>CM071936.1:1657695-2257695 GCA_016081115.2 Rehmannia glutinosa
GATGTCTTGTGTTGGATGATGACTCAAAAATCAAGATTACAACTCAATAAAGAATATTACAATATGAGTGCAAAGTGTAATCAAGAATAGCCTAGACCTCAAAGATGTGAAAGTGATAAGCTAGGCAAAATTACAATAAAATAATAACTATGAAGAACAAGTGTTTGCTTGAAGTGTATCTTGTTGTGTTGTATCTCAATAGTTATATTGGTTGCTCCAAAACTTCCTCTATTTATAGGAGATGATTGATTAAGCATAGGCTCTCTTGGGGATTGAAAATCTACAGAAAAATACAATTAAAATCAAGAATATAGCTCTTAGAAATCAATCCCACAATTTAAGGAAAGTTTGTCTGCTTGTCAAACTACGAAATTTGTCAAACTTGAGGGCGAGAATCGCCGCAGAAATAGAGTTTGAAATAAACGTATCAACAATTTACATAGGCGGCCAAGTCGACGTTCGAGTTCGACCGTCGTCCTTATGTTGGCAGTCGCCGCACAAACCAATTTTAAGAAAACAGGAGTTCTCAGGCGTGACTCCCAGTGCGGTCGGCCGGACGTCGGCTGGGCGTCGGCCGACACCCCTGTCGACACCTGGTCGACCGGTCACTTTCTCCTCCGTCTCATTTTTCGTTCCAAAATTCATCTTCAAATGCGGGTTGCCCTAACTGGCGTAACCTGACCTCGAGACGGAAATGTTGTCCAATTTTTGTCGAAAATAAAACTCAAGAAATACTCCGAAAATTTTGTAAAAACATTTTAAACCAATCGGGAGTATTTAGACAACATTTAGGAGCCTTGTTTTGAAGTAAAAACTTATAAACATAAAATCATTAAAAGTGTTGTCCAATTTTATCTAAAATAAAACTTGAAAAAATACTCCGGAAAATATTAAAACCATTTTAAACCATTTAGGAGTATTTGGATAACAATTAAAAATATTGTTTTGGTGTAAAAATAAAATCATCAAAATTAAGATAAAAACATGTATCAAACAGCGCCTAGGCGAGTCCTAATCGGGGCTAGGAACGGGGCCTGTCCATCATTCGTTTGCGGTTGACGCGGGGATTTTTAGAACAGTGGTGTTATATAATGGGTTAAATCACAAAAAAACACCCCTGTGAGATTTATTGTCTAATTATAAGACTCTGTTCAATCTTTCAAAATTTCAAATATCCCCTTGATTGATCTTTGTTTCTATATTATAGATTCACCCTCAACTTGGGGTATTTGATAAGATAATACAAACTTCAGGGTAGTCTGATTACCTCAAGTTTTTGGCAAACACTATATATATGAGACGGTCTCATGGGCATTGTCCAGAGATGGATCCTAAATTTAAATTGAATTCAAACTCAAATCCAAAAAACTTTTATTTTATGTGTTTTGTCCGGAAAAAAAAAACTTATGTTCATGAGACCGGTCTCGCCTCATCCTCGTTTTTGGTGTCAATACTAGGGGTGTCAATTCGGGTTGGGTCCGGGTTCGTGGGTCCTAGTCGCGTTCTCAAATCCAAAAAACTTATATTTTATGGTTTTATAGGATCGTTGCCGGTCCGGACCCGACTGCATTCGTTTTTGGTGTCAATACAATATACCGACCCAATATTTAACAGGTTAACCTTGGACCCGATTTTCCCAGACCCGTCTAATAAAATAATTTTTATATAAATTTAATAGTTTTAACTAAATAAATTTATTTTTTTATTCAATTTACACTATTCAATCAATAAAAATATCACAAGTCACAACATACAAAAAAATAACATAATTACATAAATAACATAATATACTAATCATATTTTAAGGACAATATTCAAAAAGACATGCATAATAATAACAAATATAAATTAAGGAGGTTTTATCATTTAAGTTTTAATGACAAGTCTTGTTTGTTGTTTTTTCTTACAATTAATTATTTATTTAATTTTCTTTTAAATTTACTAACGGGTTAGATATGGGTTAAATGTGTCATAGTAGGTTGACGAACCCGACTTGTTTAATCAGGTTATTCGGGTTATTCCCATTTTAATGTCGACCCACACCTCATACCCATTAATTTCGTGTTAGGTTCCGGGTTTGCGTTTTTGGTGTAGTCAATTATATACGAATCAATATTTCGTTTACGGTTAGGCCAGAGCGATTTTCCGACATACGGTAAAGATTATTTTTCTTCTCAGTAAATTTTGCAGACAAGGCTTTACAAAGTAAAATATTTTCTTACGTTATTTTTGGTAGAAGTTGTCCAAACACATGTACAGAGGCCAGATTACAAAGTTTAACATATATGGCGGCAGGACACATGCATCCCCAAAAGCTCAAAAAACCACAAATATAAATATCAGTGAAATGCACGTGTGCTGTTCGTATTTCAAAATTAAGATTTGATTTGTGTTCAGGGTATCCTATGTTCAAATGGTTTTTAAATTTTTATATTAGTGTTTGATAAGCAGATCACTTAAAGGATTTACGATTAAATTAATTCTTCTCCTCAAGTGGAAAGTCTTCCAATTCTTTTTTTCCGGGAGCCCTGGAAGTCTGAGGAAGACCCCTCCTCCGCGCTCAAGTTAGGAAGGTGATCGCGAAAAATAATGTAAGAAACTAACAAAATGTTGAATAATTTAAACAAGATTATGAGAGAATTAACTTAAAATGAAAGGATTTTTTTTTAATTTTTATATTATAAAATATATATTAAATATATAATCAGGATAAATAAATTATTTCAATATATAAAACTAAATATATTAAATATTAAAGAAACATTTTTGCCCCCAACAATGCTAATAATCCCCAATCCATGATATATTTGAGATATATAGGAAGCACTCACCTAGAAACACAAAAAAAAAGTACTTTCCAAAAAAGAAAAAAAAACACAAATTTAAATAAAAATAAAACCCCACTTTACAAGATTTAATGAAAAACCGTCCGACCAGGTGCGATTATAAAATTTCTATTAAATAGTAATCAATATAATAGTAAAAAAATAACAAAAAATTTAGTAAATGCATAATATAATATTTATCACTTTCTCAAAAATAATTATATTAACCACACATTGTAAATTATAGTTTTTTCATTTATGAATAAACATTGGTCATTTCTTGTGATTATTGTAAGGAAAAAAAACACTTTGAAAGAAAGAATAAAAAGAATGAAGAAGGTTTGCATTTAATTGAAGAAAAAGAGAAAATGTGCCTTCAAAAATTTGAAATCTAATAAAGTGAACCAGCACTAAAACCTATAGTCAAGACTCAATATTTTGAATCCTGTCTAAATAAAGAAAAAAAGTAATTTGAATTAAATTTCCCATTCTTTATTTCAATCTTAATTAGCAATTAACAGTACTTTGCTTAAATTAAGCATCTTTAATCAATTAGCCCTTTCTTCGGGCAACGGGCAGCCACCTGCCCGAATCATTTCCGGTCCAGTTTCCATATAAAGCTAAAACGAGCAAAAAGATGAAGAGAAAAAAACCCTCCATCTCCATCATTTCTTCCATTTTTCCCTAAATTAAGCTTCCATTTTCTGACCCTTTTTCTTGTTTCAGAAGAATATCAGTTTAGCCCTTTCAATTTTTGCTTCCATTGGTAAAGATTTCTGTTTTACACTTTTCTTAAGCCTCTGCAATATTCCACTTTGGCATAATTCCCTCCAAAATTATGATGGGTCCATCTTGCAGAAGAAGAACGAGGAAATCTTCATCAAGAAGAAGAACCCTTTTCAAGAACTCAAAGAATCAAGAAAATAATTCATCACTTTCCCCTGCTGCCAGTACTTCCCCTGTCAAGCCCACCAAGTGTTCGACGAAATTACCCAATGACTCCAAAGATTTCGAAAATGCAGAAACTTGCTCCACTCCGAAAGCTGAGAGATTTCGAATACCGGAGATCAAAACTTGCCCACCAGCACCGAAGAAGAGACGAATCATGAAAAGTAATTGTTCTTTGAGGAGAACATCAATATCATTTTTTGCTTCTCCAGATATAGAGGTCTTCTTTAACTTTGCTCTGTTTGGTATTCCGGTTTGACTGATCATTATATGATTCTATAGAAACAAAAACATCTTTATATATGATCAGATTAGCTAGTTTTAGTTAGTGTGTATGTTGTTTTGTTTGCTGGGATTTTAAAGAGTGTGAGAATTGAGTTTCTCTGAGTGATGATAGGAATTTGGAGTATGTAGTTTTTAGGCCTTTTTTTTTTCACTTGTGCTGATTAAAGCTGATTTTATAGTGTGTTAGGTATACTAGTGAGTAGTGATGAGTTAAGTATAGCTGGGCTTGTGCTTTCTGTATGTTGTTTTATTTCCGAATGTGTTTCTGACTTTTTGCAATTTGAAAGAGTGCAATGTGTTATATATTAATTTATAGCTTCATCAATTATTCAAATTACAAATTGGCATGTTTGGTTTTATTTGTGCATGAGTACATACAGTTTTATTTGTTTGTAACTAAGGCAGCCAGAAAAATTGAAAGAAGGGACCTGCTCTCTGCCATTAAAGATTCAATTTTTATCCAATGTTGTTTATGATGATACCGGAGGAATATGCACATAATACTACATAGCAAAAACTTGAATAAGACGGTGTCAATTGTCATGTGTATTGTTGATGAGACGGATCCTATATATGTAAATAGAATTCTAACCCAAACCCCAACCAATTAAAAAAACCCATATTTTTGTTTTTGGGATTGCTTGCTTGCCTCAATAAGGCCTCTCATGTAAAGACCACCCCTACAAATTGAAAAATGCATTATGTGATTCATTCATCAGTTTCATCGGAAAATGAAAATCCTCATTTGGGGTGGTGAGGTTGCAAGCAATGGCATGCAATTTTTGGCAAAACTGACCTATATATTAAATTTCTAGGTTGCAAATTGAAAAATAAAAGTCCTAAAATGCCTCTAACCCCAAAATTACATGACCAATTTTGCAATTATGCCAAATGTTTTTTTTTTATTGATTGAAACTTTTAAGAAATAAATATTTTTACATTTTTTCTTGAAAAAACACTCTTAACTTTTGATTTTATTTGCAAACAATATCAACTTATGATTTTCAACTACTTTTACTTATGTTACAATTAATCACATCTTCTAAAAGCATAAATTTTTGCAAACACTCTCTTCAATCTTTGAAAATTCACACATTGGAGAAAATGATCATATTCACATATTGGAGGAAACTTTAGCACCTGTCCATGTAAAAATTCTTGGATAGACCAAGTTTGTTGCTTTTGATCCATTCAAGATTGTTGAATTGAGGTAGATTTATTCCTTTTGGCAGTCCTAAAGCTTATAATTCAATGATTGTAACTTCAACTGATGAAGGGTCCCTTCATGAGCAGTCACCATTATCTGCACCTAAACATTAGTATTTATAATGCCTTCAGACATCACTAGCTAGCCTGAGAAAAAGGCTTCTATAAAAGGCCTTGCCATATTCTACTTTTACAACAAGAACAAGGCTAAAGATTTTTATCAGGGCTGCCTCTTTTCTCTGATATTGCAGACTTTGCAGTGTTATATCCCTCTCTCTCTCTCTCTCTCTCAGTTGGCTGATTTTTTTTTTTTTTTTTTTTTTGCTGCGATCACATTCTATTTAAGTAAATGGATTATTACAAAAATAAAAAATAAAAAATTGAGGTTTAAGGTATTTATGAAAACCCACAGAAGTAATGAAGTCCTTTGAAGTTTTAAATGTAAAGTGTAATTGTAATATTTCTATAAATATAAAGAAGTGTATGCAATATTTGTTACTTACGAAGAGGGTAAAATATAAAAACGAAATCAAAACTCAATGGAGTTTCTGTAAATTTGAAAATTCTCTAGGTTTTTTTTTGCGAATATCCCAAAATGTGTTTTTTTTTAATGTGATTATCCCTAAGTTAATTACAACTTAATGAGTCATACATTTTTTTAATAAGTTGGGAATAGTGGTTGGATGGGAGGGGATAAATTTTAAAGGAACTGAAAAATACAGGGTTTGAACCCTGGTCAATACTCTTACATAGGGTGAATGATATCACTTAAGCTACAAACTCGTGGTTTTTGAATGAGTCATATATGATGATATCATAATTTCACTTTGTGATGATATGGTAATGTATTGATTCAATTGCTTCAAAGACCCATTTAAACATTACCTAAAGGCTAAATGGATAAATTTTACCCTGAATTAGTAACAATCAAGGACAAGTTAGGTGGGGGTGGAAGACAGCAAAAGCATTAATAATTATTGGATATGTTAGTGAAAATTCCTGTCTAACCCGATTAGTTTATGTCTAACGTTAGGTTCCTCTTATCCACCTTTCTTTTTTTGATTAGGTTCCGCCTAACCCCACACTACAAGAAAAACAAGGGAATTCCAACGAAAAAAAATCATTTGGTATTTGCCAATTTCCATTGGAATTATCGATTCCAACGAAATTCCAATGGAAAAGCATCATTGGTATAATGGTCGTTGGAATGACAAAATTCCAACGAAAATTCCTATAAAAAAAAAAATATTCCAACAATGCCAAATGGTTTTGCTTATCGTTGGACTTTACTTGGAATTTTCCAACGGTATGTTGTAAGCATTGTAATTTCCATTGGAATTTTGAAAATTCCAACTTTTTATACCGTTTAATTATTTCGTTTGGAATTTTATTGTTTTTTGTAGTTCCACTAATCGTAAAACGCCAGGAATAAACGCCGTTTATAAAATTTTCTATTTTTCGCTTTTTACAATATTAATTATTGGTGGATGTATATATGAGAGGTGAAAATTCTTTTTATGAAACACTTTGGAAACCAAAAGCCTGTTGAGGGATTGATGTTTTTAATACTAAAAGGTGAGACTTCCTTTTTTTCATATTTATCTTGTGTCAGCATGGTGTGGGTGTCTACATGTCTGAAAACATTGGCCAACATTGTAAGGGAATCCAATGAAAAGGCTCGTGCGGGTTTTAATCATTATTTCTACCTTAGTGATTGGGAATCTGACGAAATTTCTCATCATGTTTTGCACCAATATATATATTCTTTAGTACTTTCTGATTGGTTATTATGAAAGCAATTCTCCTGTATTAATATTGACTAGTTCATCAGAATGGGATAATTGTATTCTATTTATGTCGTAATGCCTATGCAACTTAAGGAATTTGAGACTAGATATTTTTATTTTATTTTTGGTTCAAATATGAAACGAATATCTTTGTTCATATTAGATTTTGACAGTTTCATATATGTGACAATGATATAATGGATCGTTGTAATTTTCTAAAATCACATAAAAAAGTTGTTTCCTAATGATTTAATGAATATTAAAATTGAGTGCCACTGGCAGTGTTTCTAACTCTCCCGACCACGTCAAATCATTGATCATGATACATCTTCCATTAATCTTTGATTAAAATGGGTATAATAAACCGATTATAATAAAACCGGTATAAATATAGCCATTGTATCCCCTTGACCCAATTTGATTATTTTTTGTTTTGGGAATGAAACACTTTGGAAAAAAAGCCTGCTGAATCGGGATTGATGTTTTTAATACTAAAAAACTAACTTTTTTTTCATTTATTTATCTTGTGTCAGCAATAAGGTAGATTGATTTTTGCATTTTCAAAAAGACGCATAGAATATTTGTAGTTATTTTTAGGTTATTAGGTGTGTGTGCTTCCATTGTAAAGACATCAACATATGAAAGAAAACTCATTATAGTTCTCTAATCGTGTTCTTGGGAATCTAAATAAAGGTTTTGCACAAAAAAGGTATAAGACATATTTTTAAAACAAACGGTCTAGATTGCGGGTGCCCTATTAGCGCATCATCATGAGAAACTTAATTTAATATTTCCCACTTAATTTATCATTCAATGGGAAATTTTATTGATATTTATGTCGAATAATGCCTTTGAATTTAGGAGAAAGATTTTAAATAATTCCATTCTTGTTTTCAAAATCTTTGATCATGATTAAAAAAAAATAGCCCAAAAAGGAAGCTAAGAATTTGAAATCCCAAACTACTTTGTATATTGTCACATGACATAGGTTGAGATTGCTTAATCATAGCTTTAATTTTGTTTTTATTATTAAAAAAAAATTGTGACAATGATATAGAAAATGGATCGTTGTAATTTTCTAAAACCATAGAGACTTTGTTTGAATCGATGATAAAATAATAATTAAAAAAAAAATCTGGCAGTTATTACCAAAAAGAACCCATAGATTTTTGAAGATTTCAAAAAGAAAAAAAAAAATCTTGGAGGTTGACTCCATTAATATTTGATTAAAGCGGGTCATAAACAAAAAAAAAAAAGAAATATTTCAAAACCCCCAAATCGGATAATTGTACTATTTAAAAGTCGTAAGAAGCAACCTACCTCATCTTGAATATTTCCCTTTTTTATATTATTTAATAAATTAATATATTATATAAAAATATAATATCTTTGTTCCCATATAAACCAACTTTCTTGCCCCACTCACCCTAATTTCCATGTGTTTTGTTATAAAAACCCCTTTGATGTTTTTATACTTTTATTTATAAAATTTGATAAGAAAGTAAAAAACGTCGAGGACCTAACATTTCCAATAATATATAAACAATCACTGGAGAAATAGAATAAATTACAAAACCCTATGTGACTACTTTCCTTTTGATTTCGAAAAATAAATTAAAAGTTTTATTTTTTTTGAAAAAGTCTTAATATTTTGTGTATTTTTCATTTTTGTTTTATCCGTAAATATTTATTCATTTATTTTTATACAAAATTTAAAATATTTTTAAAAATACAAATAAATATTAACTAAATTTTTTTTTGAAAAATTTATACCAATTTGTTTTAAAAAAGAGGTTATATATTCATCATTTTTACAATGGTTCAATTGTATATAATCATTTATATAAAAACTTTAATTATTAGGTTGAATTGATTCTATTTAAAAGCATCAAAACATTGAAAGAAAACTCTATAATTTCAAGTTCAGTAATAACTTGTTAGTTTCCAAATAAAAAATATTAAGGTTACTGCCTAAATTTACTATAGAAATAAACCTTGTGGCTTTTTTATAATTTGAAAATATTTTTACGTTTTTTTTTGTCCCATTAGCCCAAATCAGTGGAAAAATTATCTCTAAATAATACATGCATTTTATTAAAAATATTGAAATTCATTGTAACCAAAAAAAGTTTAATAGATTTATTATTATGGATTTGCTCAAACCCATGATTCTAATTATGAAGCCTCGTGTGGTTTTATAAGTGTAGTTTTCAATCGAAAAAAAGGTTTTGCAATTTAGGCAATGAAAGTTATTTAAATAGTGGCCCTGTTTTCTATTGATGGCTCATAGAACAATTTATTGTAAGATTATTAAGGTAAAAAAGGAGACCTAGTAAAATAACTATAAATGTTAGAACAAATTTTATTTATAAAATAGATGCAATGTTGTTTAATGTCATTTGGTCATGTATCAATTAGAGGTACAATAATTGGCCTCAAATACATATAATTGACATGAAATAAAGAAACAAGCAATTAGTTGCTAAAACCTTTTGATATATCATCTTCAAAAGCATTTTTGTTTTATAATAAAAAAGCGAGTAATTAAATTTTTCTAACCGCACAATTCGGTTTGAAAAATATTGAAAAAAAAGGTTGTTTAAACCCACAAATGGAATAATTATCGAATTATTGTATAAGACATATTTTAATACAAACGGTAGTTATTTAGAAATTGAGCGCATGATGGAAACTTGATTATACTAAAAATACTAAAAATAAATTAAGACTATGTAAAAATCATTAATGAAATTTTCCAAATGATTAAATTTAGATGAGATGATTTGAATTTCCCTTATTTTAATATTTTATCAATCATCAATTATCAATTTATAAGTCAAGATTTAAAATACAATAATCATTCCCTTTCTCAAAAATTTTAGATTCAATTGGGAAATAATATCTTTGAAAATCACCAATCAAAATCACAATAAAAGCTACTTCTTGATAAATTTTTAAAGATTCACAAATCTCTCAATTCTGAGAAATCCTAAAGGTTATGCTTTATTAGCTAGAACATCTTGTTTCTTATGCTGTCAAATCAAATAACTTGAACAATCTAAATTATTGATCAAGTAATTTGTTCTTGATCCAAATAGACAAATAAATTGATAGATCAGATTGACAAACCACCATAAAACATAAGTTAAACATTACTTACATCAATCCTAAATTATATGTTTAGCTCATGATTGAAGAAAATGAATCCAAGAAATTTTTGACAATACATCTTACAAAAAAAAAAAAAAAAAAAAGAGTTGACTCTCACTTATATTTTACTTTATTCATGATAAAGCAAAAAAATTCTTCTCTAAATTCTTTCAAAATGCTCAAATTCTTATTCCTATTACGATGTGTTTTTTTTCCCAATTTGCCCCAATTAAATAAAATGATGGTTTTATAGTACATTTAAAAGGGGTAATTTTTTAAATAATATATACTTCTTTATTAAAAAAATTGAAATTCATTGTAACCAGAAAAGTTCAATAGATTTATTATGGTGGATTTGTTCAAACCCATCATCCTACTGAAGCCTCTTCCAATTTTGCAATTTAGGCAATGAAAGTTATTTATATAGTGGCCCTGTTTGATATGCTGAGGGCTCATAGAACAATTTCTTGTAAGAATATTAAGATCAAAAAGGAGACATAGTATCCCCTCAAAAAAAAAAAGGAGACATAGTAAAATAACTATAAATGTTAGAACAAATGTTGAGATTTATTATGAGATAAAATAGCATGCAAAGTTGTGTAATGTCATGGTGGTTGGTCATGTATCAATTAGAGGTACAATAATTTACCTCAAATACATGATGACATGAAATAAAGAAACAGGCAATTAGTTGCTAAAGTTTAAGCTTTTTGATATCTCATCTTCAAAAGCAATTTTGGAAAAATATTAATTAAAAGAAGTATATGATTGCAGTCAGAATATGTAAATAATGGACTGTAGCATTGATTAAAGCTTTTTATACAATATTATGTGTATATATATAATTGCAGACATAAAATGTAAATGGACAATATCATTGATTAGAAGGACTTCAATTCTGGCTAAATGATTCATTCTCTATCCTTTTCACATTGTGGTGGACCATTGATGTTTATTTCATGCTCAATTAATGGTACTTGAGATGGGCCCTTTAGTAGATTGATCATTTTTATGTGATTTGAATTTAATTTTTCAAATTTGATCAACATTTTTTTGGAGTGAAATCACATATGAGATCACCTACCTCTTGTTTTAGCAACCATTTAAATTAAAGACTTATGACTTAATAATGTTAATGACAAGATGACAATGAATACACCATTAAAACTTGAATATAAATGGGATTTGGATATAACCCAAGTGGTTAAATGGAGTATTATTTTGCGAGCGGACTCAAATTCAAATCTCATTCCCTTACATATATCCCATTTCCCCTCCCCAAAAAAAAGATCGACTTGAATGCAAGTAAATTAATTTTCGATAGTGAGAAAGATTCCAAGAATTTCCAAATTTTACCAATCAAATATATATAATATATTTATTACATTTTTATTTCCAAGACATCAAAATTTTCAACATATTTGTTCGCGATTTATTCATTCAATTTTTTAAAATACCAATTTTTTTTCTAAAACATTTCCCAATATTATTTTCAAATCCTAGAAGGGCAACTTTTCTAGAATCCGAGGTTGCCCCCATATCTCTTTCTTAAAGGAGATCAACTCTTCTTTTGGGTCAAACAATAAACCAGACAGCTTCGTGTGTGGTTATTTTGATGTTCCCACTTTAAAACCTCCCCTTTGTTTGCATCTTTACTTGCATAATTTTCCAATTTTTACTCGGAACATTTCTTGAATAGATTGATAGGGCATATGTTTAGATCAATTACATTAGAATACACAAATAAATATATAGGTAATGTTACACGGTGTCAAAAAAGAAAAGGTAATGTTACACGGCAAAATTGCAAATTTGGTCCTATAATTATAAAGCGGTAGCAAAAAAGTCCTGTAACAATCACATTTTGCAAAAATATCCGTATAAAAAATATCCGTAACTATAGCAAAATCTTGATTTTGGTCCTGAAATTCACAACTTTTTTGC
The DNA here is from genome assembly GCA_016081115.2 of Rehmannia glutinosa. Classification (NCBI taxonomy): domain Eukaryota; kingdom Viridiplantae; phylum Streptophyta; class Magnoliopsida; order Lamiales; family Orobanchaceae; genus Rehmannia; species Rehmannia glutinosa. The sequence continues at coordinate 1,669,841 of CM071936.1, forward strand.
AAAATAGTCCCAAATAACTATATAAACCACAATTTTGGTACTAATTTCACAAAAATAACTTTCGAGTCACATGAGCGGCACATGTAGTTCCCATTACTTGTGAAATTAGGACCAAAATTGAGATTTCATACAGTTACATAACTATTTTGCAAAATGTGCATTTTGCAGGACCACAATTGAGACGTTTATATAGTCACATGACAATTTTGCAAAACGTGGTTTTTACAAGACCTTTTTGCTATAGCTCTATAGTTATAGGATTAATTTTGCAATTTTGCCAATGTTACACAATAATAACTAAAGTGAATCCCCAGTATTTCCCACTTACAGTTTTCATTGAACTGTGAACATATATGCAAAGAATGACGCTATAAATACACCCAAAATCTATAAATACACCTACACCCATTTTTAAGTACTAAATATTTATTTTTTATTGATTTAGCCTCCCAAAATTATTTAGTCCCTCTAAAATTACGGGTTTAGCTCCGTTCCTGGTCGTGCCATGTCCATTTTAAAGGATGACACGATCGTGTCGTCAAGAACAGTTCTGATGGCGCGATATAGCAATGATCTTGAATGGTTCTTGATGACACGATACAACAACGATTTTAAACAATTCTAAATGGTGCGATATGCATGGTAGCGATTCGGAAAATTTAAAGTTGAGATAAAAACAAAATTGCAGTTTTGTGGAGAAGAAGAAGAATGTAGATGAGAAATATTTAGAATTTTGGTAGGTACTAAAGCCATTATAGTCTTTTAAATTGAAGACAATTGTGTAGTTAAAGAGGGGCGTATCGAGAGGATATGAATGTGTGAATAGCATCACCCGTTTCAATTTTCATTCCTCTGAATCATGTCCACAAACATGGCATGCCAATTTTCTTTTTTTTTTTAAAAAGAAAATTCTGGGATTCTTAAATAAGTATAAATATAATAACTAATAACTAAATAAATAAATAAGCCCTAAATAAGTATATCTCAATTGATACTTGATAGCAATCTGACCATGGGCCTAAAGGAGTCTACGTAATAGGATTAGGCTTTTCAGCCCAACCCAATTGTCTTCCAACGTACCAGAATATGTAATAACTATTGGGCCATTTGCAGAAAAATCCAAATCTCCTTTGCTATTCGTGGCTTAATATTGTATTATATCATATGAATAATGAAAGTATATATAAAGTATTATTTAAATATTTTGTTAACCTTAGGCACACATACAAAAAAATTAATGTAATATTAGAAATTCTGAATTAGTTATTTTAATGAGCTTTCGGAAATTTTCAAAAAGAAAATCAAAAATATTATTGGTTATTTTGAAATAATTGTTTAAGGAAATGGCATAAACAATAAAGAGCAACGTGGCTCGGACTCCACCGTTATTGGGTGGCCGAGTGGGGGACCACCACCAAGACACGCGTCGGCAGCCTGTGTGCGTGGCATGTGCTCTTTCCGAATTTTTTTAATTCTATTTACTTTCTTAAAGAGATCATGATAAACTCACCAGCAGATCTACGAAGAATTGTTTTCTTTTAGATGTTGGGTTTGAACATAATTCTATTTATCTCGGAATTTGGTTATACATCAGGCCGATGGGGACTACCAAGATTTGCATATTTCAATTTATTTTGGTGGCATAATGCACCCTTTCCGGCTATCCTCAATTATAGTAAGATGTAAATATAAAAGCTGAGTTATCAAAAAAGAATAGTAGCCACTGTTTTCTTTTTTCGAATTTATTTTTTGATTAAGTAAAGGCGTAAAGCTGCATGTTAGCTTTTTACCAGTATTTCAACAAATATCATAAATTTTCATAGAACACTCGCATTTTAATAATATCTTATTTCTAAAAATGGATAAAAATTTATATGAGACAGTCTTACGGGTTAATTTCGTGAGACGGATCTTAAAATTAATTATATTAGCTAATCCAAGTTGAATTTGAATCAAATTTAACTTCTCGAATTTGTAAATATGGATTCGCCTTTAATAATTTTTTAAATCTTTTTTTAAATAATAATCGATCTCTAAAATTGTGAAATTAATGTGCTCCTCATATTTTCGGAGTCAATTTTCCAAGTCAATTTAAAAAATAACAATAAATTAAGAAAAATCATGCAACACTGTGCCTGTGTGGCCCAAGGGAACATAAAGGTAGGCCCCACACAAGGGTGCACACATTCTAGGTGCTTCTCAAGGTGACATACAATTCAGCTAAAAAAAACACCCCCAAATTAACATTTGATATTCTCCGGTTCTCTACAGTTTGAACGGTAATACTCTTCGAATTTTGCACTCTATCTCACTCCAATTCAGCTCACATTGAATCTAAATTCTCTGTCGGAAAATTCTCACACCACCGGGAAATCGTAGGGTTTTGTTTCAATCATCATCTTCCATCGCAACTGGTAAATGTTTTTTTTTTTTTTTTTGGGATTTTTCACAAATCTTCTGTATTTCTTATTGTTGAGTCATGTCTCTGCATGTATTTTTACATTAAATCAATGTATTCGTATATGCATGTCAGTATTTGTGCGTATGTGAGAATATTGATCTGGGTTTTTGTTGTTGTTATGCTTTTTGATTCTGATATGGTTTTTGTTTGGATTATTTTTTTGATGGAGGTTTAATTAGTTTATTAGTGTTCAAATGGGTTGATACAATTTCCTCAAAAATGTTGAAAGAAATATGTGATCTGCCAAATAATTGGTGGAGGAAGTAAAAGAAATGATTTTCCAAATAATTGGAGATTGGCATATATTTATGTATTTGTAGATTTGTTTCCTTGAATAAAGACTTTCAAATAGGGAAAAGGGTACAGAAAATCAGAAGTGCAGGAAAGAACATAGAATATTGTGTTCCTTTATCCTTATGAAGGAAAGTTCAAAATCTAAATGCTATAATTATAAATGCTCCTAACCATTGTCGTTAGCCCAGTGGCCACGGGTATTACTCTTCATTGAAGAGGCCCGGGTTCGAGTCTCTACAACGACATGGGGCGAATTAAAAAAAAAATTATAATGCTCCAAGACGACATATTTGTAAGAAAATTTAACTTTTTGTCCCATATGTTTGCCATATTAGTAAATGCTCCATTCTCATTTTGTATCATGTGTAGATAATACAAGAGATGTGAAGAGGAATGGGCTTCATTTTTGAATGGTTTGGCTGAATTTAATGTGGCTCTAATCCAAGTTGGAGTTGGAAATCGTATATTAGAATAATGTTAAGTTGAGCACGTGCCGTTCTTGAAAAGTTCTAAAGCAATATTGAAATACACATGTTATTCCAATAATGATTGGTTACTCTAAAATATTGGCTTGGTTAAGGGTGTTAGATGATTCCCTCGTTTGGTTTTCTGCATTTAAGGCTTTTGATGTCTCTTTTGTGTATTTTTTATGTGTTGTTCTTGGCAAGAACTAAGCTTTTCCTTGAATTCTCATCTAGGTGCCTCCTGTGTTGTGGATTCTATAACTATAAGGGCACAGTGGTTTTGAAAAATTACGGGAGCATGCCATCCAAGTCTAAAAACGTTGAACAAGAACCAGCCAACTTATATAATATAGCAAATTCAACTGTACGCTCTGACCCATGGTGGAACAGTACTGGATATAGTTCCTTTTCCCCCACAGCGATGCGCGGAAATGCATCAGATTCATCATCCATGGAACAATCTGTAGATGCCCAATCGCAGTCTGAGGGTGGAATAAATGAGGAAGATGATAATACTGGCAAACACTCACCTAGTACTAAATCACCCCAGCCAGGTATTGCTCCAATAAGCCACTCACTTATTTTATAATGAACCACTTTATACACATGGCGGTGCATTATCCATGTGCAGCATATTATCACTTAACCTATTTTATTGTATGAAGTTAACTGTCAGCAACTTATGGTCAGATGGCTACTAACCCGTGTTTAGTATCCATCTTCATGAAGTTATTATACTCTTGGACTGGAAAGCTGAGAAACATTTTGTTAAGTGGTAGCCATAATATTCAAGTGTCCCATTTCTTTGGAGGTTCTTTATAGTATTCTTTCATTTTCAGAGGATTCTTGTGGAATCTACTGTTGATGAGGATTTCTGCTTTGTTTTTTAAATAACTAGTATTTGATGGGATAACGTTATTATTTTCACTGATTAATGGTCTCTTCTAAGATGACAGGTTATGACCTGAGTACTTGACTATTTCATGACATGCCCTGTCCATAAGAATAAGTGGCATTTCTTCAATAAAAGCTCAATTTTTAGACAAAGAAATTGTGTTTCAAGCAGTCTTTTAGCATGCCCAAATTAAGTGGTCTTTTGTTATGGTATTCTCATGTAACATGCCAAATCATATGCTTGAGGAGACTTTGTACATGATTTTAAATAAGGATCATGGGCCATTCCTGTTTCGGATTGACACATGCACTGTCGATGATAACATGAGGGTAATGTTTTGTTTTACTTGATACAACCACGGAGGTGCCTCCTAACATTTCATAATTGAGACCTTAGCCCTGGCTAGTGTTAGAACACTAGAACACTGGCATAATTGCTGTCCTTGTCTCTGCTTGAAACACCAGTGCACCACATGCGTGGCAAATGACACATTTTTCGCATTGCATGCTAAAGTTTGTTTTCAGTAGTGGACAGACCGGTGGAGCCCCTGTCAAGATGAAAATTAGAGATTTAGTTCGAGTTTAATGAGCAGAAACATTTTGTTTTAAGTATTGAATATCTTTCCTATTTTTTCATATAAATGTAAGCAATGACATTACTTTCAACGTCAGATAGAAGTTATAAGCAGGATGATTCGAATCTCCAGCAAGTTGAGTCTACCTTATACCCAAGACCTGATGGAAGCCTTACGCAGCCTGCACAACTTGAGCTTGTTGGCCACTCAATTGTAAGAAAATTGTAACCCGAAAGATTAAATATGTTGGCTGTTGCTCACTCTTGAATTTTTATGACTATGTTGAAGTTGGTGTCTGTAACATGGAATTGTGTTTCTTTTGTTCTGGTGAATCATTTTCAGGCCTGTGCTTCAAATCCTTATGATCCCTATTTTGGAGGAATGGTAGCGGCTTATGGGCAACCTATGGTATGTGCATGAGTAGGAAATTATTTCACTAAATGCAGTCTTGTTTTCATTTCCTCATTGTTAAATCACATGAAGGGAAGGGTGTGTTTGTTGCAAACTGTAATAAGGGTGCTCAAGAATTATTGATTTATTTGTTGCTCTGGGAAAACATATATGAAGTTCCACTTCCAAATTGATTTTCCACCCGTGGCTTTGATTTGAGACATTCTGAGAGTTCTAGGGTCTTGCATTAATAATTGTATAGTAATCAGCAGTGTTCTAAAACTCGCTAGGCGGTTGCCAGGCGCCAGACAAGAGCCTAGGGCCTAGAGCGCCTAGGCGGGGCCTAGAATTAAGGCATAATTATATGATTTTTTATTTTTATTAAAATTAAAACCTTATTAACAAAATTAAACCATTAGAAAATATGATCAAATAAACTAAAAAAAAGTAAAAATATTGATTATAGGAAATAATCATAATCCATATGTATTGTATATTTTAACCATTGATGGCTCTCACATATTCTTTTTTTCCAATCATAAAATACAATTTTTATTGCGAAAAAGTTTTTAGAAAAAAATCAAAAATTTAAAAAAACAATTCATGTATGATAAATTAATAATGAGATTTTAGAGTGATCAAGATAATCATACCATTTCCATAGTGGATTGAGATTGATCTCCTAAACTTGAAATGATTCAAATGAATACCCTTTCAACAAAAAAAAAAAAAAAAAGTCTCATTCGCGATTTGGGTGGTAGGGTTTTAGGTTTTAGCTTACGGAGGTTGGGGATTGGGTTTTGAAAGATTAGGCCTATTATTAAAAAACTGATTTTTTTTTTCCTAAAAAACAAAAACGTTTTTGATGAGCAATTTTTTTTTAAAAAAAATATCATCTCATTAGCGGCTACTTGAGCGCCTAGGCGCCGACTTGACCGATTAGGCGCCGACTTGAGCGCCCGCCCATTTATTGGCCGATTTGCAAGTTTTCTCCTCGGTTAGGGCGCCTGCGCCAGGCGCCCTTGCCCGAATTTGAACACTGGTAATCAGTGCTTCATACCATTCATTTTTGGTTTTTCAGATTGACAAATGGATTTCTACTATCTTTGTTATATTATTCCTACTTCATGTTGGTCAGGTCAAGATTGCATCATGATTTTACATTTCGCAGGATATTAATCGCATCCTCTTTTTCTATTGAAATTAATTGGAGAACTGTTCCATTTGATTGAACGCCGCGTGATTTACTTATTTTCTAAATATTGTTTTGTTTTTTCTTCTTTAATTTCTTTTTCAAGGTTCCTCATTTGTATGATATGCATCATGTGAGGATGCCACTGCCCCTGGAGATGGCACAGGAGCCTGTTTATGTAAATGCCAAACAATACCACGGTATACTGCGTAGGCGCCAATCACGCGCTAAAGCAGAGCTTGAAAAGAAGTTAATAAAATCTCGGAAGGTACTTTTCCTGTTATATCTTCAAATAAGTGTACCCTGTTTTTGGTCCTCCTTGTTAATATTTTCTTTGTTTAACTTAAAGCCATATCTCCATGAGTCTCGACATCAACATGCCATGAGGAGGGCAAGGGGTACCGGGGGACGTTTTGCAAAGAAATCCGATGCAGATAATACTTCTAAGGGAACGGGTTCTCATTCTGCTGTCTCGTCGCAATCCATTGATTCATCGGGTTATGAACCCTTTCTCTCCAATTCCGGTGGACCAAACGAGGCTGAGTCCGTCTACGAGCCCCGTTCTGGAAAGGGGGGTGAGGGACCCGCTTCTGGTCCACAGTGGGGAAATATCCAGTCCAACCGCGCACTTGCTATGCAGTGAACTCGATAGAAGATGGGCTCTGTGATGAGAGAGGAAGGTACGAAATGGTGGTTACGTGTTTGAATCTTGGCTTTTCCGAGCTGGGCGGCAATTCATTCTTGGCTGTTTTTTGTTTTCCGATAAGTTTGTGGAGGAGGGATGATGGAATTGTTTTATTTACTTTCTAGTATTGCTGTTTTAACCTTGTGTACAAAGTTTCATTTAGGATTGGAAGTGGGGTTTAAGTAAGACTGAAGTTTGAGCTGGAAAATACCCTTTAAATGCTAGATTTGTAAAGTCCTTATTAGGAGTAGCATGTTTTTACTTGCTGCATATTGCTGCGTTTTAGAGCTAAAGGTTCAAAGTTTTTAACTTAAATCACTCTTAACTGGAAAGTTTATTTTAGAAAATGCTCAAGTTTTTGGTACTAGTGCTTTTAAATGGGCTGTTTGTTGAAATTTTAAATAATGGTATTTTTCTTATATTAGGAGAATGTCAGTACTCATGAAAACTAGCTCTCAAAAAAAAAAAAAAAAAAAAATACTCATGAAAACTAAGCATTGTGTTTTTGAAGTTATATATAGTGTACTTTTGGAGCATCAGTAGGGTATTTTAGTGGTTATTTCAGTACAAGGAAAAATGAAACTCGTGTGAGTTGCTTCTAGTTTTACTTGCTCCAATTTAAGGCATCCAAAATTGCAAGTGTTGAAACTTAAAAACCTAGGTAAAATATATTTGAACTTTAAGGCCTTGTATGATTTTCTTCTCATTGATTTTTTTTTCTTTCTATTTTTTACTATTTGAGATATGTAAATTATGTTTGTTTTACTTCAATCTCATTGAAAATGTCTCATTTTTCAACTTTTATTTTTCAATCTCAATCATATGTACTCAATTTTCACATCTATATACTCAATTTCAACCATATATTACATGCTTGTTTGGGAGCATTTTTCAGATGGATTTTTGGATCTAAAAGTCAATTTCCATAATAATAGATACTTGATGGTTAATTAATTTGAAATGGACTTTTTGATAAGACACTCTCCAAAAAAGTTCGTTCTAGAAAAGTTAGAATTGGAGACATTTTTAGAAGTCATTTATTAAAAATTCTATTTTCTAAATGGATTTTTGCATAAGTGCTCAATTTTACCAATTTACATAAGTGGGACCCACTACGACCACCCTCATTCACATAATTATCATTTCTAAATTTAATTTTCAAGGTGAATACCACTATCAACTTCGTACAATTATATATTATATTATTTTTTCAACTACACCATTCAAATGAGTCTAACCACTTAAATATCATCTACATAAATTATATATTTATCACATTTTCCATTATGAAAAACTCAAAATAACATACTAAATGAAACACATTCTCATTTTACACCCTATAAATTATTCATTATTTTTTTTATAACCAAACATGAGAGTCCTCAATAGAATGAAAACCATACAAGCCCTAATATATTTTCAATATGCAGATACAAACTAGAACTCAAATTTTTTTTGCAGTAACATAAAAATCAAATTTCTCATGACAAACATGTGTGAATCGTCTTTATTACTGAGATCAACCAACAAATGCACCATCCATGACTCCATTTCATATTTTGCAAGGCCTCAAACATTCACACCTATTCATTACATTTTCTTGAGCTCAAATTAAGAATTTGTTTTGCAACGAAAATATCACGATATTTTACACTATCATTACACCGTTGTAGTAAAATGAAAACTGAAAACAAAAGAATAGAGAAAAAAAACAGGTAATTTGTAGTTCAGATTTCACACTATTGTTACATATAGTTGTAACTTTCAATATCAGTGATCTGTTTCTTCTACATTTTCGATTTCTTCGGCCTCATGTTGGTCAAAGATGGGTCCATCCTCTGTCTCGTATAGTTCACGGCCATCCTCCGGATCACCAGGTTGGCTTATCTTTTCGGTGCTACCTTCGCTACCATCAGTGACATTGTTCTCAGAATCGGTCCCGTTGAACACAGTTTGCTTCTCCATAATACCTGACAGGGCAAGCCTGGGGTCCCATTCAAGAACATCATCGATAATGTTCGATACTCGCCTCTGATATCTGCAGAAAGATGAATTTATGGTTAAACCTAATGGATTTAAGCAATTTCTTGGGCTTCACACGCATAAAGGTAACAGCAGGTTTTGTAAAAGATGGTGAATGTTCAGTTCCGATGACGATACAAAGACATGAGCATGTTTGGAAACTAATTTAAAATGGACTTTCAGGTATAGACTTCACTAAAAGTACATTTTGTATAAATGCAGATTCGTGAATTTTGAAATGGACTTTTCTTTATCTATGATAACACAACTTTCTATTGGATGGATGTATTGAGGGATGTGCATTTCAAATACAAAGCAGAAAGTTAACAAAATTTATAAAGCAAAATCTTTTATAAAATGTCCATATTGAAAAGCCTATTTTAGTCATAGATGGAATTTTAAAACAATCTTATCCTTGCTTATATAATACTATATTAACACATAAAATGATAACGAAAAACCACACAATTAGAATTGAAAATCCTAATACTAACATATTTCAGCAGAGATTAGAACTTTCTCGTGCATTCACAGAAAAAAACAATTTCAAGTTGACTAGCTATCATGCATCTTTATAGATCAATTCATCTTTCATTCAATTTCCTTCATTTCTTCTGAGATGCTTGATGCAAAAGTTAGCTAATTTACCTGGCCCTAGCAGCTTCATCAGGAGCATGGTGTCTCAGTAGCAGAATGACCAGCACAGCTACTACTGCATAAAATAGCCTAGCTGTCCACTTTGGACGCTCGTCCTCGTCTTTCTTGGGCAAAAACTGGAATAACTCCTTTAGCGTAGCTTCCTCGGCAAGAATGTTTGGGAAGAACCACACACGTTTTCCAAGAAGGATCCATAGAACGCCAAATACAAGGGCTCTCACTGCATGTTATGATCAATCCTCATAAGCCCCAGATAATTAACAAAATAGTAGTAGTTCTCAAATGTAATTGATGAGCATAAATTAAAGAATTTGAAATGGAATGGTTTATAGACTCAACAAAGAGTTCTCTACTGTAAGAGATCTCAACAAAGATTTCAAAGAATATTAGGTGGCGATTGCTTAGGAAAAATTTCATTTTCGTTCCGCTAGAAAAATATTTTTACCTCAAAATGCGATTATTTATAAAAATCTTCAAAAAATAAACTATTCACCAACTTTAACTTTTTCTCTCACCATTCACATCTACGCATTCCCCCCCCTCCCCCACCCCACCAAAAAAAAAAATCAACTATCACAGTATCACTATTACACATCCTCCCAACAAATTCCACCATTCACCCCCACTCACACATTTCTAATTACCAATCATAGCTTATTTTTATATCAAATCAAGTTTCATCATATTTTTATGAATTTTATCGCATATCCAATCACATTCTCAAAATCCATCATTCTTCTTTCAGGTTTTTTTTTTTATCACTACTCTCTAGCATTTTTTTTCCAAAATGAAAGGATAAAGAGTCACCCTTAATATTCAATTTTCTAAATAGTAATATCTGGCATAAAATTTGTCTGTATCCTTCTTTCTACTTCAATATGTCTATGGGGGTTACAATAGTTCCCCTTTCGCAGAAGAATCCTTATTTAGCATCAATGTATATGCATGGTGCCGTCTTTATATATCTAATATCTTTCTATAAAACATAAAGCCTTCTCTATCTATTGTGATAGCTTAGTAGGATTATTAGTGATCCAAGATGTCTTGGGTAATTCTAATTTAGTTCTGTTTAGAATACTTATCACTGTCATTCACGCAGAACATTTGTGCAATTGCGTTTCCATACGCCAGAGCAGTAATGCTATTTATGACAACTTAATTCTATAATCAGCTCTCATATGAACATTACAAAAATATATTATATTGGTTGAAATGAAAATAAGATTTTAACATGTATTTGATGACAACCAAATTTCATTTTAAATGGGAAGTCTAACAGCATTTTAGTATAATATAGCACAACTATTTCCTTAACAATCAGAAAAATTCATCATATATATCACTCCGAAAAGTTCCCTAGTGGCTTCCACCCACAGAAATATACAGCAAGGCAAATGCATACCCAGAACTTCAATCACTATTATTATCCAAACACATCACTGAAATTACTTGCAATATGAGTTTTAGTTCATTTCTTCTCACATTAATAAAAGCACTTCGAAATCAATAACAATAGAAACATTATAATCCATTAATGAAGAAAAGGATAATCCATGACAAGGAATAATTTCTCCTGACATTTATATTACACGTAGGCAACGCAGAAAGATTAAATGCAAGAAATAAAGTTAAACAAAGAAATGAGTATCATCAGCACCAAAGGACTTACATAAGAGCAGGCAAAGTATAAGAAGCAGCAAACCCGCACAGAAGTAAAGTATAAGCAGCTTGACCTGGTGAGGATACACAGGAAACAAGCAGATTGCAAGCGTCAAAACAGGCCAGAAGAATGCGAGAAGTGTTTGCCATAAAGGCCGTCTGTTTACAAAGGTCCATGCGAAAAATGCATCATTATCAGAAAACACTTGGTCCTGCAAAGCACAAAAAATGAGATAATTAAATATCAACCCAGTATAAGAAAGCTACCAGCCTACCACAATACTTTATAATGGGAGAAAATGTTTTGACACAAGTTAACAGAATTTTTAAAGTTATACTAAAGTAAATGCCAAGATGACCACACAAGTGAAACGACGACTTCCATTAAGTGCAACAAATTTGTTCTAGAAAGTGAAGATAATGTCAGAACCTTTTCTTTCGAATCAAAATCACAGCTAAAATTGGAAACAAGGGTAAGCACCTAAACTAAGAGCTGTAATTTTATGAAAAATGAGTTATGATCTCTCATCCTCCTCTGAAGACTCTAAAGTAACAAATCCACACACATAGAGAGACAGCTTTTCCCTTTATTATGTGTGAAGTAAATAAATGCTTGTACGAGACTTACAGGAAATATCTCCAAATGTGCTGGCCATGTAGACAATTTTCTCTTCCCAGGCCGAACGATTTTGACAACACGGTCACATCGCACTATAAGATTCTTTCTCAGCAGAATGTTGGCGATATCTTCACTTTCTAAATTCTTATCTGATTCAAGTACATCTTTGAGTTCTGGATGATTTCTCAAAAAGCTAACGAAATCTTTTCCTCTAAAATATTCTACTCTTGTCTCCTGTAAGATGGCCCACCTAGACTCCAGATCCTTATGATCTCTTACTTTCTCAGCAAATATCTGAAAGATGTCCTTTTTCGCAGCTTGCTTCTGAAATTCAAATTAAAGTGGAGACTGGAGAATAAAATTAAAGGATAATTAACCAATTTCTTTCTGATAAAAAACTTCACGACAACACAAAAAATTGAAAGGCTATCATGTTAATTAAAGGGTGAAATTATGCAAGCAAGTGTACACATGTGGAGTTTGTGTTGTTCTTAACACAACTAATATCAGGGACAAGGTATGAAACAACTACCTTAACACAAATCAATAATTTGGACAACAATGCAAGCAAATTATGATGAAATGTGCAAGCAAATTTGAAAAAGTGGCGTGAAATGTATGGGAGATATTTACATCGCCTTTGCATTATGACTATCAAAAGGGCCAGTCTAAATATCTTAAATGCTACAAATTTTACTTATACTGAAAGAAACAGAATTAAAATAGGGAGACGAGACAAACAAACATCATCGTCTGAACTGGGAAGAAACTTTTTCTGCCCACCATCGATATTTTATGCAAGCTAATTCTAGATTTTGTTGCACTAAATAAATTTATGATGACTATAAGTTCTCATTTGCTTGGTAGAACTAGTAAGCTTCACGTCATTTAATAATAGTTGATAAATATGACTAGACACTAGACGGACTGTACTGATCACACACAACCACCTCTCTTATGCCACCAGAGGTCATGAAAAACTGGTATTTACAAATTATTAAACAAACAAAATCAAAATAATGGTCGTCAAACCCCTGTTGATAATTAATCCCTAAGGTTTCAATAGAATTGTAACAAATTTCTTCATAAATCTTCATAATTTCAGACAACCCCACCCATTTCACCAACAAAATCATTAAAATCCCATAAACTCCGAAGAAAAGATAAATCCATAGGTTTTAACCACGTTTCCAGATCTTTCCAGGAAATGTAAAACCATCAGTACACACAATATTACAAAAAAAATATAAGCAGATAATCGCATAGAGACACAATCATGCTCTCAAATTTATATTTCAAAATAAATTTATGTGCGCGCAGATTTCGGTGAAAAATACTAACCCTAGGAGGAGTGTCGGTGGCGGAGTCGCCGTATGAACGCCGACCCCTCTTTTTATCGCCGGATGCTCCGCCTCCGCCGCTGCCAGGTTTCTTCATATCTATATCTCGCTTTCTCCCGTTCCTTTTCTTATTATAGTGTTCTTTTTTTTTCTTGTTTTCCAAATTACGCTTAATTTTTCTAATTAATAAACGGAATTAAAAATAAATGTAATATTAACTCTCTCGTAAGTCTTAACTCTTAGTCTCTTAATCGATGATAATGGGCTCCTTCGACTTTTAGCCCAGAGGACAAGGAGAGCAGCCCACGGCCCAGCTTTTGGCCCAATTTAGTCTCAATTTCATCGTTCGTATGTCCAAAATCCAAATTCAAAACTCATATCATATCTTGCTTTTGTTGATTTTATTTTTCATAGAATTTTAAAATACGAGGTTTGTGAATTAAAATATATATTTTTTCTTAAAATTATATCTAGATAAAATTAAAAATACCACATTACCTTTCAACTACAATTTCTAATAAGAATAATAGGATTAATTGCACTTTGCCGTTCAAATTATAATTTTTTTTTGCACTTTGTCTCTATACTTTAAAAATATATATTCACATTTATTTGATTCATTTACTTTGCATTCAGAACCCACCAAAAGTCGAATCCACCAAAGGTGTCGAACCTTCCAGGGGTTAAGTTCAAAATATTCAAAGTTAGACATGTAAAAGAGAAATTTCCAAAGTTTAACAGGTAAATTGCAAAACTCACGATAGTATTGTGGATAAAAAAATAATTATCTTAAATTAATATAAATTTGTCCTTTTGTCCTTTTTGGTTACAAATTAATTTATTTTATTCAGCAAGACACTTTCTAAGATAAACAAGATGGGCCTAATCCATATATTGGTCTTTCTGGTTGAACTTAGGCCCAAAACGAGAACAAACAATTAGGAAAAAAAAAAAGGGGTAAAAGGAAAAATCCAGGATTATTTGTCTAGCTAATTTGTAGGTTGTCTCCCCGTAGCTCTCTTCTCAAATGCTTCATCTTCGGCACTGTAATTCTCTTCCTCTGCAGATTCCCTCATCCTCTTCCATCAATAAGCAGAACAGGTCAATCTTCAGAATTTTGGGAGATAATGAATGTTTAGGGTTAAAGAAAAGCAGAAGAAATGGTTCACTGAATGCTGTGGGTAAAGATTCGGAGTTTGAGTTTGACCCGGATAAGGCCCGTGAAGCTTTGAGAAAGCTCGATGAGCAGCTTCAGTCTCTCTCCGAGAAACAAGTCAACCCCCCTAAATTTAGAGGTAATTTCATAATCTCCCCGTTTAGTTTGTGTAATTCGTAGATACAACCAGAATTTTAGGTCAGGAAACCAGAAAGGATTTGACAAAAAAAAAATTAGTAGAATTGGCTGTGTTTGGATATTGCCCCTGTTTGGTCTAGCTTTATTATGTCTGGTGATATCTGAATGTGAAGTATGTGGTTTTTATTTGTTGCTGTTTGTTGGTTTTCTTCAGTGTGATTGAATTTTCCAAAAACATATTACTAAGATGAACTGAATAAAGTTAGAAAGTGTAGTTAGAATGGAGAAGGAAATTTGAATACATTAGGCAATAAGCAAGCAAAACATTGACTGTTTCTCGTTTTGTGTTTGATTTAGGGAGTGTTTGCAAACTCTTAAAAAAAAGTGATTCTCAGCTTCTAGTGTTTGAAGAAAGCTGAGACTCACTTTCTTTTAAGATTTTGCAAAATGCAAACACTCCCTTAGTATCATTATGACAAACTTTCAAATGTCTGGAAATGTTGTAGAGATAGTTCATTGCTAATTTTATCTGCCATATTTTATATTGATGTGTTACCTTATGCATCCCCGGCTGGATCTTTGCCCTTTGCATATTGAGTGCGTATCGACATTATGTTAGTTCTTGGGTCGGTTTTCTTGTATCCAAATTTGATTCTTTGAGCCCTCAAATGGATCGATCTTTAAAGATAATTAATAATTTATAACCCTTGGAGACTAGCAAATGAGGTGGTTGGATTGGATTCAAGCAATCTATGCACATGAGATTCGTCAAGCAATCGATGCAACTAAGATTTACTATCGTTTATAACCAAATCAAGCATTAAGTACTTCAAATTTGCCATCATCATCATCATCATCATCAACTGCACCTTATCCCACTATGTGGGGTCGGTGGTGTGAAGTTTATATTGTCAACTAATTGTCTAAAATTAGTTAACACTACAAATTCACACAAAAAGCAAAGTGGCAAAGTTTTTTACGCTGGATGCCCTTCTCCCCGACGCAACCTTCATATGAAGGGGAAATGAGATGAAATTCCAAAACCATTATCAACATAGGTTTTTCCACTTGCATGGAAAATATGATGAGACGGCGATGAGTTGAGATAATTGCTCTAGTCATGTCCCATTACATGATTGATATTGTAAAATCAACATGTACGCCATGGAAAAAAGAATCGCTATAATCTGATTTTCCTTCGAAGAAAACTCAATAACACAATTAATCAAGCAGGTCTGTGAACTGTGAAGAACCTTGTTCAACTACTTTAGTTACTCTCGTGTTGTGATTAAATCAATACTATGAGTTCGCTGAACCACAAGCGGATGAGTCGTGGGTGACAATCAGAAGTCGTTATGGCACTTGAGATCATTACTGAAAACATGACAAACATAGTGTTCTGTTTTTATATATGGCAGTTTTTTTTTTTTTTAATTGTTCCGATTGCTCTGAAATACCAAGTGTTACTAATCAGATGCATTTTTCTTGAAATTATTACAGCTATGGACCTTAATCAATCGAATCTCAGGGAAAAAGAAGAAACTTCGGAGAAATCTGGATCGTTTTGGGCTTATGCAGTTTCTGGTCTGCTAGTTTTTACGATTTTCTATAATATTATATTTCTTACAGTTATAAAGCCATCTATAGATGGTCCAGAGCCTGATCAATCTGCAAGTATGTTTATAGAAGCTCAAGAAGTAGGACCAACACAACAATTGTCAAGAAGCACAGAATTGCCAGTTGGGCCATGAAAAAACTGCATTTTCATGAGCATAGATACTAAGTTATTTGTAAAATCACGAATATCAATTTTTATCATTGCCATTTTGATATGAGAGCTCCAATATTTTTGGTAAAATCGTCTCTCGCAGCTAGGGATGACAGTGGGGCGGGCTCAAACCTAGACCTATAGTGAACCTGCCTTGTCAGGGTGGGTTTAGATCCGGTGAAACTGGTCTCAGGGCGGTAACGACTCTGAATATTTTTAGAATATAATTTATAATAATTGTTTATTATATTACTTAAACATTGTCCCGAGCTTCAAGTCACTGGTGAGTCTGCTTGACTACTTTGCCTCCAGCTTTAGTTGTAGTTCATACTAGAGTTTTGGGCGGGTACAGGTAGAATGCGTGTATCAACAAATCGATTTGGGATGTGTATGGGTAATATGTGTAATTTCTTAGTCGGGTTTGGGATACCAAATAGGATGAATATTATAGGGTTCGGGTATAGAGGGTGGATACCTTATCCATTGCCATCTCTAGTTGTGAACAAATTATGATTTTGATACAATTGCAACACTTTGATATCATTTTAACAATTATGGAAATTTTACAATTTTTGTGGGTTGGACCTGACGTGTTTCAGTCCGGCCCGATTTTTTCTTGACGGGACGGGTCTCAAGTTGAGTCAAACCAAACTCGTTCTAAACACAGCCAGATGAAAGCAAGTCAAGAAGTACTTGATTTAAAAATCACATTACAATGCAATAACACAAAACAAAAATTATATTAATTGTTTAATCTCAAACTTTGACTGGAAATTATTTAATGATTAAACTAAACTGTCCCACAAACTAGATTGATTTGAATGACAGGAGTATCTCCAACAGCTAAAACCAAGAATGAACACTTCAACTAACTATGATATTCTTGGATGGTCATAGTTTCATTAAATCAAGGAAGAGATGATGGTGAAATTTAACCACCCAACTGTCCTATAACTATGAATTGTGCCCATCCTATTCACTCTTTTTCCTTCTAGATTTTAGGTGGCCAATTTATCACCCACAAACTGATACCAAATCATCACTCTCATTAGTCATTAATAGGTGCATCGGTTTGTGAATTTGTTAGCCTATAGAGGAAATTTTAATATAAACTATGCGCGATTTTTAACATAACTCACTATTTTATTTTTTCTAATTAACCCCTTAAGCTGCACGAGAATTTCTACCGTCTCATCTCCTCCTTCCCGCCGATAGATTGATGGGAATATTCCGCCGATGGGGAGGAGAAAATGGGATAGTAGGGTTAAATATAAAAAAAATAGTTTGGAGGTGATGTAAAAAACCGTGCATATGAAATTCCAATACATCCCACAAATCATGCATGATATTTCATATTACTAAATTATCTTTTTCTACATAACCCCATGTACTACACGAAAATTTATATTGCCAATATTCTCCTTGCGATTAATATTCCCATCGGATGGGGAGGAGGAGATTGGATGATAGAGATTTCCCTATAGTTCAGGGGTTAAGTAGAAAAAATAATAATTTAGTGAGCTATGTCAAAAGTCGCGCCTAATTTTTGGGTATATTAAAATTTCGTTTATTGATTAAGATTTTTTATAGACTCCCCCTGTCCCCCACTCACATTATGGTGAAATTTTCTTGCTTCATGTACAGATCCTTCAAGATGTCTTTTATAGAAGTTAATCATGTTTCTAGCTTTGGAGCTTACTAAGACTTGTCTCATGTTAATGACTATATGGACCATATGTTAATGTATCACATGGAAGAGTTAAGTCGAATGTTCCATTTTTAACAACCAATTACATTCCAAGCGACTTTTAATTTTGCCAAAACTAAAATCAACCCATTGATCTGATTAATGTTTGATGGTTTCCCAATCAAACCATGTATCAACAAATATGTAACTAAAAAAATAGATCCAAACAATTACAAGAGTGAAGCAATTTTGATTGGACAATCACTTTAGATCTTTTGATGTGTAAATTTATCAACCCATAATTGAATTCAAAGATTTTTATGATATGTAAAAAAATCTAATATTTATTTTAGAATTGAGTGTAAATGGACATCTTTCGCTACGGCTCAATGACTGTATTTTTCCTTGTGCCAACACTGTGTTAGAGTACGATTACTATTTAGGCCCGCTCGCTCCTTTTATTTTTGCTCATTTTATGACAATGACCTATTAATATTTATGCAATTTGTTGCTATAAATAAGTGAATTCAAAGAATATCCATATTTTATGATATGAAAAAAAATCTAATATTTATTTTAGTATTGAGCATAAGCCTAAATTAGGCTGCCAACGTAGCATGGGAGTGCATAAATGAATTGATTAGGAAAGATTCCTAAACCTATGGCTCTATCTCAATTTAATTTAATTCATAACATATAGTTTTCTTTTAAACATCAAGGTTCAAAATTTCATAAGAGTCTAACTGACTATCTATTAGTGATATATAATGTATTTATGTTTATTTTAAAATAAAATACATATTTTTTCTTAAAAAAAAATAATTCCAGGAACTGAAAAAAATCAGAAAATCCAGGCTCAGCTGTAAAGTTTGTTGGATAAAATATTAAATAAAAATTGAGAAGCAAAACATACAAAAAGCAAGACAAAAGGACAAATAAAAAAAGAGTTTATTATGTCTTATTCCTTGAGGAGTACATGTCCAAGACGACAAATGGGGACATAAAAAAAAATGGGGACATAAAAAAAAATTATTATTTCAAGAAAATAAAAATAAAATTATAGAGAGAGAAAGAAAGAAAAGAGATAGAAAGAGAGGGAGGGACTGGAGGTGGGGAACTTCAAGAGAGAGAGAGAGAGAGAGAGAGAAAAGTCTCTGCAAAAGAGCTTTTTTTTGACCCTCTCTCTTCCCATGGCGGATTCACACCTTCTTGTATCCTTCCTTTCAAATCCCATATCAATATTCATCTTGTTTAATCAGGGTTCCTTTTGACCACATTTTTCTATTCATCACAATACACAAATCACAAGGAAATATACATCATCAAGGTGGGTCATTTTTTTTATAATTTTATTTTTTAAGCTCCATGGATTCTGGGTTCCCTTTATTGTTTTGATTAATCAATTATTCTGGTTTTATTTTTTCAATTATTAATTGGGTATTTCTTCGTTTAGATGAATTATTCCGTGTTCTTGGAGATTTCTGTTAGCTTTCTATCGTGAAAAAATGATGGGTTTGTTTAGGAAATTTTAGAAAAAATTGTGGGATCTTTATTAAATCTAACAACAATGCATTATGAAGCTTGGATGTGATCTATTTTCTTGGTTTTCTTGGCTTTTAGGCTATAAAAATCAAATTTCTTGAAGATCTTTCCTGATGAATTTATTGTTTTTGTACCTTGAAAAATCTCAGGTGATATATTTAAGAAGGGTACTTTATTGAAACATGGGGAATTGCTGTGTGACCCCTTCTTCTTCTTCAGACAAGAAGAAAAAGAAGAATAAACCAAATCCATTTTCAATTGACTATGGTACAAATCATGGATCTGGGGGTACAACCAAGCTCGCTGTGTTGAAAGACCCGACGGGTCACAACATTAACGAGAGATATGAGCTCGGGCGCGAGCTCGGAAGAGGTGAATTTGGGGTTACCTATTTGTGCACTGATATAGGGACCGGTGAGAAATTCGCCTGCAAGTCGATTTCGAAGAAGAAACTGAGGACTGCAGTTGATATTGAGGATGTGAGGAGAGAGGTTGAGATCATGAAGCATATGCCTAAGCACCCGAATATCGTGACCTTGAAGGACACTTATGAAGATGATAGTGCAGTACATATTGTGATGGAACTGTGTGAAGGCGGTGAATTGTTCGACCGGATTGTGGCCAGGGGGCATTATACAGAGAGAGCAGCCGCATTTGTCATGAAGACCATTGTGGAAGTTGTTCAGGTTAAATTGCATCGACATAATTGTTTTTATGGATTGATTTTAATGTTTTGGTGTTATTCATCGAATTCATTTCATTGCTTAGGGTTCAGAGCTTGTGTATGGGAATATACATCTGTTGATCATAATAAACTGTGTGTTGTTTTTTGTTGTCTCCTCGATGGAATGTTTGTATACTTTGTGTGAAGTTAATTGATTTTTATGTTACATGCAAAACGAACAAGTACTCATATGAGCATTTACTTAGAAGTTGTTTGGGTTAAGTTGCAACCAAATTAATGTTTTGTGGAATGGCCAAGACTAGACGTTATTCTTTGCTTTTAATTTTGTGACGTTATTCATGGAATTCGTTTGTTCTGCTTAGGGTTTAGAGCTTGGATATGGGAATATATATATATATATATATATATGTTGATCATAAGAAACTATATGTTCTTTTTGTTGTTTCCTCAGATCAATTGTTTGAAAATTTTATGCAAAGTCAATTAATTTTTTTGTAACTTTTTATGTTTCTCTTTATAATAATTCTTCCTCGGATTTGCTTTTTTTCGAAACCATGTGATTGAGACTTTATTGTGTTGCAGATGTGCCACCGGCATGGAGTGATGCATCGTGATCTCAAACCAGAAAATTTTCTTTTCGCAAATAAGAAAGAAACGTCTCCCCTAAAAGCAATTGACTTTGGGTTGTCAGTTTTCTTCAAACCTGGTATGGATTATCTTCATGTTAATGTCTTTTTACATTAAGGTTCAATCTGGGCTATTTGGATTTACTTAGTTGTTATTATCTTTAGGCGAGCGGTTCAACGAGATTGTTGGAAGCCCTTACTACATGGCTCCCGAGGTTCTAAAACGCAATTACGGACCAGAGATTGACGTTTGGAGTGCTGGAGTCATCCTTTATATTCTGCTTTGTGGTGTTCCTCCATTCTGGGCAGGTTAGTTGCTTCATTTTTGGTCTGATCTTGTAATCTGTGTCTATTGAGGAGAAAATGGTGGTCTGATCTTTTAGCCTAATCACAAAAAGCAGTGTTCTAAAAAAGCGCTAGGCGCTAGTCGCCTGGCCTAGCGCCTGGACTTAATCGGAAGAATAACCAAGGCGGATAAGGCCTAATGGGGGCATGTATTTTTTAGAACAGTGCAAAAAAGTCCAACTATCTTTCAAAATTACAGATACCCCCTTAAAGTGCTAGAAACACCGTCTTGAAGGTGCAATTTGTAAAATGGGAACAAATGTCAAATGGGTAATTGTAATTTTGAAAGGTAACTGGGTTTTTGTTTTTTTGTAATTAGGCTAAACTTCAGGGTAAGCTTTTGTAATTAACCCTTTGAAAAATGACGTAGAAGAGTGCCTCTTGACATCTGATGTTGAATGACGAAAGGATTTGAAGTGTAGCATGTTGGACAATTATCATAAATATTTGATGTTGTTAGGTCCAATTTATAACCTTAAGTTACTTTGGAAGAAGAGTTAAATCTTGTCAGGCGAACCCAATTTCTTGACACGAAATTCAAAATAGATTTCATTTCTAATCTCAATGAGACGGGTCATACCAAAAAGGGTTCCAAATTCATATAATTCCCTTTTGAAGCACATGATTATGGTGTAAAAGTGTTTAAGTTGGCTGAATATGTGCACGAAAGTTAAGCTTTTCTTATGCTGGTTGTGCAGAAACCGAGCAAGGAGTGGCTCAAGCAATTATTAAATCTGTAATTGATTTCAAGAGAGATCCATGGCCTAAAATTTCCGACAATGCAAAAGATCTAGTAAGGAAAATGCTTGATCCCGATCCCAGTCGGCGTCTAACGGCTCACCAAGTCCTTGGTAATGATAGCTTACATCCGATTTTGTATCTTAAACGCGTTTATTTGTTCTTATAGTGGGAGATGGAACTAATGGTACAATTTCGTGAATCATGCTTATTTGAATACAGAGCATCCTTGGTTACAAAATGCGAAGAAGGCACCAAATGTCTCACTGGGTGAGACTGTGAAAGCAAGGCTCAAACAATTCTCGGTGATGAATAAGCTTAAGAAAAGGGCTCTCAGGGTACTTAACAGATCATACATGCTTCGTTGTAATGAACATTAAGAAAAAAGTCTTTTAACTTTTTTATGTCCTTGGATTGTTCCATAGGTTGTGGCAGAGCACTTGTCTGTGGAGGAAGTGGCCGGAATTAAGGAAGCATTCGACATGATGGACTCTGGAAAGAGGGGTAAAATTAATTTTGACGAGTTTAAAATTGGTCTGCACAAGCTTGGCCATCAGATAGCTGACACCGATATTCAGATTCTAATGGAAGCTGTAAGGATTTTATTTGTTGGAGTTCATCTCTTCCTTTTTATAAGATTTAGGGATAATTACAAAACTACCCCTGAGGTTTGGGTTAATCACAAAAAAACCCAAAGATGTTTGAAAATTACAAAAAAGCCCCTTGAGGTTTGATTATGTGTTAAATGCAAGGGGTAATTGCAATATTTTACAAAATGTAAAGGCGGTGTTTCAAATGTTTTTGCTTATTTCAATTGAAATTAATGGAAAAATCAAACTGATGTTGATGGAGATGGAACTTTGAAACCTGTATTTTTTTTTTGTAAGAGTTTTATTTGTTGTTTCACTGTGCATCTCAGAAAGATGGCCAATGATGAGCACCTTTTCATAAAGCTTTTGCCTTTTTTGATCAACAATCACATGGATAATAAGATTTTTTCCGAAAAAACTCCCATTAAATGCTTTTTTTGAAGGAGATGCCAATAATGAGGAAATTATCATTGCATCAACTTTTATGCATTTTCATCTCATATCCAATCACACCCTCGGATAAGGTCAGTTTTTATTCTCTAGCAATTTTTTTTTTTTCAAGATGAAAAGATATCTAAATGCACCCTTTCTTCCTGATTCAGTATAATTTTGTGTAGATTAATTACAAAAATACGGCTTGAGGTTTAAGTCCTTATTTACTTGGGATGAATGATATTTGATATTGACTTTCAAAGGCTGATGTTGATGGAGATGGAACTTTGAATTATGCGAGGTTTTATTTTGTCTAACATTTAAAAGATGGCCAATGATGAGCACCTAAGCAAAAAAAAATTTGCAAACCCCCTTCATATTTATAAAAACATTGAGATTTAAGAGCTCCTTAATTTTGAGTGATGAAGGAGATGCAAATAATGAGGAAGTTATCGTTGCTATCAATGATTAGATAGTTAAGGTCAGTTTTGTAATGTTTTGGTCAAACTCTACATATGTGGCTTTTCTTCATTATCTTTTTGTATGCATGTGTTTTTGTTTTTGGCTGAACTAACTCATATGATAATTAAAAAATGGATAATTACAAAAACTACTTGTGGTTTGATCTAATTACAAAAAAACCCAATTATCTTTCAAAATTACAAAAACCCCGAGGTTTGATTCCGTTTACATTTTTCCCCGTGATTTTCAAAAATATTTCAAAAAACCCTGGACATTTCAAAAATATTACATTATCCCCTTAAATTTAAGGTTGACGTCGAAACATGAAGGTTTTTTTTTGTAATTTTGAAACATTCTGTTTTTTTTTTGTAATTTGTCAGTGTTTTTTAATTTATTCAATTAAAAACACTATTCTGGTTTGATCTAATTACAAAAAAATCCCAATTATCTTTCAAAATTACATAAGGTACCCCCTTTGATGTATTGCAAGTCCGATTGTAAACTCTGTATAATAGCGAAACAAATCATGAAGTGTCATCCGATTTGCTGTTTATGATCGAACATCTTGAATGATACGACCTTTTGTTTAATCTGTTTGCACTTTATTGATATGCGTAGGACGGCCGTATAAGCTATGAAGAATTTGCTGCGATGATGAAGGCCGGCAGGATTGGAGAAAGGCGTCCAGACAATATTCCCGGGAGAGATTCAACAGTCTTAGCTTGAAGCTAATGAGGGATGGCTCTCTACAGTTAGCTAACGAGGGTAGATAACTTCTAAAAGACGTTTTTAAGAGAGGGAAAAGTGCTAAAAGGGACGTTCCCGATTTTTGTCTTGTTTTTTTTTTTTTTTTTAAATGAGTTTATGAAATTACTGCTTTCTTTAAATATTTTACTTTTGTCTTCGTTTTCTTTGTTTTTCCTTCTTGTTACACTAGGGCTCATTAGATGTGTTTAACAGTTTAAGCTAGACGAGTGAAATATTTTACTGTGGAAATGTTACTGAGGTTATTCATGTACTATGTATAGGTATTTTGGGATAAGTTGTCGTGTTCCACGTTCATGTTCGACTTCCTGTTTCATTATAGTTGGATGAATGACGGATGTACAAGATGACATCATAGTTGTATGTGTCATTCATTCACTGTAGTGGAATAGGGAGTCGAACATTAAATCTCATTCACGTGTTTTGTGAAATCATTGACATCAATTAGTAAAAAGACGCATCTACCCTTGCTTTATAGCGTTTTTTTTTTTTTTTTTTTTTGATGTTTTCTCGGGTGTTAGAGATTGAAGAAAATATCTCCAATATAATCTAGCAATTTCTAAAAACGATGTATATATGATTATATGATATTTTAGAGAATCGTAAATAAATGTAGATGTGGAATTCATTTGCAAGGGATTTTTATGTCAATGGCTTTATTTGTCATTTCATTTTGGTTTCCTGTTTATGGATTCACCACAAGTCGAAATATGGTTAAAAACCTTATGTTTCTTAAACTTATACTAAATTCAATTAATATCAATTTTATAACATTTTTTGATATTTTTATAATCGTCAGTGAAGAGTAATGTTGTGAAGCCTAGATCGGATCGGCCGATTTGATCGGTTTAATCGAACTGGTCTCATGCCCGGTCTGCTTGTGTAAAAGAATTTGAAAACTGGCTAAAAATTGCTTGCCACCGCTCAAACCGGTAAAAACCCGGATTTGATAACGTTTATCAAACAATCTCATGCCCGATTTGAAATTCACTTATATTATAATTGTATTTAATTAACTAAAAAATTCAAAGTCCCACCCACTCAAATTTCATGAAAATTTTTTTAGAAAATGAATAACTGATATCAAAGGGACTGCAATAGCTAATTTGTAATTCACTTATATTATAATTGTATTTAATTAATTACACTAAAAATTCAAAGTCCCATGATCCTATATTTCAGAATCATTAACAAGGAAAAGACAAAGAATACTAATTTATCAAAAGATAATCACATAACTCTTTTATCACATCCTTCTCTTAGCCCTTAGGTAAATAAACAACGTATAACTAAATTTGTTATTCTCTCTTCATACAATTCTCTTATTTTTGCAAAATTGGTCCTATAAATATAAATTTTGGCATATTTAATCCTATAAGTGTCTTATAGAAAATATTGGACATCAAAGTTTATAATTTGTTAATGCGATTCTCGATCTCGGGCTTAATTGCATTTTGTGCCCTATAATTATAAAGAGGTGGCATATTTAGTATGGTCCAATAAGTTATATTTTGTTCAATTTTAGTCCCAAATGAATAAGTCAAATTCATCCTTTTGGTCATGTAAGTATCATGTATTTTGGTCCATAAATTTTTAATTTATGAGACGATTCTAGTCCCAGATGGAAAGTCACAAATTTACATGACTAAAATTGCTACAAAGTACACTTAGAGGACCAAATATGCCATTTTTTTGTACATACAGGACCAAAATTGCTACACACAATAATTATAGGACTAAATATGTCACGTCCTTATATTTACCAAAATTGTAATTAAGTCAATTCTCTCGCTATGATGTCATAATTGTACATGCGCGTGTCTTTCATATGAAATACAAAGTGGAACATGGAAAGTGGAATAGGAAATCTCATAAAAGATTTTCCCAAAAAGATATCTAAATAAAATCTGATTTCTAATCTAAAACAAACTCCATATATATATCCTATATATATATGTATATTACAGAACGTAATAGTCATATATATACGGAGCATATATTTGTATTCTATATCAAAACCTTGCAACTTGCAACTACGACGTCGTAGGGAGCTTTGATCAACTATGGAGAATAACCAGCAAACCCAGGCGAATGATCTTGTAGCTTCAACGTCCGCCGTCGGATTGGTCGCCGGAGTAGCTCCGGCGCCGGCGAGTTTTAATCCACTGCCACCGGGATATCGTTTCATGCCCACAGATGATGTTGGACTTATAAGGGAGATGAGGGTTCGCACTATCAACTACATACTAATTACTATATATATAAAATTATAATCTTCTCTATTTATTTTTTATCAAATTTTAGACTAATGTATTGATTATTTTTGCCTTTATTTTTATCTACAGCTCGACGATTGTGTCCTGTGTCGGATCTATGTTGGAAGATCAAACGAAAATAAACAAGATGAGGACGAACTTCCGATTTCCATTAATGTCTCCATTGTAGAACTTGGAGATGAGCCTCTAGTACTTCCTCATGAAAATAATGCTGATGCATTAATGGAGGGCTCTTATAATTATAATTCTTCCTTTATATGGAGAATATTTCAATTTGTCATTTCTCTATGCTCTCCAAGATCAAGATTTTAATTTTTGTCTCTAGGAGCTTTTTATATTTTTTACTTTTACGTGCGTTTTCAACAATTATTTTTTTGGATGGTATAGACCTTTTTAGCTTTTAAGTTTGTTTAATTTCATCATGTTTTATATATATCTTGGTTTTCTCAATTGTAATAATGGTAATATTGTGTATCATGAGTTTCCTGAGTAGTATTGTTTTATTAGCATGTTCGCATCTGTTTAACTATGCAACATGGATGATTTACTCTCTATCTGCAATTAGGGACATAATTCTCTACTTTTTGTGTTTTTTTGGTCGAATTTAGAAATTCACGCTTTTTTTTTTACCACCCAAAGATATATTTCTTATTGGCTTTTATTTATATTTTTTTTTTTGATCGAAGAAAGAAAATTTTAATAAATGAGCATAAAATAGATCGGGGTTCTAATAACCAATAATACGATACACAACAAAGTTTTGATTTTTAGCCCTCAACCAAAGCCACACTCTAACTTTAATGAGTTCTTGAGAAACGGATGTATTTTCCTGTTGGAAGGTACATCTATTTCTAGCGATCCAAATGCTCCAAATCGTTCCAAATCATATTGAATTCCATTCTTGTTTGATTTCTCTTTTCGCTCGAAGCCCCCAATGGTAAAAGATTATTTGTAACTAAAGTATTGATATATAACCATCTATAAATTTCCATCCATACATGATAGATGAATCCACATGATAAAAATACATTAATTTTCCAAATAAAAAACACAAAATACATTAATTTTCCTTCTCATAAAAAAAAATATTTGTATTAATATCATTAGTAAATACAAGATAATAAAATTTAAATATATTATATATGGATAAAAAATACATTAATTTTCCATAAAAAATACATTAATACTCATTAGTAAATACAACAACAATAAATTAAGTCTTATCCCACTATGTGGGATCGACTATATGGATCATATCACGCCATCGTTTATGGTCAAAAGCCATATTTTTATTTATTTCTATATATAACATGTCTTTTTTAATAGTTTCTTTCCAATCCTTAATCAATTAAAACTTAACATTTCTCTCTTGCATATCACGAAAATCATCTACAGTTGAATCTATACTATTTTTTTTTTGTAGTTTACTTTTCAATATAGATTAGCAAACAATAATTTTTTTTGAACACTAGCAAACAATAATTAAGAAATTCATTTTCTATTTTTATTTTTGTCTTATGATGAATCGAAAAGAGAAAATTTTATATTTATTATAATAATAAAAATACATAAGGTCTACAAGGTCTCTAATTTAACTTATTAAAATTAATGGATCAAGTTGTAGCCTTTAATAAAATTTACCAATAAATTGTATATAGGCACAAGTATTAAAAGACTAAAATAATAACACATACATATATACATATAATCATATATACAACAAAAACATTGTTAGATAATATTTAAAGTAGAGCTGTCAAAAACAAGCTGGCTGATCGCTTTGCAAAAAAGCACCCTAACCCACCGGGGGTTAGGCGGGCCGGCCTGCCAAAAATAAAAATATAATACTTTTCTTTTTGTATATCATGTATTTTAATAATTCAATTAACAAATAATTAATTCAACAATCATATAATTAATTCATGAATACAATAATATTCAAGTGATAAAGTCAACAAGAAATTCCAAAATATAAAGTTGAAATTGTAATAAAATCTATAATAACATAAACAAACTTAACAAGTTAAATATAATTATTGATGATAAATATATGTATTTAAAAAAACTATTATATACACTTTTATAAGAGATGAAAATATTAAGTATCAGTTCTACTATTATTTTTCTTTTTTTTTTTTTTCTTGTGGGCCACTATACTCCTAACTTACACCCTACCTAGGTAGGGCGGGGCGGGCCAGTCCTAATTTGACTGCTCCAAAATAAATGAAATTTAAACAGTGGAGAAGAAATGCTAATAAAAAGATGAGATTTATTGATTTGTAAATGTAACCGGATTCAAAGTTTTCTTTTCGAAAAAAAAAAAAGGAAAAAAAGAGGAGAAAACAAGTGATGTCAATCATTCCAATATACAACAATAATTTTTCTTTTGGTTCCCAATAAATTCTTCTATATTTCTTTAGCCTCTATAATTAGCTTTTTCTTCGTTTTTTTTTTTTTTCTTTAAAGTATTTATTTATCTATTTTATTTTTTATACATAATTTAGTGAAGTAAATATATTGTGTGGTCTTTACATATAATTTGAACTTTTATTATTATTTTTTGTCAAGGTTATATATGTTGGAATACACTTTAGTGACTTACATCACTTTAATCCATGAGCGTTCATATTGAATTATCAATAATCAAATATTAGATTGCAGAAGCATACCTGGATCCATAACAGCAACGTGTGAACTATAGAGACCATAACCTTATATAAATATTGTGTTATATTAGATATCATATTTTAGCTCATTATTAAAATAGGAATAATTTATTAAGTCTCTACACATTAAAGACTCGAATCTTATTAGATACATTAAAGCCCAATTACTTAAACTTTATTTGATCACTTATAAAATGAGCTTAATCTTGAGTCCTTGATTGACAGTCACAATACATAATTATTTTAAATATAAGCCCAATATAGGATTAATGATTCAACAATATATATCTATCTATTTTATCAAGCCCAAGTTAAAAACATTGATCCACGTACAATTTAAAAAGTTGCAACACCTAATTTAAATCTTTTAATAATAGGATCAAGTTTACAATCACGATTTTACTTCACTCCAATATTGTCTTTTGCATCTGTAAATATCATTTCTAATTTACGAGAAACGCACTCATTATTATTTTTTTTTTTTGAGAAAACGCACTCATTATTTTTGAATGCATAAAATTCCCTTTTTTTCCCTAAGAAAATTCTGGAATAAATTCGAAAGTAATTATTTCTGAATTAGTAATATTACTAATTCTAACGAATCTCTCTGATGATAAGTCCAAATTAAACAATCACAAATTATTTCATGAATTATCCAATAATAAATCAAATTAATCTAAACTAAAATAAAAAAAAACACCCTGTCGGCTGTCCCTATATCTATATATACTGTACGGAGATGGCGTACGTACAGAACTACAAACACTCCAAAATTCTTGCGTTATCTGTCCACTGCTTTCAGAATTCTAATTAAATCGATCTTCTCTCGTTTTCATAAATGGATTATAATAATCAGCAAACGGCGCCGGCGAGTAGTAGCGTACCTTCAACGTCATCAGCCGCCGGAATATGGGCGGCAGTGGGACCGTACCCACCGGGTTATCGTTTCGTGCCAAAAGATGAAGAACTCATAAAGGATTACTTACAGAAGAAAATAAACAATGAGCCAATCTCAATTTCTGAGATAAGTGATGTCAATCTTTACGATCATCACCCTCAGTATCTCGCAGGTATGTACTTTTTTACGTATTAGTACATGCATTAATTAGTAATCGTCTTTGCAACTAATTAATGTTTTTCTTGCATATAGAAAATTATCCTCAACTTGGGGAGAAAGAATGGTACTTTTTTACACCAAGAGATCGAAGATATCCAAATGGAAAACGGCCCAGACGAACAATAACAGGGACAAGTCATTGGAGGGCCTCCGGAGCTGATAAAAATATTGTGTATAATGGTGAAGTAATTGGAAAGAAGCGGGCTTTGAATTTCTATTTAGGGCCTGGAAAGACAAACAAGACCAGCTGGTTGATGTACGAATACCAGCTTAACAAGCCTTCTAGGTGTCCAGTTGGAAATGACATGAGGGTACGTACATTAATTTGTGTCACTCATCAACTTAATTCTTAATTGTAATCTTATTTTTTTTTCTAAATCTTTTTCTCATTCATTAAATGTTTTTATTTGTTTATTAATGTTGCAGCTCGATGATTGGGTCTTATGTCGAATATACCAGAAAAGACAAAAGGATGATATTATTGATGGCGACGGCGACGACGATATCAGCAAATATATTGCACCATTATTATATGCTAATGACAACAATGAACAAGCTCCATTACTCGATGCCAACATCAATGAACAAGATCAATTAGCACTCTACATTCCGGACAACCACGAACAACAATATAATAATCATGTTGGGCCGATGATCAACAGTATTGAAGATAATGGCTATCAACTTCCAGCAGCTAATTGCCAGGATGGTTTTAATGATCAAGTCTTTCCTAATAATTCAATGGAGGTTGACCATTCACAAATGAATCTACCAAATTTTGATTTTGGGAAATCATTTGATGATTTCCAATTTTGGGATGAACAAGAAGCACTATGCACTAGTCAGCAGCAAGATTTTTGGGCTTGGGCTATGCAAATGGAAAATCAGTATGGGAGTAGTTTTCAGCAAGATTCGTCAGATATTAATGTTAGTGCGACAAAAATTTCTGATGGTGAACAATTGGCACCGGAGAAAAAGAAAATAATTTGAGGGTTGAGTTGTTAGTTTAATTCTTACTCTCTTGTTATGTAAATGTAAAATTTTGTCCCAATATGTTACTTTTGTTTGTCCTCATTTTGTTTCCAGTTAAATAAATTTGTTCCCATTTCTGGATTATTGTTCAAAAATTCAGATGAGACATTATTGTTTTGTTTAGAATTTTATTTTAGATTTGTATAGGTTTTGATCTATATTTTGTAATTGTTTCATATTCGATTTTGTAATTAGTTGTATGCTGATTCAGTTTCATTCTAAAAAAATATTGTAAATAAAGATTTCATTATATACGAAGCACATATATAGGTCATTATAAAAGAATGCATTAATCCGTTCATTATATCATTCTTCTTGGTTTTTATTTTTATTAATTTAATAAATGTAAAGTTAAAATTGTTAGATAAATAAGATATATAATATCTCAAGTATATGAAATTAGTGTTGAAGAAATGCATGTTAACCTTGGACTTTCCTTTATAATTTAGCCATCTTTTGACACATAAATTCTATTTTTTAGATATGGTAATATTTCTTATAGATTATCAATTGACCCCATTTTAACAGATCTAGTTCTGGGCAGATTTTAGATTTTAGATACGTGACTGCAGTCCCTCCATTTAAATCTTATTGACTTTTTTATTCAATTCATACACAAAAAAATGGCTTTTATTCATATTAATCTAATGAGTGTAAATTTAAAATTGTTAGATAATTAATATCTGAAGTAATTTGAGTAAATGAAATTTAATTAAATATTGGAGATAAAATGTTAATAAAAGATGCGGTTCATTGGTTTGCCGAGGTGGTAATTTTTTCTTCTTTGTTATGTTTATGTAGTATAAATTAATTTTTTCTTCATCATAATTAATTTTCTTGTTTATATCGGGGTCCTAAAAGATTATCAGAAAATGTACCTTACCAAAAGAAATATATAACTGGTAGATATTTATTTTGTTTTTTAAAATATTCCACATTTTTCAATTACCATAGCCCAAAGTTCAAATCCCAATGGAGTAGTATAGATGCAATGTTTGATTTCTCTGGGACCATGTGTTTGCAACAAAAAATGAGTACTTTTGAGACCAGAAGTACCCAGCATGTAGGGCACTATCGCATGCCCTGGTTTTTAAGATGCGATCGTACTAAAATTACCTAGGTACTATCGTCCATACATAACGTGGCACTATCGCACCCTAGTATTTCGGACGCGATCGTGCCGGATTACTAAGGGTACTATCGTCTTTCTTTACGTATGGCACTATCGCATCTTACCTAGTATTTCCAGGCACGATCGTGCCCATAATTTTACCAGGGTACTATCGTGCCTAGGTATGTAGGTGCGATCGTGCCAGACCGCCAAATTTTGATTTTTTTTTTCGATGTACATTCGGTTGATTGCTTATATTTTATTTTGTATTTTTACGAGATGAATGAAAAACATGTAATTGTACATTTTGGTGGGCATTGGGAAGGTTGTCAATACATCGATGGGGATGAAGAATTGTTATTAATTCCATCCGAGGGATTATCATATTAAGAACTATTGGAAGAGATTCATGGTGTTGTTCAAACGGATAGATTGCATTGGGATTATGTATTGTTTTATTTAATTGAATCAAAAGAGAATAGAATTATGAAAATGAAAATAAAAAATGATCGCGATGTGAGCTCGATACTATCACATTCCCAAGTTCCTCATATTTTTGTGATTACCAAAAAAATAATACCCAAAATGATTCGACATTTGGAAGAAATGAAGGCGGTTTTATGCATCTCATGGCTAGTCGATTTCATTGGGTAGTTCAATGGTAGGAGGAGGACCATTTCAACCCTGATATGGGTATGGGATGAATTATATGTCATTTCAACCTTGGAATCAACAGGTCATCCTTATGGTTTTGGGACTGGCCAACACCACACATCAACCAGATTAGTGCCTCCAATTGTGCAACCTCCACACGAGTTAGACCACTAATGCAAATGATATATTACAACCAAACGTCGGTGAAGATCCGAGGCCTAGTTCAATACCCACTCCGATGCCTAATATACAACATGAACACGATAGAGGTGAAGATCATAGGTATGATGGTCTTGAATTTGGTTTTGATTTTGATGATAATGTCCATAATAGTGATGACGATAGTGATTATGATGATCTAATGAGAATGAGAATAATTCATCCGATTGTGATGACCGAGTTTTTGAAGATGAACAACAACGTAATTTATTTTCTGATTTTTGTACATGGATGGAACAACGCAATCAAATGCCCGAAGAAATTGCGATTCCGGCGAGGTAGTGAGAGGTCATATCCTCGACATCGGGCCAAGTGCGCCATCGATTGTAATTTTCCAAGTACGTTGGTATTAATGTTGGTGGCCATGTTCAAATCTGGTTGATTCCAATTACATCATCTCACATAGCTCCTCATGTCGAACCCAACTTGTTGGCAACTACGAATAATGTTTTGCGCTGGAGCTACATTCATGAGCAAGGATCAAGTAGTAAATACAATAGGTTTGTATCACTTAAGACACCGGGTCGAATATCGAGTTGAGAAGTCGACAAGACCCGATACTCTGTAAAATGCAAACATGAAGGGTGTGATTTTGGTGTACGAGCCGGAGGACAAGACGATATGTGGAGGATAATCAAGTTTGGGTCCACATAGTTGTCAATTGGATTTGAGTCATCATGCACCACGACAATTGCCCTCGAGGATAATTGCCACCTTATTTGCACTTAAGTTAGTTCACGAGGATCATATTCTTAACCCGAGACATCATTCGGACTTGCATCATGATCATGCGTTGGATATCCATTATAATGTAGCGTTGCGAGCTAAGTATAAAGCGATTGGGATGATATATGGGAATAACGCTCGGTCATTTCAAATGCTTCCAGGATACTTGCACATGCTAGCTACCACAAATCCTGGGTCAGTTGTTAGATATCAAGTGGATGCCGACAAGAAATTTCAATATGCTTTTTTTGCATTGGGCACATCAATTAATGGATTTTCGAGATGCGGTTTTCTGTTATTGTTGTTGATGGTACACATCTCAAAGGTAAGTACAAAGGTATTTTATTTGTTGCTACATCACAAGATGGTAACGGACAAATTTTCCCATTAGCATTGTTGGACTTGGTGATAAGGAGAACGATGCGTCTTGGAAGTGGTTTTTGAGACATGTACGTGAGGCATATGGATGCCCACGTGATTTACTTGATTGTCTCGGATCAGCATGGGAGCATCGAGAATGCCATAAGATCGAAATTCCCAAGCATCCCATGGCCTTTGTTATTATCATTTGCAAAAGAATCTTGCACGTTATGGTAAACATGTAGTCGCAATGTTCTACAATGCAATGCGCATATTGCTATCGTCTGAGAAGACTTTAATCGGTTCGAAATGAACATATGCATTGCTAGTGAAGAAGGTGCATATAAGAAAGTATTAGACGCTAGATTCCCCGGATGGGCTCGTTCGCGATGCCGGTTCGACGATTTGGATTTATGACATCAAATGCAAAGCAGAAAGCTTTAATAATACCCCGTTGGGCAAGAAGGTTGCGGTTTGCTCGATTTTGAGTGTGTACGTGCAACCATTGAAAGATGGTTTTTCGAACGGCGTGGTGAAGCACGGGCTAGAGATCACCAATTAACACAAGTCACGCAAATGCAAATAGACTACGAGTTGAAAAGGGGGACGTTCTTTTTGGAAGTTCATGGGTTAAATAGTTTAAAATTCAAGGTTAAAGATGGGAACAAAAATTTTGTTGTGGACTTGCTAGACAGACATGCACATGTCGGGTATTTCATTGGACTTGATACCTTGCTCACATGCATCGGCTACTATAAGGTATATCATGTTCAATTACTTCAAGATACTTTAAATATCATTATTTTATCACATGAATGATGATTGGTAATAATTAATTTATTTTTGAATTTTAGGAATCAATCGACCTTTATTCGTGCGTGGCGATTATTACAAGCAAGAAAACCTTCGACAAATGTATTTGGGTGATGTGTTCCCGATTCCTCATCCTCGATGATTGGGAATTACCCGAACACTTGAAGCAAGTTGAAGTTATACCTCCGGATAATCCGAGGCAAGAGTGGTCGTCGTCCTCGTCTTAGAAGAGTGCCGTCAAGTCGACATGTGAGTCATCTTCCGCATACACGCAAAATTCAAGTATGCTCTAGGTGTATGCGGACGGGACATAATCGTGTCAAATGCACATCTTTCGTCCCATTGAGTGCTTAGGTAGTCAAACGGGTAGCACATCGGTTGAGCAACCTATGAGTGAACGCGTCGGCGTAAAGAAAAAAGTGTAGCATATGTCGTGAGACGGGACACACAAAAAATAAATGTCCACTAAGCCGAATTCATGACATCGCGCAAGAAGAAGACTTGTAATTCGGTTTCTCTCTTATTGTATTAGACTCGTAAAAAACTATTTGCATTATTTCATTAGACTCGTAAAAAAGGACCATTTTCTCTCTTATTGTACTTTTTTACTTTTTTCCACTTTATCATGATGTTGATTGTCATATATATCATATTGTTTTTCACTTTATCTTTATGTAAATGAACCGGATGACAAAATATAGAAACAAAATATAAAAACAATAAGAGTTATAATAATAAAATCTACTACAAATCAATGCTAAAATTTATACATCTTTAATTGGTGACCAAGTGTCACTATCGATCTAAATCTATATATAGTCGCGCTATGGCGACGATACTCTCCTTGCATAAGATCCTCACTACCACTCAAAATATCAAACTGACGGGACAATAGACTCTCCACCATCTTAAGAGAAAGGGCCCGCAACTATGGCCATCTGTCTGTCTGAATGTGAACTTCTCA
Organism: Rehmannia glutinosa; assembly: GCA_016081115.2. NCBI lineage: Eukaryota > Viridiplantae > Streptophyta > Magnoliopsida > Lamiales > Orobanchaceae > Rehmannia > Rehmannia glutinosa. The sequence continues at coordinate 1,705,965 of CM071936.1, forward strand.
TGAACGAACCTAACCGGCCAAGTGTGTCGCAAAGGCACAATATCTGGCCGCTGCTCCCAGAATCCAGCATGTATCAACACAGCGGGAAGAATGCGAGTCAAAGGCCACAACAAAACAAGTTTCTGCATGAGGATATTTGTGTCCTGCTTATGGCGGAGGAGTCATGTACCTTGATGCGTTTGTTGCACAACTCAATCTTACACACAACCCAATGCTCTCCCGATAGTTGTGTACAAATATCACCTGATTCACATGATTAAATAATTATATTTATAAATCACATCCGAGTACTAATTTGAATAGATAGAAAAAATACTTATATCATCCACATCACACCATCGGGAAACATCACCCCAATAAGGCCTATGTCCATGCACATAGTCAACAAGTGGTTTGACAAGCTCAAGTGATACGTCCTCTAAGCTATACGGATCATAATAGGTGTCTGACAGGATCGTTTATGCAAGTCATCCCATATCTCTTGAACTTTTACCTGCATTTTATTAATGTGTATAAATCAATTTATTTGTAAAAGTGAAATTTAATGGTAAATTTTTCAAAATTAACCAATACTTACGAGAGAAATCACAATCAAGTACTACAATGACGTGCACGGATCATCGAATCAATAACTACATTGGCCAACTCGGGCTTGCAATGTAGAACAACAAGATACGCATCAATTTGCTATAACAAATGCATTTTATATTAGATATATTATCGAACTACGGAGATTTTATACTAAAAAATCTTGAATTAGTTACACGAGAATCCATGTTCTCGTTCTTGTCCTCGATTTCCTTGAAAAACTTGGGACCCACCGTGCAAAGGCGTATCAACATTGCGGCCGAATTGAAAACACCGATATTAGATATAAAGATACATCACGGATTTATTTATATATAAAGTAAAAATTTACAACTCACGTGTCATATGTGTTAAGAAACTGTTTATAATCGTCATATGTGGCATCTTCCCTACGACGTTCTTGTCTTGTCTTGTGAATGGGCTACGGAGATACTTGGATCGGGCTCTCGGTCGAACAACCCTCATAGACGATGAATCAAATCCCACCGGCGAAGACAGGTCGTTGTATGGTGTACATCGAGTCATAGTAGGAGCGAGAAGATGGGATAAAATCATTGCCATCATCGTTCCTTTCCAATAAGCACCGACCAGGATGCGAGGATCATATGTTAATGGAGGGGTGGCGGCGGTGATGGATCACGTGGTGGGAATGCGTACACACCGCCTGATGGTGCGGTGATGGATCACATGGTGGGGGTACGACACCGCTTTGATGGTGCCGGTGATGGATCATGAGGTGATTTACTTACCATGCGATCTAAAAACTGGCCAGAATAATCTTTATCTGTCTCATGTCGTATCAACAAGGGCAACTCATGTCGTATCAATGCTACCTCACGTCGAATCAACACTATCTCATCTCGTATCAACTGAATGTCTGGAGTGGATGTGACATGAGGTACTCTAGGGGAGCGGCATCGTGGTCGGATGATGATGTACATGAGGTAACTTCCGAGGACCACGGGGCTCGTCATGGTGGACACCCTCGGTAACACGAGGTACCTCGGTAGGACCACGGGGCTCGTCATGGTGGACACCACTTAGTAGTAACACGAGGTACCTCGGTGGACCACGGGGCTCGTCATGGTGGACACCCTCAGTAGTAACACGAGGCTCATCATGATGGACATCGTCGGTAGGAATAGGATACTCGTCATGATGGACATCATGTATAGTCCAGAAGCAGGTGGGTCATGCTCGTTGATGGATCAAATGTCATCGGTAAAATGATAACCCTGTCACTAATACATACTGCGTCTTGGAGAACCGAATAAAACGGTCTCCAATACGATACCAATGCTCATCCGGGCTTTGTACCACCCTATTCACCTCATGGGCGATAAGACTGTAAACCAACATTATTGCGACTCGTGTGTATGTCTAGCCGCATCAAAAATCCAAAACAACGATCGTAAACAATCAAGCACTCCACCACCAACAATAGTCAACTCATCACGTATCGTGCAATAATAGACCTCTTACTATATAAATTCAATTTGGCCTCGTAGTTTGTAAAGCCTCCCGACTTCCAAGACCAAAAACACGATAATAGTGTTATTTTTGTGAATCAAGTAAGAACTATAATTTCTTCAAAAATTCAACGGCTGATAGTACGACCATAGGTGCACATAAGCGGGCGGCCCGATAGTACAACCGATAATGCGGCCCGATTGTGATACTATCAAAGGGGGTGCGATAGGGCCGCACATAAATGGGCGGCCCGATAGATCACAATCGGGCTGCACTATCGGGCGCCCATTTATGTGCGACCCTATCGTACCCGCTTTTCTATCGTACCCCTTCAAAGGGGTACGATAGGGCCGCACATAAATGGGTGGCCCGATAGTATCACTATCGGGCTGTACTATCGGGCCACCTATTTATGATTGCCCTATCGTACCTCCTTCAAAGGGGTACTATCGGGCCGTCATGAACATCTAGGGAGCACGATAGTGCCATGTAGATCACAACCCAGAAAATTTCAACTAAACCCTAAAATCGAATTCTACAAAAAATACCCACAACAACGTACAATCACAACTTTCGATACATAAATTAACCACAAAAAATACCCACAACAATAACTATCACCTAATAACATACACGCCCAATCACAACAACAATTAACCAAAATAGTCCAGATCCACAACTTTCGATCCAGAAATTAAAAAAAAAAATTACAAATACACCAACCTGGGTTTGCGTCTCGGGCTCCTATCCTCGCAAATCGTCGCGTTCGCCGTCTCGATCCGCCGTCGAGTTACGCCGTCGCGTTCGCCGTCTCGATCGCCGTCGGGAGTCGCCGTCGCGATCCCACCGGAGAAGCTCAACTCTTGTCGTTGTCGTTGCGGTCACCGCCAGGCTCCATTGTATCGTCTTTCTTCGTCCCGTAATATTAATCTCCGTGGGACATTGTGGTTTGGATGTTTGGTGATAAACGATAGGGTGCGATTGTGGTGTGTGGTTTGGATGTTTGGTGAGAAAGATGAAGGTGGGAAACGATTGTGGTGCGATAGGGGAGGTGAGAACCATTATATATTAGGGCACGATTGTGCGGCGCCCTTTTGAATTCAAGGGTACTATCGGGCTGCTCTTTAAATTCTACGGCCGATCGTGCCCATCCTTTCATATTTTTCAAGGGGTACTATCGGGCTCATGCTTTAGAGCACGATCGTACCATTAGTATCCACCCATTAGTAAGGGTAAATAAGTCATTGTGGGTAGAAAAGTTAGTTTTTATAAAATTGGGTAGAAAAGTAGTTACACTATCCATAATGGCTAAAAAAAAAATTTTCCCAATGGTTCAATCATTAATAAATTGACAGTCAGTCAAAACCTGTCAAATTGGCACTTAAACTTTCGATTTTAGTCTAATGGCTTAAAAATAATCCTATAGGCTATAAGATTGTTCTTGTTACAAAACTAAATATAACTAATATCTATCTTTAAAAAAATATTATCATTAAAGTTACTATTTTTTATTATTATAATTAAAACTTGAACGAGTAAATTAAATGATAAAATTTATAATTCAACTTATAAAAAATAAAATTTCTGGAAAATAATTTTTTAAAAATAGATGTTAATTTTTTTTTTTTTGTGAATGTGTAATACAAAAAAAAAGTTGAAATACATGCATCATTTATTTCAATTATAAGACTAACAAATTAAATGATAAAATTTATAACTCAAGTTATAAAATTTAAATTTTCTGGAAAATAATTTTTAACAAACAGTAGATGTTAATTAATTTGTTTTTTTGTTTGAATATGTAATACAAAATATTAAAGGATCAAATACATGTAGCATTTATTTTTAATAATCCGAGCAAGTAGTTCTCCGGAAGGGGGTTCATCTAATTTGCATGTTCAAATTAATAATCCTTTTGAGGTTCTCAGGGACGAGGATGAACAAATTTCTCATGAAAAGATTTATAATACGGAGCAAGTTCAAACTCGCGGGGAGGGGCCAAGTCATAACAGGGGTCATGGTGATTGCATGGAAGATACTAATCATGCATGGACAATAAATATTGATCGAAGGATGGTTCTTCATCAACCATTGCATCAAAATTCAGTGATAGCTTAGGACAATATGGTTATGGCTGCAAGTTTAGATGATAAAAGTAAAGAGAGCTTGCAACGAGCTATGGACACAGTCTCACACAGTATGCCTATTACTGACAATGAGCTTAACGCTGCTACTCCGTCGGAGAGTTTTCAAGTGATGGCGGCAGCCGCACGAAAACGGTGGTCAGATATGGCGGAAGAGGGGGAACAAGAAGAAGCTTTAAAGAGAAAGATAGGTGACCCCTCTCCGCTTGTTTTCCCTCATTTGATTCTTCAGAAGCTCTGAAGTCTATGGCAATTGTGGGTCGTGGATCATGAGCCGACATTCCACAAGCTACATTAGACCATCAAGAAGATATTCGAGCATGTGCTAATAAAACAATAAACTATGTCATTCGAAGATCTTCTAGAAATAGACGTCATTCGTTTAAATTGCATTTTTAAGTTATTTTTTATGTTTCTTTATTCTGAAGTTTAACATTTTTTTTCCTTTGCTACCTGATCGGCTTCTGATCAGGACTTTTTCATTTCTTTTATATATTTGTATTTATCTAAAAACAAAATGTAGCATTTATTTTAATAAAAAAATTAAAAAAGTAAACTGAATGATAAATTCATAATTCAAGTTATAAAAAAATATTTTTTTTGGAAAATAATTTTTAAAAGTAGATGTTAATTAATTTTTTTGTGTGAATGTGTACTACGGAAAAAAAAAATCAAATACATGCATATATATATATATATATATATATATATATATATTATTTTGGAGTCCCTACGTTCTTACCCCAGTGTACTGGTCTCATTAGAGATGACAGTGGGGTGGGGATTCCCCATTCCCCACGGGGAACCGCCCTGAATGGGGCGGGGAATCCCAAAAAATTCCCCCCGTGGGGACGGGGATTTTTTCTCCCGCTGACGGGACGAGATCATATTCCCACCCCCGTTCCTCGGGAACCGATATTAAATATATAATATATTATATTAAATATATATATATAATATATTATAAATATATCCACATTAAATATATAAATCAAAAAATCTTTAATTTATTTTATATAATAAGTGCTTTAATAGTCTTTTTTATATAATTTATATATTTTTTAAATATTAAAAATCAGTTTTTTTTTAAAAAAAAAGCGGGGGACAGGGAATCCCCGCCCCCCGCGGGGATCCACGCGAGGACGGGGATGGGGGAAGTTTTTTCCCCATTTGTCTCGCTGTTCGCCTATATTTTTAGCTTCACCGCAAGTGTACGGTGTACGTTATCGAATAGGGTAGCAAGGTCGTTGTTCGCCTTATTTTTAGCTTCACCGCAAGTGTACGGTGTAGTTTATAGAATAGGGTAAGCAAGGTCGTATCCACGGAGACTAATAAATTAATATGCTAAGTATTGAACCAAGATAGTCTTATTTTTATTTTTAGACGATCGAAATTTGATGATTGTTGTATTGAGATTAAGACAATTTAAATCACTAAAACACAAGATTGAGATAATACAAATGATAGAAGTATCAAGATAATGGAATGGATTTCCGAGTTAAGGTTTCGATTAATAATCCTCTTGTTGTCCGATTAAATCAAAGCCAAGGTTATTATCAATATTCCTATAAGACGATCACAAAACTATTTTATCCTCTCTCTCGAGATGCATATAAAATGTAGATTGAAATACTTATGCTAGCATCTCTACTCAACATGAAGCATTCAACTCCCAAAAGTGTAAAAGATCAAATATCCTCACAAATATTTACAAACCTCTCGATTCATGCAAATATTTGTGTCGAGTATTCAAGATCTAATATTGAAACTCATCTCTCGAATTATGAATCAATATATCAAACAAGTTAAATCATTGATCAAGTGATAAAACAAGAATAAGCTCAAAATACTCAAATAGGCTTTAAGATAATAACTTCAACTAAGATTAAAACATCCAACAAGAGTTCATTAATCTACTTCCAAAACCCTAAAATCTCAAGAGTTTAGCTACACATGATTTCTAAACAACTCATAAACAAATTGTTCAAAGCCATTACAACTAAAATGAAAGATTGAAACTAAAAGAGAAGCAAAAAAACTTAGGAAAGTCGACAATCTCTCGATATATCTCCGTTCCTTAAGCTCCGATGCAACCCGATTGTCTCCTTGATGTCTTCTTCCAAGAATAGACCCTTGTCTTGTGTTGTAGATCCCAAAATATGTCCGATTCCCCTTGTGTGCGCCCCAAAAGCCTTTTATACTCCCCATCATGTTTAGGGCTTAATGCAAAGTAGATTATGGGATTCAGCGCATGAGACGCACGGGTGGTGCGCCCACGCACGGGTTACCCGTGCGCCACCCTCTTTGAATACCCCAACTCTCTCGTAGGGCGCACGGGTGGTGCGTCGAGCACGGCCTACCCGTGCGCCACTCCGGTGAGATATCCCGACTCTCAGTAGGGCGCACGGGTGGTGTGCCCATGCATAAAGGCTACCCGTGCGCCATCTTTGCCTTCAATCAACCTTATACGAGGGTGCACGGGTGGTGTCTTGAGGCACGCCCAACCCGTGTGCCCCACTGTTTCTTCCGTGAACGCTCAACTTTCGCTCTTTTAGGCTTCACTTCTCGTATATCCACTCAATTCTCCGTGTTTCCACTTTGCTTTCCTCGTATTCTTATTCAATTAGCTTCAAATATCATGAAATTCCTACAAAATAAGCAAAGTGTAATATCTTTTCCACAAGGAGTGAATATGTAACATTTAACGCGAGTATATGCATGTTTACTTATCATTATAGCTCGAAATACACATCGAAACACATGCAAAATTCACACTTATCAAAATCCCCAAACTTAAACTGTTGACCGTCCCGATCAACAATATTTAGAACACGATAAAGCATAACGGGGAGATAAAGATAACAATAAGACACCAAGAGTCTACACGAAAATCCAAATTGTTCGTCATGAATGCTTTGAGTACAACTCAATCAAGCCTCAAATATCTAATCAAAGAACACGCCTCAAATAAGACAAAGTGAAATGCTCAATCCAACTCTCAAAGTTAAGTGTATACTCTCATCTCATGAGGTTATAGGACGTGTTTACGCTCAAATCAATTCGATGTCGCAAAATTACCATAGGCTTGCAATTCGTCTCATATCTCCGCCACGAGAGTGTATGCAATTTGTGAATCATAAAGGACTTTCTCATTTGGTTGTAATGAAGGCTCTTTGGTTTAGGTAGGAAATTTTTGGATAAAGTGACTCAAACTCGAGTGTATAGACCGATGAGCATATCAATCATTTTCATTACAATCCCATATGCTACTCCAATCATCTCTCATTTTTATCAACTTCATTTATCTCCATTTCCTTTCTTTCTTTTGAGAATTGCCTCCATTCACAATCCTTCGCCCTCCAAGTTTATCAACTTTTCAATCAATTTTTTTTTTCATTTGTGTAATTTCAACACTTTTTATTCAACTCCTTTCCTTCCTCTTTATGTCCCATTTAACCAAGTATGCCCACTTATCCTACTTTTCAATTCCCACCCATTCATCCTCATTCATTCCTTTACTCAACTCTATACATTCGAGTTTAAGGTGATGGATATATTAAGATCAAGGGTTAAATTTTGTGGTTATCAAAGAAATAGGCTATAGGCTCAACTTGGCTAACTAGGAATTTCAACATCTTTAGGTAGGTAAAAGGCTTGAAAGGCTAGCAAAGATGGCCTTTAATCACATTCACACCGCATACAACATGTGGCCTTGATGAGATACCCAAGCAAGTTCTAGAATTTTAATCAACATGAATGATACACTCAATTACAATAAGATCGCACAAGATATAAGCGGTAAAGGCTCAAAGCTCACAGCTAGTCAAGATGTAATTCAAAGCATCACACCAAGTTTTTCATATCAACATGCTCAAAGTTATCTATTCAAGGCTCAATCAATCCATAACCAGCATCCAATCCCAACAATATGAATTCTCAATCAACACACAAACAACAAGTTGTACATGCTTGGTCAACACACTCTCTAACCACTACTAAAGCAATAGACGTGCTAAAGCTATAAACGTGCTCTAATGCAAATGCAATCTAGAGTGCTCTAATGCAACTATATGAAAACACAAAATGCATGATTTTTTTTTTTTTTTGTATCCACACTTTTCATATATTAAAATACTATCTCTCCCCCCAAACTTGAATGAAATTATAGTGTCCTAAGGGGAAAAATAGAATTTCAATAACAAAAAGTGGGGATATACCTCAATCATCGGCGGTGGTGGGAAGTGGCCTTGAGAAATATGCCACATTTGTAGCTGTTGGAGCACTTGCCACGTCTCCTCGGAACGCTGCTCCGATCGCTCGTTGAACGCGAGAAAATCAGCCCTATGTTGCCTTAAATCCTCTCCTTGCCGCCTCAACTCTTCTTCTTGCCGCCTCAAGTTCTCCCCAAACGCATAAAACATGTCTTGAAAATTGGCGTCGCGATGGGGTCCTCCACTGTGAGACGGACCGGGCGATCCCGCTTTGAGAATGTCGAGGATAATCGCCTCCGTGTGAGGACTCGGGTATATCATACCCAATTTGGGGATGATGAGGTTCCATCCCCATTTCGCGTCCATGTATCTCATCCTCCTCCTCCACCATATCTTCTTCATCCAAGAAACCTTCAACTCTGCGCCTCTTTCTTGACTCTATAGCCTCGGTAATTCGGTTATGTGCGTCGAGTTCATTAAGAAGTTGGTGGTGTCCATCAATGTATCAACGGTGGTGTGTGGTGGGTTAGGCAACGGAAATGAAGCACCTTTCTTTTGTAGAAGCACCAATCATTGTCTTCATTCGCTATGAACTTCATATGGTGCAACGATGCCAAATTAACCCGAGTGCTTTGCCGGATAGGCTCAAGCCTCGAAAATCGACATTGAAATGCCGGGCAATATGGGTAATGAGGCCCCTATAGAAATCGTACCTTCCCCGCCCTAGCTAATCGCTCAATTTGCTCGCAAAATTAACGGGCGGTGTTGTAGGGGGTGTTGGTGACCATACACCAGAGAGATAGAGTTCTTTAGTCGTCATCCCTCCAATGTTTTCTCGGGCGAACACAGAGGAGGCAAATCACGCGTTGTATATACCGGAAAACGGATTCCGGATCCAAGAGGCTTTTTGCGGTCCGCGCGCATACAACATTGGCCCCGTTTGTGGTGTTTCCACAAGCATTCTCAGTCGTATTGATCATAATGGGGCATCGGGCGGGTACGAGCGTTTATTGGGACCTCGAAAATGGTGTTCAATTGGGTCATAGAGAGTTGTCTACGAACATTCCCCAACCGAAATTTTATCATATATGGTTCGAAGGTCCGCCTTGTCCGGAAGTACTTCCACGGTACTCAAGAACTCCAATGTATACTTTTTAAATGTCGGCCACCTTCTCATGAAGTTCGTCCATCCTACCTTGGCGAAAAAGACGCCACACGCGTCTCATGTATCCCCAAAGTTTGGGTACAATCATTGTCGGCGTAGCGAGATGGAGCTATTTGGCGACGATCAAGCGATTCCATCGCTCAAGATCATCGGCATTTGTCAAGTTGACCCCATATGCCTCCTGGACTGTTTTGTCGACCTCCGGCGGTGCCACGTCGCGTTGTGCGCCCGCGTGCACGTCTCCTTCCACTGTGGGTTTCTTCGCTCGGCCATAAGGAATTTGTACCGAATACATTCTATTAGCATCCCAATATCATCAATGGCAACAACAAAGTAGGGAAGTAAAGCTAACATATTAAGTGATGTAAACTCACATGCCCAAGTCACTTTGATCGATCAACTACCCCAAACAAACAAAAATTATGGCCATTCTCGACAAATATTAGCTCAAATAAACATTGGCCATGCCTTATTCATCAACAATTCACCCTACATCTCCTCAATTATACAAGCCCACAAGGTGTTTGATAATTTGCCTCAAAGAATAATTCACATCATTTATAGCAAAAATATCAAAATACACACCTACCATGCTCCTTAATACATAATTAACAACGAATTGACAAGGAGAAACGGTGTTCTTACCGGAATTCTCTAAGTTAAACTCGAAGTGGAAGATTTGAACCCTAGGTCCTTTTGTTCACAATTCTTCAAGCAAATTCAAATTTGATGCAAAGTGAAGCTCAATTGTGATGGGGGAGGTGTTATGCGATGAATTCAAGTGAAAACTAGGAGAAATTTTCAAAACTAGGGAGGATTCGAGAGGGCGAAAGCGAGTTGAGGGTTTGAAATGAAGAACAGTTTTTTAAAACCGTCCAATTTATCCTTCTTCTCAGGCAAGCGCCGCGGAGTGTGCGTCGGCCGACGCAGTTACCCGTGCGCCACCCCGATGAATTTGCCCAACTCTCGAAGGGCGCACGGGTCGTGCGCAAACGCGCCGTGGGCTACCCGTGCGCACTTGTACAACAATTCGATTCGGTTTTTTTTTTTTTTTTTTGAAACACACAAAAATGAAACAAAAACACACAAATCACACTCATTAAAAGAATTACACAAATCAAATCACTCAAATCACATAACTGTGAAACTAAACACACACAAAAATGAAAATCACACGAAAAACCGTTGGGTTGCCTCCCGACAAGCGCTATATTTAACGTCTTTTAGCTTGACGCCTTTTGATTCCGATTATGATCTTTGCGAAATGAGGCTTGTCGCCTCATTGTGCAGTTTTCCATGCCAATCCCGCTCACTTGGATTTACACCTCTCTTGATCATTACTAAAGGAGGTTTTTCATGCTCGTCAACTATCCATGTGTTCTCCTCTTCATCGTGCGAATGGTACGCGTGCACGCTCTTGGTTCAACTTCGGCTTTTTGTGCCTTTCCTTCTTCTTCATTGATAATCCCCGCATATCATCTTTAAAATGCACACAATTATTCAAGCTATTGGCTTGAGTACGAGAATTAGTAATTGTTTTTGTTTTACAACCATTAAGATCATCATGTCCTTTCATATTCGGAAAACGGAAAATGAAATACGCTCATCATCAACTTGTAATGTAAGCTTCCTTTCTTAACATCTATTAATGCTTCCGCGATTGCCAAAAATGGACCTTCCAAGTATAAGAGGAGCGTCACAATCCTCATTCATATCCAACACTAGAAAAATCCACGGGAATATGAATCTATCGACTTTTATGAGCACATCTTCTAGTATCCCCGTTGGATGCACGAGTGATCTATCCGCGAGTTGTAGGGTGACCATGGATGGTCTCACTTCTCCGAGTCCAAGCTTCCGAGAACGGACAATGGCATCAAATTAATACTAGATCCTAGATCACAAAGTACATTATCAAAGAAAATATCGCCTATTGTACAAGGGATAGTGAAACTCCCTGGATCGTTCGACTTTTTATGCGGTATTTTCCTTTGTATGAGTGCGCTACATTCTTCCGTCAAGTTGACAATCCCATTCTCTGCCCATTTGTTCTTGTTGGACATCGCTTCCCTAAAAACTTTGCATAATTTGGCATATGTTTCATTGCTTCGCAAAAGGAACATTAATGTGCAATTTTTAAACATGCCCACAAATTTAGCAAATTGATTATTGATTAGTCTTGTGAAACAATCGGGAAAGGGAAGAGGGATGTTATATTTCAAAAATTAGAGTTAGGATACGATTCACGTTTCTTGGCTTTTTTTGCTTATCTAATTGTTGCTCGATTCCTCCTTTAACTTTCATATTGCATTGAGCGTCATTTCCGTGATTTTCCCGAATTTGGATGGTAGGCTCGACATCACACATGATTTGGTCGTGCATTGATACACGAGACGCGTGATTCGACATCACATCAATATCGGTATTTTCAGATTCTTCATTTTCTTTTCCACCCCACATGGATAGCATTGCAATGTTCCCTCGGGTTGACCTCCGTGTTGCTTGAAATTGACCCTTTGATGTTGACTCCCCACAATTGCGCCAATTGACCTATTTGAGTTTCAGTTCTTTATTGAGCTTACCATTTGTTGTTCTAATTTATCCATCCGAAGGTCTTGCTTATCGAGCGGCTCTGCGTCTCATTCATGAAAGACTAGATTGATTTATGAAAGAGGTGAGTATATCTTCCAACGACGATTTGCCTCCTCCATTCACCGCCTCCACGAAGCATTAAAGCCCTAGGCGGAGGTTGTAACACATTCTTTGTATTCGCATAGGAGAAATTTTCATGATTTCTCAACCCTGGATGGTAGTGCGTTGGGTTTGAATTATTCCTAAATTGTTGAAATTCCGGTTATTCACATAATTTACCTCTTCCATCGGATATAGAAGAGCTTCGCTACCCGTGCTCGTGCACCGCTTCCTCGCCCTTCGTAAATACATTCAATTGAGTTGTCAAAGCCGCTACTTGTGCCGACAATGTTTTGATAAGGTCCGAATCGAGATTTCGGCTACTCGTTGTACATTGGATCTTTCGGATGGCCATTAGTAATCGTTCATGGCCATTTCCTCAAGAAGATTTAAGGCATCTTGTGGAAACCTTGCCAACAATGCTCCTCCATTGCGGCATCTACAAATGCTCTAGTCCGTCCCATTAAACCATTGTAGAAGAAACATAATCATGATCCTCGGAAACCCATGTTGCGGACATCTACGTAATAAATCCGAAACCTTTCCCAAGCCTCGTACAAAGGCTCGAGTCGAATCATCGGAATTGAGTGATCTCGCTTTTGGTACGCAAAGTTTTGCTCGGTGGAAAGAATTTAAACAAGAACTTTTGGCTCGATTCGTCCCATGTGCTTACACCGCCTTGCGTCAAAGTACCCAACCAATTTCTCGCCTTATCCCAGTAAAGAGAATGGGAACAGCGCATTCTTATGGCGTCATCCGAGACTCCGTTCATCTTGATCGTATTGCATATTTGGATAAAATGCGCAAGGTGAGAGTTAGGATCTTCACATTGCAAACCCCAAACCGATTTTGTTGCACCATATTGATTAGTGCTTAGGTTTGAGCTCGAAGTTGTTGGCATTGATGGGAATATGGGCAATACCACCGTAATTACGATTCGTTTGTGGTCGAAAGTAATCACGAATGGCTTCTTTGTTGAACCGTGCTCGGTAACTCGTTTCCACCATTGTTTGGCGGTATTGGTAACTCATTCAAATCCCCATTATCGGATTGTGTTGTCTTTCAGCTCGTCTAGTGGTAGCACTGATCCTCCTCGCGAAAGCCTCAACTTCCGGTATAAGCGGTATTAAGTCCCCCCGCTTAGAGCGCGTGTTCATACACTACCTGGACCAAACTAGAATAAACAAGTCAAATAATGTGGAATTCAAGTCACACACAAAAAAAAAAAAAAATAAATAATAAAGAAAAATGTCTAAATTAAGAATAATTCTATCTATCGCAATATTAGCACCAATAATTGTATTAGTCCCCGGCAACGGCGCCAAAAACTTGTTCGCCTTATTTTTTTAGCTTCACCGCAAGTGTACGGTGTAGTTTATAGAATAGGGTAAGCAAGGTCGTATCCACGGAGACTAATAAATTAATATGCTAAGTATTGAACCAAGATAGTCTTATTTTTATTTAGACGATCGAAATTTGATGATTGTTGTATTGAGATTAAGACAATTTAAATCACTAAAACACAAGATTGAGATAATACAAATGATAGAAGTATCAAGATAATGGAATGGATTTCCGAGTTAAGGTTTCGATTAATAATCCTCTTGTTGTCCAATTAAATCAAAGCCAAGGTTATTATCAATATTCCTATAAGACGATCACAAAACTATTTTATCCTCTCTCTCGAGATGCATATAAAATGTAGATTGAAATACTTATGCTAGCATCTCTACTCAACATGAAGCATTCAACTCCCAAAAGTGTAAAAGATCAAATATCCTCACAAATATTTACAAACCTCTCGATTCATGCAAATATTTGTGTCGAGTATTCAAGATCTAATATTGAAACTCATCTCTCGAATTATGAATCAATATATCAAACAAGTTAAATCATTGATCAAGTGATAAAACAAGAATAAGCTCAAAATACTCAAATAGGCTTTAAGATAATAACTTCAACTAAGATTAAAACATCCAACAAGAGTTCATTAATCTACTTCCAAAACCCGGAAATCTCAAGAGTTTAGCTACACATGATTTCTAAACAACTCATAAACAAATTGTTCAAAGCCATTACAACTAAAATGAAAGATTGAAACTAAAAGAGAAGAAAAAACTTAGGAAAGTCGACAATCTCTCGATATATCTCCGTTCCTTAAGCTCCGATGCAACCCGATTGTCTCCTTGATGTCTTCTTCAAGAATAGACCCTTGTCTTGTGTTGTAGATCCCAAAATATGTCGATTCCCCTTGTGTGCCCCCCAAAAGCCTTTTTATACTCCCCATCATGTTTAGGGCTTAATGCAAAAGATTATGGGATTCAGTATGACGACGCGGGTGGTGCGCCCACGCACGGGTTACCCGTGCGCCACCTCTTTGGAATACCCCAACTCTCTGTAGGGCGCACGGGTGGTGCGTCGAGCACGGCCTACCCGTGCGCCACTCCGGTGAGATATCCGACTCTCTGTAGGGCGCACGGGTGGTGCGCCCATGCATGGGCTACCCGTGCGCCATCTTTGACTTCAATCAACCTTATACGAGGGGGTGCACGGGTGGTGTCTTGAGGCACGCCCAACCCGTGTGCCCCTGTTTCTTCCGTGAACGCTCAACTTTCGCTCTTTTAGGCTTCACTTCTCGTATATCCACTCAATTCTCCGTGTTTCCACTTTGCTTTCCTCGTATTCTTATTCAATTAGCTTCAAATATCATGAAATTCCTACAAAATAAGCAAAGTGTAATATCTTTTCCACAAGGAGTGAATATGTAACATTTAACGCGAGTATATGCATGTTTACTTATCATTATAGCTCGAAATACACATCGAAACACATGCAAAATTCACACTTATCAGTCGTATCCACGGAGACTAATAAATTAATATGCTAAGTATTTAACCAAGATAGTCTTATTTTTATTTTGACGATCGAAATTTGATGATTGTTGTTTTGAGATTAAGACAATTTAAATCACTAAAACACAAGAATAAGATAACACGAATGAAAGAAGTATCAAGATGATGTAATGGATTTCCGAGTTAAGGTTTCGATTAATAATCCTCTTGTTGTCCGGTTTAAATCAAGCCACGTTATTATCAATATTCCTATAAGACGATCACAAAGCTATTTTATCCTCCCTCTCGAGATGCATATAAAACGTAGATTGAAATACTTATGCTAGCATCTCTACTCAACATAAAGCATTCAACTCCCGAAAGCACAAAAGATCAAAATATCCTCACAAATATTTACAAACCTCTCGATTCATGCATATATTTGTGTCGAGTATTCAAGATCTAATATTGAAACTCATCTCTCGAATTATGAATCAATATATCAAACAAGTTAAATCATTGATCAAGTGATAAAACAAGAATAAGCTCAAAATACTCAAATAGGCTTCAAGATAATAACTTCAACTAAGATTAAAACATCCAACAAGAGTTCATTAATCTACTTCCAAAACCTAGAAATCACAAGAGTTTAGCTACACATGATTAAACAACTTATACACAAAGTGTTCAAAGTCATTACAAATGAAAATAAAAGATTGAAACTAAAAGAGAAGCAAGAAAACTTAGGAACGTCGACAATCTCTCGATATATCTCCGTTCTTCAAGCTCCGATGCATCCCGATTATCTCCTTGATATCCTCATTCAAGAGTTGACTCTTGTCTTGTGTTGTAGATCCCAAAAATGCCAGAATTTTTTTGTGTGCGCCCCCCCAAAAGCCTTTTTATACTCCCCATCATGTTTAGGGCTTAATGTCTTGCAGACATGGGATTCAGCAAATAGACGCACGGGTGGTGCACCCACGCACGGTTACCCGTGCGCCACCCTACTTGGAATACCCCAACTCTCTCGTAGGGCGCACGGGTGGTGCGTCGGAGCCACGACCTACCCGTGCGCCACTCCGATGAGATAATTCGATTCTCCGTAAGACGCACGGGTGGTGCGCCCATGCATGGGATACCCGTGCGCCATGCTCGGCTCATAAATCCTTATACGAGGGGGTGCACGGGTGGTGTCTTGAGGCACGCCCAACCCGTGTGCCCCTGTCTTTTTCCGTAACGCTCAACTTTCGCTCTTTTAGGCTTCACTTTTCGTATATCCACTCAATTCTCCGTGTTTCCACTTTGCTTTCCTCGTATTCGTATTCAATTGGCTTCAAATATCATGAAATTCCCACAAAATAAGCAAAGTGTAATATCTTTTCACAAGGAGTGAATATGTACATTTAACACGAGTATATGCATGTTTACTCATCATTATAGCTCGAAATACGCCTCAAAATACATGCAAAACTCACGCCTATCAAAATCCCCCAAACTTAAACTGTTGACCGTCCCGATCAACAATATTTAGAACACGATAAAGTACAACAGGGAGATAAAGATAACACCGCACACGAGAATCCACTGAGAAAATCCATATTGTTCGCTTCGTCATGAATCCTGAGTACAACTCAATCAAGCCTCAAATATCTAATCAAAGAACACGCCTCAAATAAAACAAAGTGAAATGCTCTGAATTCCAACTCTCGAAGTTAAGTGTATACTCTCATCTCACGAGGATATAGGACGTGTTTACGCTCAAATCAATTCGATGTCGCAAAATTGCCATAGACTTGCAATTCGTCTCATATCTCCGCCACTAAAGTGTATGCAATTTGTGAATCATAAAGGACTTTCTCAATTGGTTGTAATGAAGGCTCTTTGGTTTGGGTAGAAAATTTTGGATAAAGTGACTCAAACTCGAGTATATAGACCTATGAGCATATCAATCATTTTCATTACAATCCCATATGCTCTCCAATCATCCCTCATTTTTATCAACTTCATTTATCTCCATTTCCTTTCTTTCTTTTGAGAATCGCCTTCATTCACAATCCTTCGCCCCCCCAAGTTTATCAACTTCATTTTTTTTTTCATTTAAACAAGTACGCCCAAGTATCTTATTTTTCAATTTCCACTCATTCAACCTCATTCATTCCCCTTTTACTCAACGTTATACACTCGAGTTTAAAGTGATGGATATATATTAAGATCAAGGTTAAATTTTGTGGTTATCAAAGAAATAAAGGCTATAGGCTCAACTTGGCTAACTAGGAGTTTTCAACATTTTTAGGTAGGCAAAAGGCTTGAAAGGCTAGCAAAGATGGCCTTTAATCACATTCACAATTCACATACACATGTGGCCTTGACAGAGATACCCAAGCAAGTTCTAGAATTCTGACAACACGAATGATACCCTCAATCACAACAAGACTGCACAAGATATAAGCAGTAAAGGCTCAAAGCTCACAGGCTTGTCAAAATGTAATTCAAAGCATCACACCAAGTTTTTCTTATTAACATGCTCAAAGTTATCTATTCAAGGCTCAATCAATTCATAACCAACATCCAATCCCAACAATATGAATTCTCAATCAACACACAAACAACAAGTTGCAACATGCTTGGTCAACACACTCTCTAACCACTACTAAAGCAATAGACGTGCTAAAGCTATAAACATGCTCTAATGCAAATGCAACCTAGAGTGCTCTAATGCAACTATATGAAAACACGAAATGCATGACTAATTTTTTTTTTGTATCCACACTTTTCATGGATTAAAATGCTATCTCTCCCCCCAAACTTGAATGAAATTATAGTGTCCTAAGGGGAAAAATAGAATTTCAATAACAAAAAGTGGGGATATACTGAATCATCAACTGCGGCGGTGGTGGGAAGTGGCCTTGAGAAATATGCCACATTTGTAGGCGTTGGAGCACTTGCCACGTTTCCTCGGAACGCCGCTCAGTTGCTCGGTTAACGCGAGAAAATCAGCCTATGTTGCCTCAAATCCTCTCCTTGCCGCCTCAACTCTTCTTCTTGCCGCCTCAAGTTCTCCCCAAACGCATAAAACATGTCTTGAAAATCGGTGCCTTACTGGGTCCTCCATTGTGAGAAGGATCGGGACAATCCCATTTGTGAGAATGTCGGGGTAATCGCCTCCGTGTGAGGACTCGGGTATATCATACCCAATTTGGGGGTGATGAGGTTCCATCCCCATTTCTCGGCCATGAATCGCATCCTCCTCCGCCACCATATCCTCTTCATCCAAGAAACCTTCAACTCTGCGCCTCTTTCTCACCTCTATAGCCTCGGTAATTCGATTATGTGCGTCAGAGTTCATTAGGAAGTTGGTGGTGTCCGTCAATTTATCGACGGTGGTCCCAAAAAGCCTTTTTATACTCCCCATCATGTTTAGGGCTTAATCTTTGCCAGATTATGGGATTCAGTATGAGACGCACGGGTGGTGCGCCCACGCATGGGTTACCCGTGTGCCACCCTGCTGGAATACCCCAACTCTCTGTAGGGCGCACGTGTGGTGCGTCGGAGCACGGCCTACCCGTGCGCCACTCCGGTGAGATAATTCGATTCTCTGTAAGACGCACGGGTGGTGCGCCCATGCATGGCATACTCGTGCGCCATGCTGCAGCTCCAATAATCCTTATACAGGGGTGCACGGGTGGTGTCTTGAGGCACGCCCAACCCGTGTGCCCCCCTCTTTCCGTAACGCTCAACTTTTTGCTCTTTTAGGCTTCACTTTTCGTATATCCACTCAATTCTCCGTGTTTCCACTTTGCTTTCCTCGTATTCGTATTCAATTGGCTTCAAATATCATGAAATTCCTACAAAATAAGCAAAGTGTAATATCTTTTCCACAAGGAGTGAATATGTACATTTAACACGAGTATATGCATGTTTACTCATCATTATAGCTCGAAATACGCCTCAAAATACATGCAAAACTCACGCCTATCACTCGCGGAGACGGGGACGGGGATGGGGATCGCTCCCCCGCCCTGCCCCGTTGACATCCCTAGGTTTCATATAACCAGTGCATGTATGTGTATATATATGTAAAGTTTGATTTAAAACATAAAAAAATAAAAGTATAATATTTGAAAATGAAAAAATAAAAGAAATGTGAGTCAAATTAATTCTCTTTTTATGTCAACTTTGAATTTTCTAATATTTATCTATTTGTAATTTAACTTTACTAAAATATATTTAATAATATTTTTCTAAAGTTTTTAAAAATAATATGTATTTAAAAATTATGAAATTATTTAATATTGTAAACTTTTTTATATTATTGATAGTTAAACTACATATATTTTCCAATACGTAAATGTGATTTTTGTAATTATTTGTATTTTCAAAACTCAAGAAGTAATTTAAATTAAAAAAGAATATTGAAAAATTATTTGTTTTTCTAAATAGTTTAAGTAAGAGAATTTGTTTTAGTGAAATAAAAAGCATTGGAAAAAGAAATTTTTTAGATAAATATTTGAATGACAAAGATTTTTTTAATTTTCAAATGGGACATTCACAATATTAATTTTAAATAAATAACTAAAAATATAAAACTTAAAATATTTTTTTATCATCAATAATAGGAAAAATTGCAAATTTAGTCCCATAAGTTATGGCCATTCGCATTTTAGTCCTGTAACTTTGTAAAGTAGTTGTTTAGTTCTTGACCATTTTAAACTTATAGCAAAAAATAGCATTTTAGTCTCGTAACTTTTAGAAGTAATCAATTATAGTCCCATATTTTTCTGGAGATGGCAATTTCGACCCATTACACATATTGTTTGATAAATGGTTTGATTATTTTTATACCAAAACAATATTTTTAAATGTTGTCCAAATACTCCTATATGATTTAAATTGCTTCTACAAATTTTCCGGAGTATTTCTTCAAGTTTATTTTCGACAAATATTAGACAACACTTTTGATGATTTTGTGTTAATGTATTTTTACACAAAAACAATGTTTCTAAAAGTTGTCTAAATACTCCCGAACGGTCTAAAATATTTTTACTATTTTTCGGAGTATTTCTTGAAATTTATTTTCGATATAAAATTGGACAACACTTTTGTTTTGAGGTCAACCGGTCGCCCTATAGGGCAACCCGTACCTGAAAGTTGTGCAAAACAGAAAACTTCACGTTTGCTGAAAATAGTGAGGGTGACCGGTCACCCTATAGGGCGACCAGTGCCGTCGACCGATCGGCCTATAGGGCGACCAGTGTCTGAAGCTTAGGAAATTTTGCAAACTTCTATGTATTGATTTTTGGACAAGGCCAACCGGTCCAGGTGCACGTCGACCGGTCGCCCTGTGTAAAAATGTGTTCTTATTTTCAAACGTCTATTTGTCTTGTGACGGCCGCCCTATGGTTTGACAATGACAAAATTCTAACCGTTGTGCGGCATGACTTTTCCTTAATTTGTGGGATTGATTTCTAACAACTATAATCTTGATTTTAATTGCAATGTTTTTGTAGAAATCAGTTCCCAAGAGGAGTCTATCAATGATCAATCATCTTCTATAAATAGAGTAAGATTTGGAATAAACTTTAGTGACTTACATCACTTTAATCTATAAGCGTTCATATCGAATTATCAATAATTAAAGATTGGATTGTGGAAGCATACCTGAATCCATAACAACGACGTGTGAACTAGAGACCATAACCTTACATAATTGTGTTATATTGGGTATCATATTTTAGTTCATCGTTAATATAGAACTAATTCATTAAGTCTCTACACATTAAAGCCTCGAACCCTATTAGATACATTAAAGCCCAGTTACATAAACCTTATTTCATGACCTATAAAATGGGCTTAATCTTAACTGACAGTCACAATATATAATTATTTTAAATATAAGCTAATGTGGGATTAATATATGATTCAACGATATATATCTATCTGTTTTATCAAGTCCAAGTTAAAAACATTGATCCACGTACAATTTAAAAAGTTGCAATACCTAATTTAAATCTTTTAATAATAGGATCAAGTTTACAATCACGATTTTACTTCACTCGAATATTCTCTTTTGCATTTGTAAATATCATTTCTAATTTACGAGAAACGCAAGCATGCATTATTTTTGAATGAACAAAAGTCCCGTTTTTTAATTTGAGTTAATTAATTACTCATTTCATAGAAGAAAATTCTAGAACAAAATTATTCGAAAGTACTTATTTCTGAAAAATTGATATAATTTTTTAATTTAAAACAAAACAGAAACTCTCCCTGTTTCTATCAGGATTTGAATTACTAATTCTAACGAATCTCTCTGATGATAAGTCCAAATTAATCAATCACAAATTATTTCATGAATTATCCAATAATAAATCAAATTAATCTAAATTTAATTACCCTGTCGGCTGTCCCTATATCTATATATACTGTACGGAGTTGGCGTACGTACAGAACTACAAACACTCCAAAATTCTTGCGTTATCTGTCCACTCCAGGTTTCAGAATTCTAATTAAATCGATCTTCTCTCGTTTTCATAAATGGATTATAATAATCAGCAAACTGCGCCGGCGAGTAGTAGCGTACCTTCAACGCCGCCGTCGGCCGCTGGAATATGGGCGGCGGTGGGACCGTACCCACCGGGTTATCGTTTCGTGCCAAAAGATGAAGAACTCATAAAGGATTACTTACAAAAGAAAATAAACAATGAACCAATCTCAATTTCTGAGATAAGTGATGTCAATCTTTACGATCATCACCCTCAGTATCTCGCAGGTACGTACTTTTTTACGTATTTGTACGTGCATTAATTAGTAATCGTCTTGTTTTTGCAACTAATTAATGTTTTTCTTGCATATAGAAAATTATCCTCAACTTGGGGAAAAAGAATGGTACTTTTTTACACCAAGAGATCGAAGATATCCAAATGGAAAGCGGCCCAGACGAACAATAACAGGGACAAGTCATTGGAGGGCCTCCGGAGCTGATAAAAATATTGTGTATAATGGTGAAGTAATCGGAAAGAAGCGGGCTTTGAATTTCTATTTAGGGCCTGGAAAGACGAACAAGACCAGCTGGTTGATGTACGAGTACAAGATCAATGAGCCTTCAAGATGTTCGGGTGGAAATGACATGAGGGTACGTACATTTGTGTCACTCAACTTATAAATTCTTAATTAATCTATAATCTTATTTTTTTTTTCTAAATCTTTTACTCATTCATTAAATGTTATTTTTTTGAATTATTGTTGCAGCTCGATGATTGGGTCTTACGGCGACGACGACATCGCCAAATATATCGCACCATTATTGGCTGACGACAATAATGAACAAGCTCCATTGCTCGATGCCAACAATAATGACCAAGATCATGCAGTACTTCCGGAAGACGACAACAATGAACAAGCTACATTAATCGATGCCAACAATAATGAACAGGATCATGCAACACTCTACATTCCGGACAACAACAAACAACAATATAATCATGTTGGGCTAATGATCAACCATTTTGAAGACAATGGTTATCAACTTCCAGCTTGGGAAGATGGTTTTAATGATCAAGTACTTCCTAATAATTCAATGGAGTTTGGCCCTTCACAAGTGAATCTACAAGGTCAACCAAATTTTAATTTTGGGATGTCATTTGATGATTCCCAATTTTTTTATGAACAAGAAGCACTACGCACTATTCAGCAGCAAAGCGGCGGCTTACAGCAAGATGTTTGGCCTATGGGAAATCAATATGGTAATAATTTTCAGCCACAGCAAGACAACCTCCTCCAGCAAGATCTTTGGGCTAAGCAAATGGAAATTCTGTATGGGATAAATTTTCAGCAAGATTTGTTAAATATTAATGTTGGTTCGGCGAAAAATTCTGACGGTGAACAATTGGCACCGAAGAGGAAGAAATAATTTTGAGGGTTGAGTTGTTAGTTTAATTCTTACTCTATTGTTATGTAAATGTAAAATTTTGTCCCATATGTGACTTTTGTTTGTCCTCATTTTGTATCCAGTTAAAAAAATTGTCCCCATTTGTGGATTATTGTTCAAAAATTCGGATGACATATTATTGTTTTGTTTAGAATTTTATTTTAGATTTGTATAGGTTTTAATCTGTACCTTGCAATTGTTTCATATTCGTTGTTGTAATCAGTTATGTGTTAATTCATTTTCATTCTAAAAAAATACTGTAAAGAAATCAATATATACGAAGCACATACATAGGCCATTATAAAAGACTGTATTAATCCGTTCATTTATATCATTTTTCTTGGTTTTTATTTTTATTAATTTAATGAATGTAAAGTTAAAATTGTTAGATAAATAAGATAATATCTCAAGAATATGAAATTAGTGTCGAAGAAATGCATGTTAATCTTGGACTTTCCTTTATAATTTAGCCTAGATGCGTGACTGCAGTCCCTTCATTTAAATCTTATTGACTTTTTTTATTCAATTCATACACAAAAAAATTGGCTTTTATTCATATTAATCTAATGAGTGTAAATTTAATTTTTTTAGATAATTAATATCTGAAGTAATTTGAGTAAATGAAATTTAAATACTGGATAAGAAATGTTAATAAAAGATGCGGTACATTGGTTTGCCTGAGGTCGTAAATTTTTCTTCTTTGTTATGTTTATGTAGTATAATGTGATTTTAAGTTTATCATATACTAATTTTCTTGTTTATATCGGGGTCCTAAAAGATTATCAGAAAATGGACATTACCAAAAGAAATATATAACTGATAGATATTTATTTCACAGGTAACCTTGACCCGATCTGTTTAACTCATTTAATAAAATTATTTTTATATATATTTCATATTTTCAACTGAATATTTTTTTTTAAAAAAAATCAATCAATAAAGAATATCACAATTCACAACATACAAAAAGAAATAACATAATTACATAAATAACATAATATACTACTTATATTTTGAGGACAACATACAAAAGACATGCAAAATAATAATAACATACATAAATTAATTAAGGAAATTTTACAATTCAAATTTTACGAACATGTACTTATTTTGTGCACATAAGAATGCTATTGATGGATTTTTTTTTGGCTAGGATCAGCTAATGTTCTAGATCCTCTCTAACACTTTCCTCCCCCTTCTCTCTAACCCCCAAAAAAACCCCAAACCTAATTTCCTACTCCTCCCCTCCCCCGACTACACAGTAGCCACCCACACATCCCTCCCCCCCCCCCCCCCCTCCCTCCTTTCCCTCCATGCTTTCCACTTTGGAGGCGGGGCGGTGGTTCCTTGATATATTCGGAGGTGGCCAGATATTTTCGTTCCAGGGGAAAGTGGGTGAGCTCCACGGAGGTGTCTCGGAGCCGAGTAGATGATGGGTCTGCAATTGAGTTGGGTGGGGGAGAGGCAATTTTTTGTATTTTTTTCTCTCGTTTTTAGCTATAGTTGTTGTTTTCTTTTTTTGTTTGTATTTTCTTTTTCTCGGTTGATTTGCGAAACTCGTAGGCGGATCAGTTTTTTTCTGTTCTGCAGTATGTAGTGGTTGCTCGTGCCCGATTTTAGTTTTTGGTGTGTTACGATCTTTTTAAGGAGTCTTTGAAGTCTCCCGACGGAGTGGTCGGTTTGGGGTGGATAGTTTTTAGTCCATGTGAATTTGAATTGGTTTTACCAATTCCCCGTTTAGCTCTTAGTTAGTCTTGTCGGCTCTTAGCCCGTTGGCTACGATTGTAGTTGTAATTTTAGTTTTGAGTTGTTATAATAAAATTCTATCGTTCGACAAAAAAAAAAAGAATGATATTGATGGGTTACATATGATAATCACCATGAACTTTTGTGATTCTTCAACTCTAATAACGAGGGGTGGATCCAGTTTTTTTTTTTCCTTTTACAATATGGCACAAAATAAATATAATTAATTACAAAACACATCAAAAATAATTAATTCGGGGCACAATATATTTATTGTACCTAATTATATATATATTTAAGAATACATAATAAATATGAAAAGAATATAAAAATACACTATATGGGCACGTGACCCATGGTAGCCGGTAAGAGCTATGACTCCATGAGTGCCAACAACCAAATGACTTGCAAAACAAATTGTTAAAAGGGACCAAGGTATTATAGCGAATTGAATTTATTGTTCCGTGACTAAAGCAAACATATTGGCACCCGTGACCACTACATACGAGAATCGGGCGTAGCCAACCCGACTGGTTACCCCTAGCCCAAATTTTTCTCCCACTAGCTCAACTATTTTCCCCCATTAAAAAAACACATAATATTTTTTTTCATTTTATCCACAAAAAAACGGGACAAAAATTTGGGGTGCGCGGGGGGCCGGGGTGGCCCCCCTAGCTACGCCCCTGACGAGAATGCATTTCAAGAAAATATATGCAAGTGTAGTATTTTCAAGATCAATTTCCCGACATTTTCACCAAACTCGCAAACATGAATACTTCGTCAAGCTAACAAGTTTCCTTCGAATGACAAATCCGGTTTAAGTAGGTGTTGGAAGTAAACTTGATTTGGTCTAATATTTTTAAGTAAAAAATTAAATAAGAGACAATTAAATATAAGAGTGTGAAAAGCCTAAGTTCTAGAAATTCTATCTAGAAATATCCTAGAAAAATAAAAAAAGTTATAGATAATTCGACAGTAGTAGACATTTTGTTAGATAATTCAAGCCATAAAATGTAGACACTAGATTAAATCATTCCTAATCATCTGTTAATAATATGACTTGGTATAAATAGGGGCTATCTTGCTCATTTTGTAATAAACCTAAATAGCCCTCTTTCTATATTCTCCCTCAAGTTTTTCATGAAAGAGGCACTACCAATTAGTCTGTCAATTTAATTGAACATTGTCTACGAAATAAAAAAACTGATTTTGAAGCCCTCATTTTGAAAGGGACTTTTTCAATTTTGGCACCGAGTATTAGAGCATACTAGAATTCATCTTTATTTTTATTGGTTAATTAATGTGTTTAAAAATTTTACTCAGAAAATTATCCTAATGGTGAATTAATTGGAAAAAGCTGGATGATGTATGAGTACAAGCTTAATAAGCCTCCTAGAAGTGCGGTAGAAACGACAGGGATTCATTATTGGCTAACAACAACACAAAAGAAAATCATGCATCACTCTACAGGTTTTACTTATGGGAATACTTACAGAAGAAAATCAACAATGAGCCAATCTCAATTTCTGAGATCAGTGATGTCAATCTTTACGATCATCACCCTAGTATCTCGCAGGTATGTTAATACGTGCATTAATTAGTAATCTTCTTTTGTTTTTGCAACTAATTAATGTTTTTCTTGCATATAGAAAATTATCAGCATGAATTATTGTTGCAGCTCGATGATTGGGTCTTATGTCGAATATACCAGAAAAAACAAAAGGATGTTGTTGACGGCGATGGCGACGACGACATCACCAAATATATCGCACCATTACTTGCTGACAAAAACAATGAACAAGCTCCATTACTCGATGCCAACAACAATGAACAAGATCATTCAGCACTCTACATTTCAGACAAGAATGAACAACAATATAATCATGTTGGGATGATGATCAACCCTATAGAAGACAATGGTTATCAACTTCCAGCTTGCCAAGATGGTTTTAATGATCAAGTACTTCCTAACAATTCAATGGAGGTTGGCACTTCACAAATAAATCATTTGATGATTTCCAATTTTGGGATGAATAAGAAGCACTATGCACTAGTCAACAGCAAGAAGACAGCTCCCAGCAAGATTTTTGGGCTATGGGAAATCAATATGGGAATAATTTTCAGCCGCAGCTGTTCGCCTTATTTTTAGCTTCACCGCAAGTGTACGGTGTAGTTTATAGAATAGGGTAAGCAAGGTCGTATCCACGGAGATTAATAAATTAATATGCTAAGTATTGATCCAAGATAGTCTTATTTTTATTTAGACAATCGAAATTAGATGATTGTTGTATTGAGATTAAGACAATTTTAATCACTAAAACACAAGATTAAGATAATACAAATGATAGAAGTATCAAGATAATGAAATGGATTTCCGAGTTAAGGTTTCGATTAATAATCCTCTTGTTGTCCGGTTTAATCAAGCCACGTTATTATCAATATTCCTATAAGACGATCACAAAGCTATTTTATCCTCCATCTCGAGATGCATATAAAACGTAGATTGAAATACTTATGCTAGCATCTCTACTCAACATGAAGCATTCAACTCCCAAAAGTTTAAAAGATCAAATGTCCTCACAAATATTTACAAACCTCTCGATTCATGCAAATATTTGTGTCGAGTATTCAAGATCTAATATTGAAACTCATCTCTCGAATTATGAATCAATATATCAAACAAGTTAAATCATTGATCAAGTGATAAAACAAGAATAAGCTCAAAATACTCAAATAAGCTTCAAGATAATAACTTCAACTAAGATTAAAACATCCAACAAGAGTTCATTAATCTACTTCCAAAACCCGAAAATCTCAAGAGTTTAGCTACACATGATTAAACAACTTATAAACAAAGTGTTCAAAGCCATTACAAATGAAAATGAAAGATTGAAACTAAAAGAGACGCAAGAAAAACTTAGGAACGTCGACAATCTCTTGATATATCTCCATTCTTCAAGCTCCGATGCAACCCGACTGTCTCCTTGATGTCTCCTTCCAAGAGTTGACCCTTGTCTTGTGTTGTAAATCCCAAAAATGTCAGAATATCCTTGTGTGCGCCCCCCAAAAAGCCTTTTTATACCCACCATCAAGTTTAGGGCATAATGCTGCAGATTATGGGATTCCAGCGCAGACGCACGGGTGGTGCGTCGGAGCATGGGTTACCCGTGCGCCACCCTGCTGAAATAATCCAACTCTCTGTAGGGCGCACGGGTGGTGCGTCGGAGCACGGCCTACCCGTGCGCCACTTGTCTTTTCCGTAAACGCTCAATTTTTTTCCGTAAACGCACGGGTGGTCCCGATCAACATTTTTTTGAAAACACGATCAAGCACAACAGGGAGATAAGAATAAAAGTGCACACAACAGATCCAAAAAGAAATTCATATTGCTCATCATGAACGTCAAGCAACAAACCAATCAAGCCTCAAATATCTGATCAAAGAACACGCCTCAAGTAAACAAAGTGAAATGCTCTGAATTCCAACTCTCAAAGTTAAGTGTATACTCTCATCTCACGAGGATATAGGACGTGTTTACGCTCAAATCAATTCGATGTCGCAAAATTACCATAGGCTTGCAATTCGTCTCATATCTCCGCCACTAAAGTGTATGCAATTTGTGAATCAAAAAGGACTTTCTCATTTGGTTGTAATGAAGACTCTTTGGTTTGGGTAGGAAATTTTGGATAAAGTGACTCAAACTCGAGTATATAGACCGATGAACATATCAATCATTTTCATTACAATCCCATATGCTACTCCAATCATCCCTCATTTTATCAACTTTATTTATCTCCATTACTTTTCTTTCTTTTGAGAATCGCCTCAATTCACAATCCTTCGCCCCCCAAGTTTATCAACTTTTCAATCAATTTTTCATTTGTGCATTTTCAACACTTTTTTTTTCTCAACTCCTTTCCTTCCTCTTTATGTCCCATTTAACCAAGTATGCACATTTCCCCTACTTTTCAATTCCCACCCATTCATCCTCATTCATTCCTTTACTCAACGCTATACATTCGAGTTTAAGGTGATGGATATATTAAGATCAAGGGTTAAATTCTTGTGGTTATCAAAGAAATAGGCTATAAGCTCAACTTGGCTAACTAGGAATTTCAACATCTTCAGGTAGGTAAAAGGCTTGAAAGGCTAGCAAAGATGGCCTTTAATCACATTCACAATTCGCATACAACATGTGGCCTTGACAGAGATACCCAAGCAAGTTCTAGAATTTTAACAACATGAATGATACACTCAAATTACAACAAGACTGCACACGATACAAACAATAAAGACTCAAAAGCTCACAGGCTTGCAGTTATGTAATTCAAAGCATCAAACCAAGTTTTCCATTTCAACATGCTCAATGTCATCTATTCAAGGCTCAATCAACTCATAACCAACATCCAATCCCAACAATATGAATTTTCAATCAACACACAAACAACAAGTTGCAACGCCCGGTCAACTCACTCTCTAACTACTACGAAAGCAATAGACGTGCTAAAGCTATAAACGTGCTCTAATGCAAATGCAACCTAGAATGCTCTAATGCAACTATATGAAAACACAAAATGCATGAATATATATATATATATATTTTGTATCCACACTTTTTATATATTAAAATACTATCTCTCCCCCCAAACTTGAATGAAATTATAGTGTCCTAAGGGGAAAAATAGAATTTCAATAACGAAAAGTGGGGATATACCTGAATCACTGCGGTGGCGGCGGTGGGAAGTGGCCTTGGGAGATATGCCACATTTGTAGTTGTTGGAGCACTTGCCACGTCTCCTCAGAACGCCGATCATATCGCTCGTGAGCCATTTGACGAGAAAATCAGCCATATGTTGCCTCAAATCCTCTCCTTGCCGCCTCAATTCTTCTCCTTGCGCACGCAAGTCCTCTCCAAACACATATAACATGTCTTGAAAATCAGTGCCGCGTTGGGGTCCTCCACTATGAGAAGTACCGGGACGATCCCCGCTTTGAGAACGTCGGGGGTAATTGCCTCCGTGTGAGGACTCGGGTATATCATATCCAATTTGGGGGTGATGAGGTTCCATCCCCATTTCACGACCATGTATCTCATCCTCCTCCGCCACCATATCCTCTTCATCCCAAGAAACCTTCAACTCTGCGGCTTTTTTCGCCTCTATAGCCTCTGTAATTCGGTTATGTGCGTCGAGTTCATTAGGAAGTTGGTGGTGTCTGTCACAATGTATCGATTGTGGTGTATGGCGGGTTAGGCAACGGAAATGCAACACCTTTCTTTTGTAGAAGTACCATTGTGTTGTCTTCGTTTGCTATGAACTTCATGTGGTGCAACGATGCCAAATTAACCCAGTCTTTGCCGGGATAGGCTCCGGCCTCGGAAATCGACATTGAAATGCTTGGGCAATAGGAGTAATGAGGCCCCTATAGAAATCGTACCCCCTTCCCGCCTAGCTAAGCTGTTCTATTTGCTCTGTGAAATTGACGGTTGTGTTGTAGGTGGTATTTGTGACCATACACCGAGAGATAAAGCTCCTTAGTCGTCATCCCTCCAATATTTTCTCGGCGAACACGGAGGATGCGATCGCGCGTTGTATATCTTAAAAAACCGGATTCCGATCGAGGCTTTGGCGGTCCGCGCGGCATACAACATTGGCCCCGTTTGTGGTGTTTCCACAAGCATTCTCCGTGTCATATTGATCATAATGGGGCATCGGCGGGTACGAGCGTTTGTTGGAACCTCGAAAATGGTGTTCAATTGGGTTATAGGCATTTGTCTCTTAACGTTCCCCAACCGAAATGTTATCATATATGGTTCAAAAGTCCCGCCTTGTTTGAGTACTTCCACGGTACTCAAAAACTCCAATGTATATCGTTTAAAGGCCGGCCACCTTCGGCTCATGAATTTTGTCCATCCAACCTTTTCGAAGAGACGCCAAACGTCCTCATGATTCCATCACTCAAGATCATCGGCGTTTGTCAAGTCAACCCCATATGCCGCTGGACTATTTTGGTCGACCTCTGGCGGTGCCACGTCACGTTGTGCCGCCCCGCGTGCACGTCTCCTTCCACCCTGGGGATTTCTTCGCTCGGCCATGAAGGATGTGTACCTGAAATACATTCCATTAGCATCCCAATATTATCAATGGCAACAACAAAGTAGGGTAAAGCTAACATATTAGGTGATGCAAATTCACTTCCCTACTTTACTTTGATCGATCAACTACCCCAAGCAAGCAAGAATTATGGCCATTCTAGACAAGTAGTATCTCACACAAACATTGGCCATGCCTTATTCATCAATATTTCATCCAAAATCTCCTCAATTACACAATCCCACAAGGTGTTTGATAAATTGCTTCAAAGAGTTTTTCATTCAAAACTTAGCAAAAATATCAAGGCTAGCACCAATCATGATTCTTATTACATAAATGACAAGAAATTCGCAAGGAAAAACGAAGCTCTTACCGGAATTTTCAAATTTCGAATCAAAGTGAAGAACTTGAACCCTAGATGCTTTTTCTTCAATTTTCTTCAATCACACTTGAATACAATGCAAATTGTGGTTCTAGTGTGATGGGGGAGTGATTAAATGGGATAATTTGGGTAGAAATTGATAAGGGTCTTTTTATGCATGTTTTATGTGTATATTTAAGTATGATTTGAGTTATTTTATCGTTAGTTTCATAAATTTTTGATTGTACATGGTTCACATTACTCTGAGGTGCTTTTATTGGTGTAGATTGATGATTTGGAGCTGTTTTTGGTGAATTTTGGGCCATGGTTTCATGTAAAAACATACCCGGGGGTTTCTGGATGCAAAAACACTCAAAATCCCAAGCTAAACGCGTCATTTTCGGGCCTTTTCAGTCAAACACGGGCATGGTGTGTTTTTAAGCACGGCCGTGCTTTTTAGAAGTCAAAAGCAGCGTGCGTGCTTTTAAAGCACGGCGTGCTTTTCGTCCAGACTTGGTTTTTCTTTGGCGGAAATTATGGAGACTTTCCCTTCTTGCTTTTTGACAACCTTTGAGCAACTTTTACACCTCATTTTGATGCACCAAACTCTATTATTCCCTCAATTGTCATGTGGACACAATGATTCAACCAACTCGACCATGAATGTGCACACAATGATTGACCAACTCAACCATGAATGTGCACACAATGATTCAACCAACAACCATGGAAGTGGAGCATTTGTTAGCATTATTGATGTGTTCTTTCACAAAGATGGTGCCTATAAAAACCAAGTTTGAGTGGGGAAAGATATATAATTCATGTAGTATTCATTGATAGAGAGATTCATTGTATATTCATTGTATATTCTAAGTTTCAAAGCAAAATACATTGAGAGGATAAAAGAGAGGTAGAGTTGGAAGTTGAAGAGCAATAGAGGAGAAGGCTTGGAGCTCAACATCATTGCAATCAACCAGGAGGAAAGTCTTGTATTGGTCTTGAATAAGAGCTAAGTACACCATGTTCATTTTATTCATATCTTCTTGTGTAGTATACTCTTTTGACAAAGCCATGTGTAGCTAAATTTCTAGTGTTTGAATGTAATGAACTCTAGAATGAATTTGTGATTAAGGTTTGTATGTTTTTAATAAAGTCTTCATGATTTGTGTGATTCACTTATATTATGCTTTATTCATTCAAATTGGTATATGCACAATATTGATTTGAAGTTTATTTTTCATCCGGAAATCGAGATTCATGGTGAAATAGAACCTATATAAGTGAAAAGAGTTGCATGCAATCCTAGATATGGGACGACATAAATCTTACGGATTAGGGTCAAACCTAATATGAGAATTCACAAATCGTTATAATCTTTGTCTTGGGGTTTTAACTAGAAAGAGATTTCAGATTAATCAACTTGAGATTAGAAGTTATTCGCTCGATAGAGGTTTAACTTAAATCGGGAATTTCTACGGTCCATGAAACATGAGATTTTACTAAAAGAGGTTGGTTTTTGTAAGGGATTATGGTTGTATTTTTATCTTGTTAAATCACAAAAACATTCTAGAGGATTTACATTCAAACACATTTCTAGCTCTTGATTTCTTAATTCTACAATCTATTTTTATTTGATCTTTTGTAAGTTGCAATTATTTTAAAATTCTCTATTTTTCATTTTCATTAAACAAACAAAACTACGAAAATTGCTAGATTAAATAACAAAAAGAGCGGTAATTATTAGTACTTACAATCCTCGTGGGAATGACACTCGGTACTCAATAATCTATACTACAAAACGAGAGGTGCACTTGCCTACGGTTTTATAGAGTAGCTTTTGAGCCATCAGAAATCACAAGAAATTTTGAAGGCAATGAAAGAGGAAGTAAAGGGCGCGCGATTTGGGGGATTTGGAGAAGAATAACAGTTTTAAAAACTGTCATATTTAACACCCTTCTGTACGGCGCACGGGTGGTGCGTCGAAGCACGGGCTACCCGTGCGCCACCCCGGTGAAATCCCTCTACTCTCTGCAGGGCGCACGGGTTACCCGTGCGCACCTGTACAGCAATTTAGGTGTTTTATTTTTTATTTATTTTTTGAATAAAAACACACAAAAATGAAATAAAAACACACAAATCACACTCATTAATAGAAACACGCATATCAAATCACTCAAATCACACAAAATTAAAACTAAACACACAAAAAAAAAAGTCACACGAAAAACCGTTGGGTTCTTCTCCCAACAAGCGCTATATTTAACGTCTTTAGCTTGACGCCTGTTTTGTTAAATTACGGGTCGCGCAAGGTGGTGGATGTCACCTCCTCTTGATTCCCTCGGTGGAAATAGTGCTTAATCCATTGGCCGTTTACCATAAAAGTCTCGCCTTCTTTTGTCAACAATTCTACAATCCCGGGTGGATTCAATACTTTCTTTATCACGAATGGCCCCGACCACTTAGACTTGAGTTTTCCTGGGAAAAATTTAAGGCGTGAATTGTATAGAGCACCGGTTCTCCCCGGTAAAAACTCTCTTTTCTTGATCATCTTATCATGCCACCTCTTGGTTCTTTCCTTGTAAATTCGGGAATTTTCGTAGCTTAAATCCAGAAACTCTTCCATTTGATTCAAATGGAGCAACCTTTCCTCGTCGGCTTTACGAAAATCCGATTTAGTTTCTTGACCACCCAAAATGCTTTGTGCTCCAATTCTACCAAATGGCACGACTTCCCAAAGACAAGTTGATATGGAGATGTGCCCAACGTGTCTTATATGCAGTCCGGTATGCCCACAAAGGCGTCGTCAATTTTAACGCCCAATCTTTTCGGTTGATGTTCACCGTCTTTTCAAGGATTTGTTTGATCTCCCATTAGCCACCCTTGTCCATTGGCTTGTGGATGATATGCCAATTCAACTTTATGTTTGACCCCATATTTTGCCAACAAGTTGCTCATCAATTTGTTTACAAAATGCGACCTCCATCACTAATTAAAGCTCTTGGAGTGCCGAACCTAGTAAAGATGTTTTCTTAAGGAATCGCATTACAACTTTGAGCATCATTTGTTTTGGAAGGAATTGCCTCTACCCAACGGGATACATATTCCACATCAAGTAGAATATATTGATAACCCGAAGACGATGGAAATGGGCCCATAAAATCAATCCCCACACATCGAACAACTCCACTTCAATCACATTGGTCATTGGCATCTCATGTTTCCTTGAAATGTTTCCCATTCGTGACATCTGTCACATTGTTGCACAAACAAATAACAATCATTAAATAAAGTGGGCCAATATAGCCCACTTTGCAATACCTTTTTGCGGTGCGAGTGGGGCCAAAATGTCCGCCGATGGTGAAGAGTGACATCAAGTTGTAGGACTCCTCCCATTCTTCTTGAGGTACGCATCTCCTTATGATTTTGTCCGCGCACCTCTTAAAGAGTAGGGGTCATCCCCACATGTAGAACTTTACATCATGTAAGAATTTCTTCTTTTGATACGGTGATAGATCCTGGAGGTAGAACTCTGCAGCCAAGTAGTTGACAAAGTCCGCATACCACGGGAACTTTGCCTCGAAGCATGAGTAGTCGTTCATCGAGAAACTCCTCTTTATCAATCCCGTCTTCCTTTTGCTCCTTTTGATTTTCTAATCGAGACAAATGGTCCGCTACCACGTTCTCGCATCCTTTCCTGGTCCTTGATTTCCACATCAAACTCTTGCAATAATAAGATCCATCGAATCAACCTCGGTTTAGCATCCTTCTTGTCAAAGAGGTATTTGATAGCCGCATGGTCGGTATGCACAATGTCGTTTCGTCCCGATCAAGTAAGATCGGAATTTATCGAATCGAAAACAATCGCCAACATCTCTTTCTCGGTTGTGGTATAATTCGCTGAGCAATCGTCCCAACGTTCGACTTGCATAGTAGATGGATCGAACAATTTTTCCTCTTTTGACCGAGAACATTCAACCGCAAAGTCGCTTGCATCACACATTAGCTCAAATGGTTGACTCAATGCGGGCGGCGAGTATAGGTGTGGTCACCAATCTTGTCTTCAACGTTTGACGCCCGCAAACATTCATTGGAAAAAATGAAAGCGACATCTTTTTCTAGCAATTGGCTCGGGCTTAGAAATTTTAGAAAAGTCACGGATAAACCTTACAGAAAATCCGGCATGGCCCAAGAAGCTCGAATGGCTTTCGTTTGTAGGAGGTGGTAACTTCTCAATTGCTACAATCTTTGCCCGATCAACTTCCAAACCTACTGAAGAGACTCGATGACCAAGTACAATGCCATCGCGTGCCATAAAATGGCACTTTTCCCAATTTAGTACTAGATTGGTCTCTTCACATCGCGCAAAACTAGGGAAAGATTGTGAAGACAATTATCAAAAGAATCACCAAACACAGAGAAATCGTCCATAAACACCTCCATAACTTTTTCAATAAGATCGTGAAATATAGCCATCATACAACGTTGGAAAGTGGCGGGCGCATTACATAAACCAAATGGTATGCGGCCAAATGCAAATGTGCCATACGGACATGTAAATGTTGTTTTCTCTTGGTCTTCCGCGCAATCATGATTTGATTATACCCGAATAACCATCTAAAAGGCAATAATAATCATAACCTCGCAAGACGATCCAACATCATATCGATAAAGGGAAGGGGGAAGTGATCTTTTAGTGGCATCATTAAGTTTTCTATAATCAATACATATTCTCCACCCGGTAACAATTCTAGTAGCAATTTGTTCCTCATTTTCATTTTTCACCATCACATTACCCCCTTTTTCGGCACCACTTGTACCGGACTCACCCATGAACTATCGGATATCGCATAAATGATCCCGCATCCAACCATTTCAACACTTCCTTCCTAACCACATCTTGCATAATAGGGTTTAGTCGTCTTTGGTTTTGCATCACGATGGTTTATAAACATCTTCCATCCGAATTTTATGCATCACAATGGATGGACTTATGCCTTTTAAATCGATTATAGACCATCCTAGTGCCGACTTATATTTTCGTAAAACCCTTAACAGTTTATCAAGTTGAGTAGGAGTGAGAAGAGATGAAACGATTACGGATTTGCATTATTTGCCCCAAGGAATGCATATTTGAGGTGTTCGAGTAATTGCTTGAGTTCCGGAGTCGGTGTTGTTATTTCAATATCATGCACGGGCTGCCCATGCGCCAAGACGGCCCGTGTGCTCTTGAGAGCTCAACCCGTCCCTCGGATCACACACGGGTTGCCGTGCGTGGACGCATGGGTGGTGCGTTCTGCAAGTTCGGCTCCTTATTTCGGCTTTGCGTTCTCGCCTCTTTGCGCTATTAGGTAGTTCTTTGCATATGATCTAAGGCACAAACATAGTCGTACAAATCTTGGTTATCAAAATCAAGTACAACACTTTCGACATTGAGCACGAGTGGGTTAGACCAAATTCCAAATCATCTCAGACAATGTATGATCAACATAATCCTCAATGCATGAACTAACTATATCCAAAAATTACAATTCTCTACCGAATCATGAAATTTCATTGCCTTATATATAGAAAATAAAACATGCTCATCATTAACACGTAATGTGAGTTCCCTTTTTGCACATCTATTAAGGCTTTACCCGTTGCTAGGAAAGGGCGTCCAAGTATCGATTGGAACGTCTCGATCTTCTTCCATATCCAAAACCAAGAAATCCACGGGAATATAAATTTATCAACTTTTACCAAGTACATCTTCAATAATTTCCTTGATACGTAAGTGATCGGTCGCAAGTTGCAATGTCACCGTAGTTGGTTTCACGTTGCCTAATCCAAGTTTCCGAAAATGGACAAAGGCATCAAATTAATACTTGCCCCCAAATTACATAACGCTTTATTAAAGAAATTACCACCAATAGCACAAGGGATAGTGAAACTCCCCGGATCTTTCAGTTTTTGTGGTAGCTTCCTTTGGATAATTGCACTACATTCTTCCGTCAAATTCACCGTTTCAAAGCTTGTCATCTTCCGCTTTTTGACATAACATCCTTAAGAAATTTCGCATAGTTCGGATCATTCTAGTGCGTGCGCAAAAGGAATGTTAATGTGCAATTTCTTAAATATATCAAGGAATTTGGCAAATTGATCATCAAGCTTTTTCTTTTGAAATCTTTGAGAAAGGGAAGAGATATAGGCAACTTAGATATATTCGAGTTAGATGATGATTTTAGCTTCTCACCCCTGTTTGTTCCGCCTCTTTGTTCTCTTCTTTCCTATTTTCTTCAATATTGTCCTTCATCACGGATTCTCCTCCCCGCTTTAAATGCTTCATCCAAAAGTTTCAGATTCCCAGATTTTTCTTTAGGCCCCTCATATTCCATACCGCTTCGTAAACGAATCGCCTTGCATTGTTCCTTAGGATTCATTTCCGTATTACTTGGAAATTGACCCTTTTGATGTTGACTACCCACAATTGTAGCCAATTGACCCATTTGAGTCTCCAGATTCTTTATCGAGCTTGTCACTTGTTGTTCTATCTTATCCATCTGAAGGTCTTGCTTAGCGAGGCGGCTTCTCGTATCATTAATGAAAGCATTAGATTGATTTATGAAGGAGGTGAGTGCATCTTCCAACGACGATTTTCCTTTCCCATTACCGCCTCCACTTGAAGCATTAAATCCCGACGGAGGTTGTAACACATTCTTTGTATTTGCATAGGAAAAATTTTCATGATTTCTCAACCCTGGATGGTAGTGTGTTGGGTTTGAATTATTCCAGAAATTGTTGAAATTCCGGTTATTCACATAATTTACCTCTTCCATCGGATATAGAAGAGCTTCACTACCCATGCTCGTGCCTTCGCGCCCCTTCAAATACACTCAATTGAGTTGTCAAAGCCGCTTACTTGTGCCGTCAATGTTTTAATTGGGTCCAATCCGAGATTTTGGCTAGTCGTTGTACATTAGATCTTTCGGATGGCCACCGTAATTGTTCATGGCCATTTCTCAAGAAGGTTCAAGGCATCTTGTGGAAACCTTGCCAACAATGCTCCTCCCGCGCGGCATCCACAAATGCCCTCGTCTGTCCCATTAAACCATTGTAGAAGAAACATAATGTTGATCCTCACCTGAAACCCATGTTGTGGACATCTACGTAACAAATCCCGAAACCTTTCCCAAGCCTCGTACAAAGGCTCGAGTCGAATCATCGGAATTGAGTGATCTCGCTTTTGAGCCGCAAAGTTTTGCTTGGTGGAAAGAATTTAAACAAGAACTTTTGGCTCGATTCGTCCCATGTGCTTACACTCTCTTTGCGTCAAAGTACCCAACCAATTTCTCGCCTTATCCCGTAAAGAGAATGGGAACAGGCGCAATCTTATGGCGTCATCCGAGACTCGTTCATTTTGATTGTATTGCATATTTGGATAAAATGCGCAAGGTGAGAGTTAGGATCTTCGATTCTGCGAACCCCCAAACCGATTCTGTTGCACCATATTGATCGATCTTTTTGAGCTCGAAGTTATTGGCATTGATAGAAATATGGGCAATACCACCGTAATTACGATCGTTTGTGGTCGAAAGTAATCACGAATGGCTTGCTGTTGAACCGATTCGGTAACTCATTTCCACCATTATTTGCGGTATTGGTAACTCGTTCAAATCCCCATTATCGGATTGTGTTGTCTTTCACCCATCCAGGTGGTATCGATTCTTCTCGCGAAAGCCTCGACTTTCGGTATAAGCGGTATCAAGTCCCCTTGTCTCGAGCGCGTGTTCATGCACTACCTGGACCAAACTGAAAGAAACAAGTCAAATAATGAAGAATTAAAGTGAATCCAAAATTAAAAAAAATAAAATTGTCTAAATTAAAATTAATTCTATCTATTGCAATATTAGCACAAAAAATTGTATTAATCCCCGGCAACGGCGCCAAAAACTTGTTCGCCTTATTTTTAGTTTCACCGCAAGTGTACGGTGTAGTTTATAGAATAGGGTAAGCAAGGTCGTATCCACGGAGATTAATAAATTAATATGCTAAGTATTGATCCAAGATAGTCTTATTTTTATTTAGACGATCGAAATTAGATGATTGTTGTATTGAGATTAAGACAATTTTAATCACTAAAACACAAGATTAAGATAATACAAATGATAGAAGTATCAAGATAATGAAATGGATTTCCGAGTTAAGGTTTCGATTAATAATCCTCTTGTTGTCCGGTTTAATCAAGCCATGTTATTATCAATATTCCTATAAGACGATCACAAAGCTATTTTATCCTCCCTCTCGAGATGCATATAAAACGTAGATTGAAATACTTATGCTAGCATCTCTACTCAACATGAAGCATTCAACTCCCAAAAGTTTAAAAGATCAAATGTCCTCACAAATATTTACAAACCTCTCGATGCATGCAAATATTTGTGTCGAGTATTCAAGATCTAATATTGAAACTCATCTCTCGAATTATGAATCAATATATCAAACAAGTTAAATCATTGATCAAGTGATAAAACAAGAATAAGCTCAAAATACTCAAATAGGCTTCAAGATAATAACTTCAACTAAGATTAAAACATCCAACAAGAGTTCATTAATCTACTTCCAAAACCCGGAAATCTCAAGAGTTTAGCTACACATGATTAAACAACTTATAAACAAAGTGTTCAAAGCCATTACAAATGAAAATGAAAGATTGAAACTAAAAGAGAAGCAAGAAAAACTTAGGAACGTCGACAATCTCTCGATATATCTCCGTTCTTCAAGCTACGATGCAACCCAATTGTCTCCTTGATGTCTCCTTCCAAGAGTTGACCCTTGTCTTGTGTTGTAGATCCCAAAAATGTCAGAATATCCTTGTGTGCGCCCCCCAAAAAGCCTTTTTATACCCACCATCAAGTTTAGGGCATAATGCTGCAAATTATGGGATTCCAGCGCAGACGCACGGGTGGTGCGTCGGAGCACGGGTTACCCGTGCGCCACCCTGCTGAAATAATCCAACTCTCTGTAGGGCGCACGGGTGGTGCGTTGGAGCACGGCCTACCCGTGCACCACTTGTCTTTTCCGTAAACGCTCAATTTTCGCTCTTTTAAGCTTCACTTTTCGTATACCCACTCAATTCTCCGTGTTTCCACTTTGCTTTCCTCGTATTCGTATTCAATTTGCTTCAAATGTCATGAAATTCCTACAAAATAAGCAAAGTGTAATATCTTTTCCACAAGGAGTGAATATGTAACATTTAACGCGAGTATGTGCATGTTTACCCATCATTATAGCTCGAAATACGCCTCAAAATACATGCAAAACTCACACCTATCAGCAGCAGGACAGTCTACTCCAGCAAGATT
This sequence comes from Rehmannia glutinosa, assembly GCA_016081115.2. Taxonomy (NCBI): domain Eukaryota; kingdom Viridiplantae; phylum Streptophyta; class Magnoliopsida; order Lamiales; family Orobanchaceae; genus Rehmannia; species Rehmannia glutinosa. Next base: position 1,746,532 of record CM071936.1, read on the forward strand.
TTTGGGCTATGCAAATGGAAATTCGGTATGGGATAAATTTTCAGCAAGATTCGTCGGATATTAATGTTGGCATGACGCAAAATTCCAATCGTAATACTTTTTTTGTGTATATCATGTATTTTAATAATTCAATTAAGAAATAATTCAATAATCAAATAATTAATTAAATGCAATCAAGTGATAATGTCAACAAGAAATTCCAAAATACAAAGTTGAAATTGTAACAAAATCTAAAATACACCATAAACAAACTTAACAAGTTAAATATAATTATTGATGCTAAATATATATTTTAAAAAATATTATATACACTTTAATAACAAATAAAAATATTAAGTATCAATTCCACTATTATTTTTCTTCTTCTTCTCTCTTGGGGGCCACTAAACTTTAACCCATACCCTACCTAGGTGGGGCGGGGCGGACCAGATCTATTTTGACTGCTCCGGTCTAAAATAAATGAAATTTAAATAGTGTAGAAGAAATATTAATAAAAGATGCGATTTATTGATTTGTAAATGTAACCGGATTTAAAGTTTTCTTTTCAAAAAAAGAAAAAGGAAAAAAAAAGGAGGAAAGAAGTGATGTCAATCTTTCAAATATACAACAATAATTTTTCTTTTGGTTCTCAATAAATTCTTCTATATTTCTTTAGTCTCTATAATTAGCTTTTTCTTCATCTTTTTTTGCTTTAAAGTAATTGTTTATTTATTTATTTTATTTTTTATACATAATTTAGTGAAGTAAATATATTTTGTGGTCTTTACATATAATTTGAACTTTTATTATTCTTTTAATTTTATTTTAGTTTTTGTCAAGGTTATATATGTTGGAATACACTTTGGTGACTTCTATCACTTTAATTCATGAGCATTCATATCGAATTATCAATAATCAAAGATTAGATTGCGGAAGCATACCTGAATCCATAACAGCGACGTGTGAACTAGAGATCATAACCTTATATAATGTGAAAATGTTTCAAATTGGTCATTTCCAAAGTGTAAAGATTAAAAATAACCAATTTTTTCAAACACATCTTTTTTAGCCATTTTGGGGCGTAAAATGGCATTCATTAAGTCCATCATTGTGTTATATTGGATATCATATTAAAAATTGTGTTATATTAAAAGTAACCTTATATAGTTATGTTATATTGGATATCATATTTTAGTCCATCATTAATATAGAAATAATCTATTAAGTCTCGACACATTAAAAGCTTGAACCTATTAGATACATTAAAGCTCAATTACTTAAATCTTATTTGATCACTTATAAAATGGACTTAACCTTGATTGACAGTCACCATCATGGGCGTAGCCAGGATTTACGATCAGTGCGATCAGGATTTTTTTCGTTTTGGTGGGATGATTGTCGGGCTGAAATTTTTCGGAAATAGAAAATGAAAAAGACAAATCTAAAGGCCGATACATTGCAAAAATATTTTGTGGGTTTTCATAATCTAAAATTCCGACTTCTCTAGAATGAACTTTTTGGAGAAGTGGTTTGTCTAAAAATTCATTCTAAATTAATCACCAAGTAACTATTAATAGATTTTCAGATCCAAAAATTTATTTTAGAAGTGCTTCCAAAAATACTATTCATTATCAATTTCAGAATATATCTCTTTCTATATAGCAAACAAGACAATCATTCATCCACTGATCATATACCTTAATTGAGTTAGATAACTCTTAATTTTTGGGTCAAGAAGGTTTAGTGGCCTTTTAATTTTTAGCTCAATTGTTTTGTATGAAGTAAACCTTCGATTGAATTTCCAGTGCGGTCCAAATCAAATTTAGCGGGATCACTCCAATTTTGAGTGCGGTCGGTAGAAAATGGCTACGCCTCTGGTCACCATATATAATTATTTTAAATATAAGCTAATGTGGGATTAATATATGATTCAACGATATATATCTATCTGTTTTATGAATTCCAAGTTAAAAAAACATTGATCCACGTACAATTTAAAAAGTTGGAATACCTAATTTAAATCTTTTAGCTCAATATTTTTGAATGCATAAAATTCCCTTTTTTTCCCTAAGAAAATTCTGGAATAAATTCGAAAGTAATTATTTCCGAAAATTTGATATATAATTTTAATGAATTACAACTTATTTCATGAATTATCCAATAATAAATCAAATTAAATCAAATAACTATTAATAGATTTCCGAAAGTAATAAATTCTGGAACAATCACAACTTATTTCATGAATTATCCAATAATAAATCAAATTAATCTAAACTAAAATAAAAAAAAACACCCTGTCGGCTGTCCCTATATCTATATATACTGTACGGAGTTGGCGTCCGTACAGAACTACAAACACTCCAAAATTCTTGCGTTATCTGTCCACAGCTTTAAGAATTCTAATTAAATCGATCTTCTCTCGTTTTCATAAATGGATTATAATAATCAGCAAACGGCGCCGGCGAGTAGTAGCGTACCTTCGACGCCGTCATTGGCCGCCGGAATATGGGCGGCGGTGGGACTGTACCCACCGGGTTTTCGTTTCGTGCCAAAAGATGAAGAACTCATAAATGACTACTTACAGAAAAAAATCAACAATGAGCCAATCTCAATTTCTGGGATTAGTGATGTATACGTAATTTACATATACATCCACGTACGTACGTGATTCGTGAAATTAATCTTTTTTCAACTAATTAATCTTTTTCTTGTATATAGAAAATTATCCTCAACTTGGGGAGAAAGAATGGTATTTTTTTACTCCGAGAGATCGACGATATCCAAATGGAAAACGGCCCGGACGAACAATAACAGGGGTAGGCCATTGGAGGGCCTCCGGAGCTGATAGAAATATTGTGTTCAATGGTGAAGTAATTGGAAAGAAGCGGGCTTTGAATTTCTACTTGGGGCCTGGAAAGACAAAGAAGACCAGCTGGTTGATGTACGAATACCAGCTTAACAAGCCTTCTAGGTGTCCGGCTGGAAATGACATGAGGGTACGATACATTTGTGTCACTCAACTTAATTCTTAATTAATTATTTTTTCTTTCTAAATCTTTTACTCATTCATTAAATGTTTTTATTTGTTTATTGTTGCAGCTCGATGATTGGGTCTTATGTCGAATATACCAGAAAAGACAAAAGGATGATGTTGTTGATGGCGACGGCGACGACGATATCAGCAAATATATTGCACCATTATTATATGCTGACGACAACAATGAACAAGCTCCATTACTTGATGCCAACATCAATGAACAAAATCAATCAGCACTCTGCATTCCGGACAACAACGAACAACAATATAATCATGTTGGGCCGATGATCAACAATATTGAAGATAATGGTTATCAACTTCCAGCAGCTAATTGCCAAGATGGTTTTAAAGATCAAGTACTTCCTAATAATTCAATGGAGGTTGACCATTCACAAATGAATCTACCAAATTTTGATTTTGGGAAATCATTTGATGATTTCCAATTTTGGGATGAACAAGAAGCACTATGCACTAGTCAGCAGCAAGATTTTTGGGCTTGGGCTATGCAAATGGAAAATCAGTATGGGAGTAGTTTTCAGCAAGATTCGTCAGATATTAATGTTGGTGCGACAAAAATTTCTGATGGTGAACAATTGGCACCGGAGAAAAAGAAAATAATTTGAGGGTTGAGTTGTTAGTTTAATTCTTACTCTCTTGTTATGTAAATGTAAAATTTTGTCCCAATATATGACTTTTGTTTGTCCTCATTTTGTTTCCAGCTAAATAAATCTGTCCCCATTTGTGGATTATTGTTCACAAATTCACATGAGACGTTATTGTTTTGTTTAGAATATTATTTTAGATTTGTATAGGTTTTGATCTGTATCTTGCAGTTGTTTCATATTCCTTGTTAGCACATATATCGGCCATTATAAAAGACTGCACTCATCCGTTCATCTATATCATTCTTCTTGGTTTTTATTTTTATTAATTTAATGAATGTAAAGTTAAAATTGTTAGATAAATAAGATAATATCTCAAGTATATGAAATTAATTTAGCCATCTTTTGACACATAAATTGTACTTTTTAGATATGTTAATATTTCTTATAGATTATCAATTGAACCCCATTTTAACAGATCTAGTCCTGGGCAGATTTTAGAATTTAGGTACGTGACTGCAGTCCCTTCATTTAAATCTTATTGACTTTTTATTCAATTCATACACAAAAAAATGGCTTTTATTCATATTAATCTAATGAGTGTAAATTTAAAATTGTTAGATAATTAATATCTGAAGTAATTTGAGTAAATGAATTTAATTAAATACTTGAGAATAAATGTTAATAAAAGATGAGGTTCATTGGTTTGCCGAGGTGGTAAATTTTTCTTCTTTGTTATGTTTATGTAGGTAGTATAATGTGATTTTTTTTCATCATAATTAATTTTCTTGTTTATATCGGGGTCCTAAAAGATTATCAGAAAATGTACCTTACCAAAAGAAATATATAACTGGTAGATATTTATTTTATTTTTTAAAATATTGCACATTTTTCAATTACCATAGCCCAAAGTTCAAATCCCAATGGAGTAGTATAGATGCAATGTTTTTTTTTTTTTTTTTGAGAAAAGTATAGATGCAATGTTTGATTTCTCTGGGACCATGTGTTTGCAACAAAAAATGAGTACTTTTGAGACCAGAAGTGTGGGACTAAAATCACAACGCCCCGACTCATATCAGACCAATGTTGCAATGTCTGTGCAAACTTCGAGAAAAAATTACTTTTAGTTTTATAACTTGAAAATAATCTCATAAGATTGTTATTGTTACACAAATGGTCCAATCGTTAGTAAATTGACAGTCAGTCAAAACCTGTCAAATTGGCACTTAAACTTTCGATTTTAGTCTAATGGCTTAAAAATAATCCTATAGGCTATAAGATTGTTCTTGTTACAAAACTAAATATAACTAATATTTATCTTTAAAAAATATTATCATTAAAGTTACTATTTTTTATTATTATAATTAAAACTTGAACGAGTAAATTAAATGATAAATTTATAATTCAACTTATAAAAAATAAAATTTCTGGAAAATATTTTTTTAAAAATAGATGTTAATTTTTTTTTGTGAATGTGTAATACAAAAAAAAGTTGAAATACATGCATCATTTATTTCAATTAGAAGACTAACAAATTAAATGATAAAATTTATAACTCAAGTTATAAAATTTAAATTTTCTGGAAAATAATTTTTAACAGTAGATGTTAATTGATTTATTTTTTTTGTGAATGTGTAATACAAAATATTAAAGGATCAAATACATGTAGCATTTATTTTAATAATCCGAGCAAGTAGTTCTCCAGAAGGAGGTTCATCTAATTTGCATGTTCAAATTAATAATCCTTTTGAGGTTCTCAAGGACGAGGATGAACAAATTTCTCATGAAAAGATTTATAATACGGAGCAAGTTCAAACTCGCGGGGAGGGGCCAAGTCATAACAGGGGTCATGGTGATTGCATGGAAGATACTAATCATGCATGGACAATAAATATTGATCGAAGGATGGTTCTTCATCAACCATTGCATCAAATTTCAGTGATAGCTTAGGACAATTATGGTTATGGCTGCAAGTTTAGATGATAAAAGTAAAGAGAGCTTGCAACGAGCTATGGACACAGTCTCACGCAGTATGCCTATTACTGACAATGAGATTAACGCTGCTACTCCGTCGGAGAGTTTTCAAGTGATGGCGGCAACCGCACGAAAACGGTGGTTAGATATGGCGGAAGAGGAGGAACAAGAAAAAGCTTTAAAGAGAAAGATAGGTGACCCCTCTCCGCTTGTTTTTCCCTCATTTGATTCTTCAGAAGCTCTGAAGTCTATGGCAATTGTGGGTCGTGGATCATGAGCCGACATTCCACAAGCTACATTAGACCATCAAGAAGATATTCGAGCATGTGCTAATAAAACAACAAACTATGTCATTCGAAGATCTTCTAGAAATAGACGTCCTTCGTTTAAATTGCATTTTTAAGTTATTTTTTATGTTTCTTTATTCTGAAGTTTAACATTTTTTTTCCTTTGCTACCTGATCGGCTTCTGATCAGGACTTTTTCCTTTCTTTTATATATTTGTATTTATCTAAAAAAATGTAGATTTTATATTTAAAAAAATTAAAAAAGTAAACTAAATGATAATTTCATAATTCAAGTTATAAAAAAATAATTTTTTTGGAAAATAAATTTTAAAAGTAGATGTTAATTAATTTTTTTTGTGTGAATGTGTACTACGAAAAAAAAATCAAATACATGCATATATATATATATATATATATATATTATTTTGGAGTCCCTACGTTCTTACCCTTGGTCTCATTAGAGATGGCAGTGGGGTGGGAATTCCCCATTTCCCGCGGGGAACCGCCCCGAATGGGGCGGGGATTCCCAAAAATTCCCCCGTGGGGACGGGGATTTTTTTCTCCCCGTTGGCGGGGACGGGGATCATATTCCCCGCCCCGTTCCCCATGAGAACCGATATTAAATATATAATATATTATATTAAATATATATATAATATTATAAATATATCCACATTAAATATATAAATCAAAAAATCTTTAATTTATTTTATATAATAAGTGCTTTATTAGTCTTTTTTTATATAATTTATATATTTTTTAAATATTAAAAATCAGTTTTTTTTAAAAAAAAAAATGGGGATTGGAATCCCATGCGGGCGGAATCCCCGAGGACGGGGATGGGGGAAATTTTTCCCCATTTGTCTCGCGGGGACGGGGATGGGGATTCCCCGCGGTGCCGGGACGGGGATGGGGATTGCTCTCCCATCCCGCCCCGTTGACATCCCTAGGTTTCATATAACCAGTGCATGTATGTGTATATATGTAAAGTTTGATTTAAAACATAAAAAAATAAAAGTATAAAATTTGAAAATGAAAAAATAAAAGAAATGTGAGTCAAATTAATTCTCTTTTTATGTCAACTATGAATTTGCTAATATTTATCTATTTATAATTTAACTTCTAAAATATATTTAATAATATTTTTCTAAAGTTTTTAAAAATAATTTATGTATTTAAAAATTATGGAATTATTTAATATTGTAAACTTTTTTATATTATTGATAGTTAAACTACATATATTTTCCAATACGTAAATGTGATTTTTGTAATTATTTGTATTTTCGAAAATCAAGAAGTAATTTAAAGTAAAAAAGAATATTGAAAAATTATTTGTTTTTCTAAATAGTTTAAGTAAGAGAATTTGTTTTAGTGAAATAAAAAGCATTGGAAAAAGAAAATTTTTAGAATAATATTTGAAGGACAAAGATTTTTTTTAATTTTCAAATGGGACATTCACAATATTAATTTTAAATAAATAACTAAAAATATAAAACTTAAAATATTTTTTATCATCAATAATAGGAAAAATTGCAAATTTAGTCCCATAAGTTATGGCCATTCGCATTTTAGTCATGTAACTTTGTAAAGTAGTTGTTTAGTTCTTGACAATTTTAACCTTATAGCAAAAAATAGCATTTTAGTCTCGTAACTTTTAGAAGTAATCAATTATAGTCCCATATTTTTTCTGGAGATGGCAATTTCGACCCATTACACATATTGTTTGATAAATGGTTTTATCATGATTTTGATGATTTTATTTTTATCCCAAAACAATATTTTTAAATGTTGTCCAAATACTCATATGATTTAAATTGCTTCTACAAATTTTCCGGAGTATTTGTTCAAGTTTATTTTCGACAAATATTGGACAACACTTTTGATGATTTTGTGTTAATGTATTTTTACACCAAAACAATGTTTCTAAAAGTTGTCTAAATACTCCCGAACGGTCTAAAATGTTTTTACTATTTTTCGGAGTATTTCTTGAAGTTTATTTTCGATATAAAATTGGACAACAGTTTTGTTTTGAGGTCAACCGGTCGCCCTATAGGGCAACCCGTACCTGAAAGTTGTGCAAAACAGAGAACTTCACGTTTGCTGAAAATAGTGAGGGTGACCGGTCACCCTATAGGATTCTAATAATCAGCAAACGACGCCGGCGAGTAGTAGCGTACCTTCAACGTCATCGGCCGCCGGGATATGGGCGGCGGTGGGACCGTACCCACTGGGTTATCGTTTCGTGCCAAAAGATGAAGAACTCATAAAAGATTACTTACAGAAGAAAATAAACAATGAGCCAATCTCAATTTCTGAGATAAGTGATGTCAATCTTTACGATCATCACCCTCAGTATCTCGCAGGTACGTACTTTTTTACGTATTAGTACGTGCATTAATTAGTAATCGTCTTGTTTTTGCAACTAATTAATGTTTTTCTTGCATATAGAAAATTATCCTCAACTTGGGGAGAAAGAATGGTACTTTTTTACACCAAGAGATCGAAGATATCCAAATGGAAAACGGCCCAGACGAACAATAACAGGGACAAGTCATTGGAGGGCCTCCGGAGCTGATAAAAATATTGTGTATAATGGTGAAGTAATTGGAAAGAAGCGGGCTTTGAATTTCTATTTAGGGCCTGGAAAGACAAACAAGACCAGCTGGTTGATGTACGAGTACAAGATCAATGAGCCTTCAAGATGTTCGGGTGGAAATGACATGAGGGTACGAACATTTGTGTCACTCAACTTATAAATTCTTAATTAATCTTTAATCTTTTTTTTTTTCTAAATCTTTTACTCATTCATTAAATGTTATTTTTTTGAATTATTGTTGCAGCTCGATGATTGGGTCTTATGTCGAATATACCAAAAAAAGACAAAAGGATGATGTTGACGGCGACGGCGACGACGACATCGCCAAATATATCGCACCATTATTGGCTGACGACAATAATGAACAAGCTCCATTACTCGATGCCTACAACAATGAACAAGATCATGCAGCACGTCCGGAAGACGACAACAATGAACAAGCTCCATTACTCGATGCCAACAACAATGAACAAGATCATGCAGCACTCTATATTCCGGACAACAACAAACAACAATATAATCATGTTGGGCTGATTATCAACCATTTTGAAGACAATGGTTATCAACTTCCAGCTTGGGAAGATGGTTTTAATGATCAATTACTTCCTAATAATTCAATGGAGTTTAGCCCTTCACAAGTGAATCTACAAGGTCAACCAAATTTTAATTTTGCGATGTCATTTGATGATTCCCAATTTTTTTATGAACAAGAAGCACTACGCACTATTCAGCAGCAAAGCGGCGGCTTACAGCAAGATGTTTGGCCTATGGGAAATCAATATGGTAATAATTTTCAGCCGCAACAAGACAACCTCCTCCAACAAGATCTTTGGGCTATGCAAATGGAAATTCTGTATGGGATAAATTTTCAGCAAGATTTGTTAAATATTAATGTTGGTTCGACGAAAAATTCTGACGGTAAACAATAGGCACCGAAGAGGAAGAAATAATTTTGAGGGTTGAGTTGTTAGTTTAATTCTTACTCTATTGTTATGTAAATGTAAAATTTTGTCCCATATGTGACTTTTGTTTGTCCTTATTTTATTTCCAGTTAAAAAAATTTGTCCCCATTTGTGGATTATTGTTCAAAAATTCAGATGAGATATTATTGTTTTGTTTAGAATTTTATTTTAGATTTGTATAGGTTTTAATCTGTACCTTGCAATTGAAGCACATACATAGGCCATTATAAAAGACTGCATTAATCCGTTCATTCAAATCATTTTTCTTGGTTTTTATTTTTATTAATTTAATGAATGTAAATTTAAAATTGTTAGATAAATAAGATAATGTCACGCCCCAAACGCGACGCGACGGCGATCAATCACTTAAACAGAAATAAACCCAACAGTCTAGAAAACGATGCAACAATCTAAAGTGAATCAAGGTCTAAAGCAGCGGAAAAACTACAAGTACAACAAGATTACAATTACATCCCAACAACTTAATAGCTTACAGTCCAGAACTAGGAATAAAGTACACATCATATCACAACTTAAGTGTCAAATGGGTCCTACGCCCTTCAATTACAGTCCCGAATTTCAAGGAAATAAAAGAGTCCAACATCAGAAAAATAAAAGAAAATAGTCCAGCAACATAGATAATGATAGGAAATGAGTCCAACGGGCGGAGCTCGAGAGTTCAATCCAAGGCAGGTTCAGCTTCTTCGACAAAGTCATCTTCTAAGGTTAGAAAACAGGAGGGGGTGAGACAGAAATCTCAGTGGATGGGGTGATCTTGTGCAAGTGTGGCGATATATATAGTTGATGCGAGAAATTTAGTTGTATGAAAACGTGTGAGAGATGATGCATGATTTCACACACAGTCCACAAGCGTCGTGATAAATATATTTAAGTAATATACTTATACAGCTTTTAAGAAAATAGTTCGTGGTCATGCAGCACTATGGTTCAAGCGACACGAGGATTGCGTGCGGTTTGTAACGCCAATCCTATGCAAGACAAGTAGCGGTTGCGTCACGCACGGTTGTAGCGCCAACCTATTCAATACAAGTAATGCGGTTGCGTGCGGTTTGTAGCGCCAACCAAACGGGTCCGATTAACTCCGGAATCGTGTGGATCGACAAATGATTCCTTCGTTCTTTCTTGTAACTCCCCGAGTAAGATGGTCCAAGACTTGTCACCTTATCGCTCCGTAGGCAAAGACAAAATCCACGGTGGAGCTAGCAAGGCTCGGATCGTCATAATCATGATTATACCTCAAGTACTACGACCCGCTTCCCTTGGACAAACTCGTCCCTCGGTTGCCATGGATTAGGGCGATGGGGCCTAGGAAAGAGTGGAATAGCAATCAGTGCCTTCCATCCCCCGACGTATCCATTCGGACCGTGAGCTCGACACACTAAGTTGACTCAAGCAGGAAAGTAAATACAAGTTCAGGTAGTCAACCAGATAGTCGAGTATTATTGATTCAGGAAAGCAGTTCAGGAAAATTTTGAAAATTAGCGAGTAGCAATTATGGCGTTGGTGGAGTTATTTGGATGAAGATGATTATCGGGAGGATAAGAAATCTTCGATATCTTGAAAGATTAGGTGGAACATAAGTCCCATTATAGATTCAAATCGCAAGACGAGGAAGTCGCCCCGCGATCGGGTATTAATCGGTCAAGGCGGTCCGATAAGTCAAGGGGTTTTTGAGAAAATAAAATATTTTAATTAAGAATTGAAGTCAGAGGGTCCAGGGCTATTTTAGTAAAAGAAAAATAAATTGAGTTAGGTCCTTGATAAAAAGAAAATTTATAATTTAACCCCATTTTGTAAAAACCAATACTTTTGGGGTTAAAAATTGAATAAATAAATATTCCGACCTTGAAAAATTATGAGGTCAGTTCCTAATTCTCCAAATTGTTCATAGATTCAGGCTTTTTGAAGTTTTGAGATCGAGTTTTTTTTTTATAAAATTCTCATATTGGCCCCAAATTTGTTAAAATTGCTATTTCGGGCTCTAAGTTTAAAATAATTGGAACTCACAAACCGGAAGGGTTTTTAATGTGATTCCAGTTGGAAAATGTCACTATAGTTAGTGGGATATTGGGACAAAAGCAGTTTTAAAAAGAAATAAGTTTAGGTCCTTTAACTTTTGAAAATTTCATTTTTGTCCCATTTTGAAATAATTGCCTTTAAGGCTTTTAGGGGTCCAATTGTTATGAAATTTGAACCTTGGGTCCAAGATATAATTATGTCATAGTGAAATTAGTATTTTCAGGTGCATGGACTGCATAAGTCCTGGAAATTGTATTTTGGTCCTCAAGTTTAATCTTTTACAATTTGGTCCCTCAATTTTTATAAAATTACTTTCCAAGCTCTAAACACTTGGATTTTTGGAATACACTTAAAATATGTTATTTCTAGTCCCTTAAGAGTTAAAATTTCAAATTTTAAAATTAGGGTTTGGTACAGTTTCGAAATTTGCAAAATAGCCCTTAAACTTCTCATATTTTACAATCTAGTCCTTGGGCTTTTAAGGGTTGATTTTATTTATCTAAAAACTCTTAAAACTTTAATAAAATGTCAAAACATAATTTTTGAACCTGAGTTCAGTCCCAAAAATTGAAAATTAGAGAGGGGTCCCTTAAGTTTTATTTTCTTGCAATTAAGTCCACCAATTTTCCATTTTTGCATTTTAAGTCCAAAAATTGAAATTTAATCAATTATGCTTGACTTGTCCAGGCTATAAATCATTCAAAACATAGATTTCAAGAGTCATACACATACATATCCTTCTAATACAAAATTGCATCAAGTATAACAATAAAATGTGCATGTATGCCCTATTTTTCGATAAATTACATTTTTGAGCAACACTTGAGAATTTTTCCAACTTGATATGAGAAAATAGCATGCAATACATAATATATATCTCAAGTGCTCAATAACAAAATACTGCATGCATATTTTCAATTTAAAACACCTGGAAGTTGAAAGGATTTTTTCACCCACCTTAAAGATCGGTTTGTTGGTGAAAATGGGATAAATCTCTCTCGATGAAGGAGTGACTTAGGTAAGCCCCTAAGTCAAGAAATATCAAAAAATATAGGAGTTATAAGAATGTGGTTAAAAATTTAGGGAAAAGAAGAAGATGGTGAGAAAATTGGAAATACTACACTTACCTTGTGTAGTGAGTAAAATGTGACTAGTAATGGCTTCCAAGTATAAGGTTTTGGTCACCCTTAATGTCAACCTCCAAGGTCAGCCCCTAAAACTCCAAAAATGAAAATGGAGTGTCAAAATTTGGAAAATAGAAGAGAAGAAGAAAGTGTACTAAAAATTTCATTTCTTACCTTATAGTCCAACTTCTTCACAATTTTTCTTCAAGATGACTAGTCTCTTAACTTGTTCAAAGGTCTTCTAGGTATACCTCAAATTCAAAAATCAAACTTAAATTAGAAGGTGAAAGAGGTGAGCTAGAAGGTATAAGAAAAGATTGAAGAAGAAAATTTCTTACCTTGTGTAGTGTATATGGTTCGAATTTTTCAAGAAAATGGGAGATGAATTCTTGAAGTTTTGGTTAAGTGTTAGTAAAGAAGATGAAGAATAGGTAGAGTGATGTAGGAGGATTTTTAGAGAGAGGTAAGAGGAATTACAAGACTTAGAAGAAATTTGGTGTTGGTGAAATGAAATGGGAAGAATAAAAATTTTGTTTTGTTTTGATTAAATGATAAGTTAGAGTAATAATTGAGGGAATTATGGAAGAAAGTAATATTTATGCAACTTTATTAGGGACAATCAGCCAAAATGCTAATCTTAGGAGGGAATTTTTAAATTGGTCTTGTTTGACCAATTGGATGATTGAAATGGTGGGATTAATTTAAGATGTAGGTTTGAATTAATGGTGTAAAAATACACAAGATGAATACACAAGGTGTACATGTACAAGAGTTGAGAGATATTTCTACACCAAAAAATACACCAATGCCGTCCCCCTAAGGGTATTTTGGTAATTCCACATATATATATTTTTTTGTCCCAAAATTGATGATAATAGATGAATAAATATCAATCTCCAAAATAATTAGTGATTTCTTTGATCACTTATAAGTCTCATGATCCCTTAATCTAAATCGAATTCTTAATTCTATAAATTATAAATCCCTAAAATAAATAGTCTCTTAAAATTCTAAGGTGACTAATAAATACACCAATAATAATAATGATGATCATCGAAGTGATCATAAATGCGAATTAAAATTAATAAATGATTATGATCACAAATAGAATTTAAAAGAATTAAATGCAAAATATATTTATCATTAATATCTACCAGTCAAAGTGACGCAGTAAAATAGTCAAAATAATACAAAGACGATACGAAACAAGTACATGATCAAATAAAAATCGGGGCTTCACAGATAATACCTCAAGTATATGAAATTAGTGTCGAAGAAATGCATGTTAATCTTGGCCTTTCCTTTATAATTTAGCCTTTAGATGCGTGAGTACCGCAGTCCCTTCATTTAAATCTTATTGACTTTTTTTATTCAATTCATACACAAAAATATTGGATTTTATTCATATTAATCTAATGAGTGTAAATTTAATTTTTTTAGATAATTAATATCTGAAGTAATTTGAGTAAATGAAATTTAAATACTGGAGAATAAATGTTAATAAAAGATGCGGTACATTGGTTTGCCTGAGGTCGGAAATTTTTCTTCTTTAGATGCGTGAGTACCGCAGTCCCTTCATTATATTATTTATGCGGTACATTGGTTTGCCTGAGGTCGGAAATTTAAAATCAATCAATATGTACATTATTCAATCAATAAAGAATATCACAACTCACAACATACAAAAAGAAATAATATAATTACATAAATAACATAATATACTACTTATATTTTGAGGACAACATACAAAAGACATGCAAAATAATAATAACATACATAATTAATTAAGGAAATTTTAGCATCCAAATTTTACGAACATGTACTTATTTTGTGCACATAAGAATGCTATTGATGGGTTATATATGATAATCACCAAGAACTTTTGTGATTCTTCCACTCAAATAACGAGGGGTGGATCCAGGTTTTCTTTTTTTTACAATATGGCACAGAATAAATATAATTAATTATAAACCACATCAAAAATAATTAATTGGGGGCACGATATATTTATTGTACCTAATTATATATATATATATATATATATATTTAAGAATACATAATAAATAGGAAAATAATATAAAAATACACTATATGGGCACGTGACCCACGGTAGCCGGTAAGAGCTATGACTCCATGAGTAGGGATGGCAGCGGGATGGGTAGATGCGGGTACCCACCCGCCCAAACCCTAGTGGGACGGGTATGGGTAAGTTTATTTGGGTTTGGGATGGGTATGAGATGCAAAATCAATACCCATTTATAAATGGGTAGGGTACAGATTTACCCCCTAGGTACTCTACCCGAACCCATTTATATAATGGGGTATGAGTACCGGGTTTCCGTGGATGCCCAAACATATAAGCACCCATTAAAAATATTTCATATAATATATATATATATATATATATATATAGGGAGAGGGTTATATGAGACCACCTCATAAGGTAAGTCCATAGGGACCAATCATAGCCACATATCTAGATTTTTCAATGGTTGTGATTTTAGAGCTAAAAATTCAGATTAAATGTTGGTAATTAGAGAAAGGGGTAAATTAGTCATCATACAAAATTATCCAATATTCATGGGATTCTGTTCACACTATGGTCACACAATCTATCCAAATCTCATATCAAATTCAACGTGCATCCTCCTTCTTCTTCAACTCACGACTGTGAGAAACCCATCCTCATTCCTTATGAAGATATAATTTGTTGCTTGAACAGATATGTCATGGTACTTTTTGATATATTAACTACATAAGCAAGTCATAAGCACCAAATCCATACTACATAAGCAACAAGCCTATACTACATAAGCAATGAATATACACTACGTATGCACCACGATATATTAACTTCATAAGCAAGTCATAAGAACAAACACATACTATATAAGCAATGCTGTACTACATAAGCAATGAATATACATTACGTATGCACCGTGAGATACATTAACTATATAAGAAAGTCGTAAGCAACAAACCCATACTACAAAAGCAACAAGTCCATACTACATAAGCAACGAATATACACTACATATGCAAAACAAATACATTAACTACATAAGCAAGTAATAAGCAACAACCTTATGCTACATAAGCAATAAATATACACTACATATACAACACAGATATGATTATACTACACATGCAATATGGTTATACTACACATGCGATATGATTATATTACATAAGCGATTAACAAATGATCTGGGAGAGAGAAAACGTGAATATGAGAGATATGGGTTACTCAAAAATTGAAAGCATGTGCCGCGTGAAAGGGGGAAGGAACTGAACGTGATTGTGATTCATCAAATCTCAATAATTGATTCTATATTGTAAAATAACCACCATACCCTTCTTAGTTGTCGAAACAAAAAAATAAATATAAAACCCCCCTAAAAACTGACCACCCAAAATTGTTGATCTATGGTTAGAATGTGTCCCTATGGACTCACCCCACCAGGAGGACTCATTTGATCCATATCATATATATATATATATATATATATGTATGTATATAACAAAATACTTTTAGAATAATTAAGGAAAATATTATTAGCTTAAAGTCCAAACATAAATTTCCATTTGGGTAAAAATATATGGAATTATTACTTTTTTTATTTTGTGAAGCTTGATAGAGTCGATGTATGATAATATAATTATATGGATTAAATGGTGTATTAGTTGATCGATTAAATCTATGTTTCTTTTAATTTAGTTGATGAATAATCATATATAATAGTTCATTTTTATTGTAGGAGTACCTGCTTAAATAGCCATTTAAATATTTATATATTTATATTTTCTTATAAAATAAATGGGTTTGGGCAGGTATGGGTAGTATTCGGGTATTAGCAAATGAACTAGTTTTTGACCCGTGCGATGCACAAGATGTTGTCTGTTGGATTATAGAAAATGAATGTTTATAACATGTACAATCTACATGTAATATAAAACATTATAATACATATATGAAAAAATCAGGTTACATCACTATAAATGAAAATTACTAATTTGGAATACTTCTTTGTACACAATATTATTTGTTTGTTTGTCATCCGATGTATCATCGCCACAAACTAATATTTTTAACTCTTTGGGAATGGTTACTCGCGAAACAACAACATATAGTTGGTCGTGACTGAAAACCAGATTCTTTAGGTAAAGACCGACATGAGAGATTGTCATTGGCTTTTGTTTATTTTCATGACACACGAAACGAACATAGAAAACTGTCTTCGCTAGAACTTGAAGGGAAATATGAGATCAGACGAGGTTAGTGTCATTCTCAGAATCAAAACTTTATGACCAGCATTGGCTCCCGCAAGAATTTTAGATTCAAGCACATGTGCGCTAAGCCTCATAATCACCAACCTTGTACTGTTACACCATGAGTTGATACGATCGTCATTAAGATCAGAACAGAGGTGTATAAAACAATTTTTGCTTTATACCCCCATGTTCTACGTCAGTTCGAGAGGCATGCACTTGACGGGTGCTAGCTTTAATTATCTTGCGTTCTCTTTTGATATGTAATATGAACTTGATGTAGGAGCCATTGCTATGGTTCCAAACTCTCCTGTATAACCTGGGCACGCCCAGTGTAGTTGTGCTTTTGATCAATATAATTCACATTTACCGATTAAAAAAAAAAAGTCTCAAATGAGTATGACCCTTGGATGAGTTCAAGGATATCATATATTGATTTATAGACTTAACAACATCGAGTGTGTCGGATCATCGGTAGCATCTTTAAATGAAAATACGGTAAAATAGTAAAAAAAAAGTATATTTCTTGTTAAACAATGTATATGTGCAAGTAAAAAATAGTAATACTATTTAAGCTACTTAAATATGTAATTAAAAAATATATTCAACTCAAACATATAAATAGATTAATACAATCACAAATGAATTTTCATTTAAAACATTAATATATAACTTAGAAAATACAATTGCATTAATATAGTTCTTAAATTTTATTAATTCAGTAGCAGATTAAATGAAATTATTTTCATCATATATTTCTTACTGAACATATTGTGTTTTTTCAAAATATTAAAAACTAAATATTATAATTTATAAATTCATGATTGCAACTACAATGAACAAATTTTTTGAAAAATAGTTATCTATTTTAAAAGTTAATATCTAAAAATATATAATTATCAACATAATAATACAATTTAAACTTTGTAATGCACAAACATCTACTGTAAATTTATAATATTATTCAAATAAAAAAAATCAAAAAAGAATATGAATAAGATTTTTCATATATTTCAAAGAATGTTGATACATTTAATATCTTAAATTTATGTTATACAGAATTTGATTTGTTTAAATTTGGAAAATTATTTAAATATAATAACACTTAAATATACAATTACGTTGCAATGAAAAGGCAAAACCCCAAAGGTTTTGGTATTATCAGGCTCAATATTTAATACTACCCCAAACCCATTAATACAAAGCCATGTTTGTTGATCTAAGCCCAGCTTTAAAAATTATTTAAAAAAAAAAAAGAAAAACAATTTAAACTCTATGTTATATAACACAAAGGCCAAATGAGATGTGTAATGTTGTTGCGCATGATATTGACACGTCTATCACATAAGTGTTCCAGATTATTTAAAAAAAAAACCTATCTACAAAATAAGGTTTCCTGCACCAAATATACCAACAAAATACTCTAAATACTTGAGGATTATTGTTTGATAAAAAGTTAAATATCAAATATTCTTAACCAAAAACAAATAACTCTTCCTATCCAGAAGCAAATTCCTCAAAAACAATTCTTCCCTAACCAAAAGCTTTTCGACCTATAATGTGATTAACTAAATCAATAAATTTATATAAATAAATTCAGAGATAAAAAATAATGAGGCAAATTAAAAAATAATTACTTCATTAGCATACAATGATCAATCAACTGAAATGGTGATTCACCTTATATCAAATCATCAGGAACAGTGCGTGTGGACGGGTATGATACATGACTTATGGAACGAACTGGATTATTGCTTTTCACAATGTTGAATATAACATTTGTTACATTGTTAGTAAATGCAATAAATTTATATAAAATTCAATTTAATTTATATATATATATATATATATATTAAAATTGTTAAACCTTATCTTGAAAATGTCACCATTCACAATCATCTTAGTAACATAAAAAGCATTCGAAACTTTAATCTCATCTAAAATAAAAGCACAAAATTAATAAATATGCATCTATAAAAAGTAATGTTAAATTCAAAAAATTAAAACTATCAATGTGTTTTGTATTTAAATAAATATTATATCTTACCTCAAAATACTTTTGCTATGCACAGTTGAAGAATTATAACCAAATGTTCCAAACTATGCTCTTCGAGATATGATAGAACCGCATCAACAATTCTCTCCCATAAAGTACAACATAAGCGATTATTCCTTAAAAATTGTACAAATTCATTCATTATTTTAAAAGAAATGACCTGAAACTTTTGAAATTGAACAAAAGCCTAGGAAGTTAGTTGTCATTCCACTGAAAAACGTGTGTCATGCCATGGAACTGAATCTTGCATTTCGTAGTGGTTGTTTTGTATTTGTCTGCATAATACGGGAACACCAAAGTCTTTTATGGCATGAACACATCATTCATTCAACTGGTTTTTGAATTGTGCAACATTAATCTTTCTTATGGTGCCGCGAATCCTGTCACCCTACGATAAAATAAAAAAAAATCATATATAATTAAAGAAGGCGATGATATAAAATATTCAAATAAAAGATTTGAATTTAGCATAAAGCTTCCATACCTCATTATAATGAAATACACACTCCAAAGTCCAAACTCTGTGTTTGGCTTCTGTCATTATAGGCTTGCTTCTCATACAGATGAACCAATCATAATTGGCGAAAACTTGTATGAGACGGTCTCATGGGTATTATCCATGAGACGAATCTTATATGTAAATGAATTTTAACTCAAATCCAAACCCATAAAAAAGTTCCATATTTTTTGTGTTATGTAGGATCTGTCTCATATAAGACTATCTCATCATAATTCCATAGCCAACTGAGATTTATTCATGTTGATGTCCTTGATCAATGTCATAAGTTGTGCCATTTGCTTTGTATGCGTGTGGAAATTTTGACAAAATATTTCTTTGCAGAGAAAATACGCGTGACAGAAGTTAAATGCGGTAAAAAGATGTTAATGAAAACTCGTATATATAGGCAGATGGGTGTGTATATTTAAGGTAAAAAAATCATCGTTAGTATTTGTAAAAAAAAATTATTATAGCAATCAAAGGAAGATCGTTTCTGTTTGATATAAAATCCCCTTTATTTTCTGATGATCCTCAATCAATTTAATATTTTCTTTATTGTTAATAATTGTATCTTGTAGATTTTGTTAATAATTGTATCGTGTATATTTAGCTTATTTGTAATATCGATTATAATTTTTTGTACTGTCAGAATGTTTGTCAATAACATCTATATATGTTTAACTATTCTTACCATTAATTTAATTTAACAGAGATTGTGTCGTCTTACCATTAATTGAAATTAACAAACTTCCTTGGCAAGCAATTCTTAATTAGTATTTACGTGAATTTGCAATATTGAATTTATATATAGAAAATTTGTGTAAATGTATATAACGAAACATAATTTTTTAATATTTTTAACCGAGATTGTATCGGCTTAACATTAATTATTAATTGAAATTAACAAACTTGGTTGGCAAGTATTTTTAAATTCTGTTTATGTGGGTTTGGAATATCTTGCCGTTTATATATAGACAATTTTCAATAACATTTGTAATGAAATATAAGGAAAGGTTTAACTAATATTGTATAGCCTTACCATTAAATATCACCATTAATTGAAATTATCAGACCAAATTGGCAAGTCTTGGCATCGTAAGGAATGTTTTAACACACATTTTTTTTAGAACTTTAACAGAGATCATTTTATTGCCTTAATAATTATTTTTACCTTTAATTAACCATTAATTAATTTGTATATAATAAAATTTATTTCGTTAAATACTATTTATAGATTGAAAAAAGAGCGGGAAAAAAATCCGGCTTACTATTTCCAGAAGCGTCTCTTATTATATATATATAGATTTGGGATGGGTACGGGTAATAAGTGTAAATTTTAATAGGGTTTGTGATGGGTACGGGTAGTAATAATATTAAAGGGTTCGGGTATGGATACTCTTAAATAGGTGGGTACCCTAGCTACCCATTGACATCCCTATCCATGAGTGCCAACAACCAAATGACTTGCAAAACAAATTGTTAAAAGGGACCAAGCTTTTTATAGCAAATTGAATTTATTGTTCTGTGACTAAAGCAAACATATTGGCACCCGTGACCACTACATACGAGAATGCATTTCAAGAAAATATATGCAAGTGTAGTATGTGAAGTTTCAAGATCAATTTCCCGACATTTTCTGTGAGGCCCCGAATTTTAACTGCGTGAGATACGATGTTATGTAGTGATTATTTATTCAGCTAAGTATCACAAACCATTATTAATGAAACACGACTCGACTTTTATTTATTTCTTTCAACGTCAATTACGCAATTCACATTTTTGAGCTTAGCAATTTTATATTCTACTCTAGTATTAATACTTGATCGAATGACTACAACTTTAGAAATATTAAACCCTCGATAAATTAGGAGTATATTCCAATCTCTATCCAAATATTTCACTATATTCTATAATTCATTTCCCCAACAACTTCCAATTAATTTTTTAAAATATGTATTTCTTATTTCACATCTTTAATTTTTAAATTTCTAAATATTTAATTATAGTATTTTATATAAAAAAATTATTTAAAAAAAACAATATTTCAAAAATTATCCCTTATAAATGGGGATTAATTTTAAAATTTCTAAATATTTAATTATAGATATTTATACTTTATAATTTCTTTTAATTTAAAAAACATATTTTTTTATTTTATTTTTTAAAAAAAATTCAAAAATTACCATTATAAATGGGGAGGTTGTTTCATATTCTTTTCAAGACCTACAATTATATATGTATATATATATACATATATATTTACATATATATTATTTTTTCCTCAACTTTTGGTCACATGCTTAAAGGAGGGACAAAACTTTCTTTCCACCAAATTCTAATAAATAAAAATAAGAGTAAAATTCACTTTACCCCCTTATACTATTGACTTTGTATCAAACACCCCCCTCTACTATTGAAATCTTCAAATACCCCCCTATACCAATAAAAAATATGTACATGGACAAAAGTACCCTTAATTTAACAAAATGTTAGTTTACTTTGCACACATATACTATATATTATAAATAATTGATGCAATTTAATTAAATATCAAATTATTTGATCCCAAATTTTATTCAACACTGAATTATAGGATTAAATATAATTAATATAAATAAAAAGAAATATATGTCTTGATTAATATTATAGAGTATTCACACTAGATTTATTTTTAAAAAAACTCTATGTAAATTTTTATTATTATTATTTTAAATATATAGCTTTAGCAAATAAGTTATAAATTTAGACTCAAAATCGTTCATATTATTTTAATTTGCATATAATTATATCACGTATGATACAGTACACACAATTTTACTATGTGTAGTAATTAATTATACGTAAAATGAAATCAATGTTGAAAAAGAAAAAGAAATAGAAAATCTTGTACAATATTAATGAAATTTAATGTACAGAAAAAAACTAGAAGGTCTTTTTTAAAACAATATAATATATTTATATGATATATTATTTACAAAAGTTAATATTATTAATATTATAATTAGCTATTTATTTTTTCCAATTTTTTTAAGATATATTTTCTTCAAGGATTAGTGTAAAATATATATAATATTAAAATAATTTGTTGTAATATCGAAATTTGAAAAAGATATAATATTAAAATAATTTTAAAAAGATATAATCTTTACATGATTTACCAAAATTTAATTGTTTACTTATTAGAGCAATATATACATACACACATTATTTTTGTTATAATAAAATTAATAAGCAACTTCTCTATACTATTGAAGTTATATTTTGTTACTTTATTTAATTTAGATCTAATTATAATTTTTTTTAATAAAATTAGAGGATATAATCAAGTAATTGAAATTGAATTATAGAGAAGGAAAAATATGGAATTTAATTATATATAGTTCAAGGGTAATGTTGTCTATCAATATTCTTTTAATTGGTCAAGGGGGTATTTGAAGGTTTTAATAGTAGAGGGGTGTATTTGATACAAAACTAATAGTACAAGGGGGTAAAGTGAATTTTACCCTAAAAATAACAACACCATGATTATTATTCCCTCCAACTTTTAGCTCCTTGTCTTAGGGGAATCAATCACTTTTGTTATTTTTTTTCTTTATCAACCAATACTCTTCATTTCATAATTATCATAAAAACACAAGACTTGCTCCCATTTTCCTCTCTAAAGGATCAAATTCTTCAAGCATAAGGTAATAAAATCTTCATTTCTCCCAACTCTATTTTTCTTCTCCAAACCTCAACCTTATACCTTCACCATCTAATCATGTTGAATCTTTCTTGTTGAGGTACTCCTAGAGAAATTTCTTGAAGAATTAGAGACTTAAATTTGACTACAAGCTTGAAGAGGAAATTCAAGACTACACATTATTAAGGTGGGAAAATTATGGTTTTAGTATTTTCCTCTTGATAACATGAAGAATTAAATTTTGACTCAAGAATATGAATTTTTGGAGTTTAGGGGCTGATCTACATCATCTCAAGTTGAGGTTAGAGGCTTGAAGGAAAATTTCAATTTTTGAACATACATTTTAGATCAACCCGAGAAACTACTACGAGGTGGGTGGAAAAATTCTTTTAACTTCTAGGTGTTTTAATTAAAATGTATGTATATATATTATATATTGTATGCTATTTTCTTGTATCAAGTTGAAAATTTCTCAAGTGTTGCTCAAAAAATGCGATTTATCGAAAATTAGGGCATACATGCACATTTTATTGTTATACTTGATGCAATTTTGTATGAGAAGGATATGAATGTGTATGACTCTTGAAATCTATGTTTTGAATGATTTATAATCTGGACAAGTCGAGCATAATTGATTAAATTTCAATTTTTGGACTTAAAATGCAAAAATGGAAAGTTGGTGGACTTAATTGCAAGAAAATAAAACTTAAGGGACCCCTCTGTAATTTTCGTATTTTGGGACTGTAATCAGGCTCAAAAATGATGTTTGGATATTTTAATAAAGTTTTAAGAGTTTTTAGATAAATAAAATCAACCTTTAAAAGCCCAAGGACTAGATTGTAAAATTGTAGAAGTTTAAGGACTATTTTGCAATTTTCGAAACTGTACCAGGCCCTATTTTTAAAATTTGAAATTTTAACTCTTAAGGGACTGGAAATAACATATTTTAAGTGTATTCCAAAAATCCAAGTGTTTAGAGCTTGGAAAGTAATTTTATAAAACTTGAGGGACCAAATTGTAAAAGATTAAAATTGAGGACCAAAATGAAATTTCCAGGACTTATGCAGTCCATGCACCTGAAAATACTAATTTAACTATAACATAATGATATTTTGGACCCAAAGTTCAAATTTCATAACAATCGGACCCCTAAAAGCATCAAAAGCAATTATTTCAAAATGGGACAAAAATGAGATTTTCGAAAGTTAAGGGGGTCATACTTATTTATTTTTAAAACTATTTTTGTCCCAATATCCCACTGACCTTAGTGACATTTTCCAACTGGAGCCCTTCCGGTTTGTGAGTTCTAATTATTTTAAACTTAGGGACCGAAATGACAATTTTAATAAATTTGGAGCTAATGTGCGAATTTTATAAAAACTCGACCTCAAAACTTTAAAAGCCTGAATCTTTGAATAATTTAGAGAATTTAGGAACTGACCTCATAATTTTTCAAGGTCGGGACATTTATTTATTCAATATTTAACCCCAAAAGAATTGGTTCTTACAAAACGGGGCTAATTGTAAATTTTCTTTTTACCAGGACCTAACTCGAATTATTTTTTTATTTTAAAGAAACAGCCCTGGACCCTCTGACTTTAATTATTGATTAAAATATTTTATTTTCTCAAAAATCCCCTGACTTATCGGATCATCTTGACCGATTATTACGCGATCGTGGGGCGACTTTCTTGTCTTGCGATTTCGAATCTATAACGGGACTTATGTTCCATCTAATCTTTCAAGATATCGAAGATTACTTATCCTCCCGATAATCATCTTCATCCAAATAACTCCACCAATGCCATAATTGCATTGTGCAAATTTTCGAAAACTTTCCTAAAATGCTTCCCTGAATCAATAATACTCGACTGCCTAGTTGACTACCTGAACTTGTATTTATTTTCTTGTCTGAGTCAACTTGGTGTGTCGAGCTCACAGTCGGAATGGATACGTCGGGGATGGAACCGGGCAGCTCGGCTGCTATTCCACTCTCCGGCCCCATCATCCTAATCCCGCAACTGAGGGACGGAGTTTGTCCAAGGGAAGTGGGTTGTAGTACTTGAGGTATAATCATGATTATGACGAATCCGAGCCTTGCAAGCTCCAATGTGGATTTTGTCTTTGCCTATGGAGCGATAAGGTGACAAGTCTTGGATCATCTTGAACGGGGAGTTACAAGAAAGAACGAAGTAATCGCTGTCTGATCCACACGATTCCGGAGTTAATCGGACCCGATTGGTTGGCGCTACAAATCCGTATGCAACCGCTACTTGTATTGCATTGGTTGGTGCTACAAATCCGTACGCAACCTTTACTCGTTTGCATAGGATTGGCGTTACACTCAGTACGCAATTCTACCTGTCTTGCCTGAATCATAGTGCTTATGTGACCACGAACTATTTCTTAAACTGTATAAGTATATTACTTAATATATATTTATCACGACGCTTGTGGACTATGTGTGAAAACATGCATCATACCTCACGCGTTTTCATACGACCGTTTTCTCGCATTAACTATATACATCGCCACACTCTCACACGATCACCCCATCCACCGAGATTTTTGTCTCATCCCTTCCTCGTTTTCTAACCTTTAGATGAGAGAAAGACGTTGAAGACGTCGAACCTACCACGGATCAATCCGTACTCGCATGTCGTACTAGTTCCTATAATCATTGATATCGAGCGACATTTTCTTTTGCTTTGGTTATTGTTGAACTCCTTCGTTCTGTTTTAGTTTGGACTGTAAGTTTAAATTCAGATATTTTGATGGATTGTATTCGGATATTGTTGGACCTTGAGATGTAACTCGTACTTATGTGTATTTTATTCCGCTGCATTAGACTCTGTTTCACTTAGAATTTTGTATCATTGGTTTAGACTGTTGAATTATTTATGTTTAAGTGATTGATTGTCGTCGCATCGCGTTTTGAGCGTGACATTTTCACCAAACTCGCAAACATGAATACTTCATCAAGCTAACAAGTTTCCTCCGAATGACAAATCCGATTTAAGTAGGTGTTGGAAGTAAACTTTATTTGGTCTAATATTTTTAAGTTAAAAATTAAATAAGAGACAATTAAATATAAGAGTGTGAAAAGCCTAAGTTCTAGAAATTCTATCTAGAAATATCCTAGAAAAAAAAAAGTTATAGATAATTCGACAGTGATAGACATTTTGTTAGATAATTCAAGCCATAAAATGTAGACACTAGATTAAATCATTCCTAGTCATTTGTTAATAATATGACTTGGTATAAATAGGGGATATCTTGCTCATTTGGTAATAAACCTAAATAGCCCTCTTTCTATATTCTCCCTATTCCTAGAGGAAAAACCTAAATAGGAGTTTCAGTGAAATTAACAAATAGAAGGAATTATCGTATTGGTGAAACAAGTTCATATATATTAGTTTTAGTACATTGTTTCAAGTACAAGTTTTTCATATAATGAAAGAGGCACTACCAATTAGTCTATCAATTTAATTTAACCTTGTCTATGAAATGAAAAACTGATGTTGAAGCCCTGATTTTGAAAGAGACTTTTTCAGTTTTGGCACCAAGTATTAGAGGCATACTCGAAGTCATCTTTATTTTTATTGGTTAATTAATGTGTTTAAAATTTCTACTGAGAAAATTATCCTAATGGTGAATTAATTGGAAAAAAAAGGCTTTGGTTTTCTATTTAGGGCCTGAAAAGGCAAACAAGACCAACTGGATGATGTATGAGTACAAGGTTAATAAGCCTCCTAGAAGTCCGGTAGAAACGAGGGATTCATTATTGGCTAACAACAACACTAAAGAAAATTATGCATCACTCTACATGGTTTTACTTATGGGAATACTTACACAAGAAAATCAACAATGAGCCAATCTCAATTTCTGAGACCAGTGATGTCAATCTTTACGATCATCACCCTAGTATCTCTCGTAGGTACGTTAATACGTGCATTAATTAGTAATCTTTTTGTTTTTGCAACTAATTAATGTTTTCCTTGCATATAGAAAATTATCAGCATGAATTATTGTTGCAGCTCGATGATTGGGTCTTATGTCGAATATACCAGAAAAAACAAAAGGATGTTGTTGATGGCGATGGCGACGACGATATCGCCGAATATATCGCACCATTACTTGCTGACAACAACAATGAACAAGCTCCATTACTCGATGCTAATAACAATGAACAAAATCATTCGGCACTCTACATTTCAGACAAGAAACAATATAATCATGCTGGGATGATGATCAACCCTATTGAAGACAATGGTTATCAACTTCCAGCTTGCCAAGATGGTTTTTGTGAGGCCCGAATTTTAACAACGTGAAATACGGTGTTATGTAGTGATTATTTATTCGGCTATGTATCACAAACACATTATTAATGGACCGCGATCCGACTTTTAGCTATTTCTTTCAACATCAATTACGCATTTCTCGTTTTCGAGCCTAACGATTTTATATTCTTCCTCTATTATTAATACTTGATCGAATGACTACGACTTTAGGAATATTAGACCTTCAACAATTTAGGAGTACATTACAATCATTATCCTAATATTTCATCTTATTCTATAATTCATCTCAACCAATTTCCCAATCAATTTTTTTTATAAAAAAAAAAAAGAAATAATATGTAATTCTTATTTCACATCTTTAATTTTTTAATCTAAATATTTAATTATAGATATTTATAATTTTTATTTTCTTTCGATTTTTTTTTAAAAAACAAATATTTTTTTTATATTTTTAAAAAAAATTCAAAAATTACCATAAATGGGGAGGTTGTTTCATATTCTTTTCAAGACCTATAATTATATATGTATATATATAGGGGGAGGATCGAGAGAGACCATGTCTTTAGGTGAGACACAATGGACTAATCTCAACCATCCCCCACTATTAATCAATGGGTATGATTTAATGGATAAAAAATATTTTGAAATATTAATTTAATCAATATAAGGGTAGTAGGGTAAAATAACATAACAAGTTACTTACAAAAATGGAATCAAATCTCTTTCTCTTTCATACATCTCCCAATTTTCTCAATCTCACGCCTCTCTCTCTCTCTCTCTCTCTCTCTCTCTCTCTCTCTCTCTATATATATATATATATATATATATTCATCCATTAATGCAAATAAAGAAAACTGTGATGAACTCGAAAATTACAGTTCATGAAAATTACAGAGAAAAAACAAGAAAAATTGGTGCAATATTACAGAGAAATAACGAACAGTGAGTTCGAAAACTAAATATGCAACAAAACTCAACTAAATATGCATTATCTGAAAACTATCTATGTCGCGTAAAAAAACTAATATGTAGTACAATATATCCAACTATGCAAGACGTCATAAACTATGCAACAAAATCAACTAACTATGTATTATCTAGAAACTATCTATGCATTGTGGAATAACTAAATATGCAGTACACTATGTAACATCCCATTTTTATAATTTCCAAAAGCAACATCCCATTTTCATAACTAAATATACATTATATTGAACCTATTTATGCGGTGTAGTATAACTACATATGCGATGCGACGTTATATTCAATTATGTCTTGTTTTCATAAAACAGTGCCAACAAGATAACTAAATATGCATTATTTGATGTCTAATTATGCAAAGAGAAGAACCCTAACTATCTTTAAAATAGAAATATTTGGAAAGAAAACAAGTTCCTTAAATTCCGCCACAAAAAATCCTATAGTGTCAATTTCACCCATAAAATCTGGACCGCTAATTTGAACCATAAAATCCGCTTGGGATCACTAATTTGAATTACAAATTTACAATCTTACCCTTAAAATCAGTGAAAATTAGGAAATAATTAAAAAAACTGAATTAATCACATCCCTTCATTTTTTAAGATCAATGGGTAAGATGAGTCCACACTGTCACACCTAGGGAGGGTGGTCTCATTTGAATCAAATCATATATATATATATATATATATTTACATATATATATATATTATTTTTTCTCAACTTTTGGTCACATGCTTAAAGGATGGACAAACCTTTATTGCCACCAAATTCTAATAAATAAAAATAACAACACCATGATTATTATTCCCTCCAACTTTTGGCTCCTTGTCTTAAGGGAATCAATCACTTTTGTTATTTTTTTTTTCTTTATCAACCAATAATCTTCATTTCATAATTATCATAAAAACACAAGACTTGCTCCCATTTTCCTCTCTAAAGGATCAAATTCTTCAAGCATAAGGTAAGAAAATTTTCATTTCTCCCAACTCTATTTTTCTTCTCCAATCCTCAACCTTATACCTTCACCATCTAATTATGTTGAATCCTTCTTGTTGAGGTACTCCTAGAGAAATTTCTTGAAGAATTCGAGACTTAGATTGGACTACAAGCTTGAAGAGGAAATTCAATACTAAACATTTTTAAGGTGAGAAAAATTATGGTTTAGTATTTTCATCTTGATAACGTGAAAATTAATTTTTGACTCAAGAATATGAATTTTTGGATCTTAGGGGCTGATCTACATCATCTCAAGTTGAGGTTAGAGGCTTGAAGGAAAATTTCAATTTTTGAGACTACATTTAGATCAACCCGAGAAACTACTTCGAGGTGGGTGAAAAAAATTCTTTCAACTTCTAGGTGTTTTTTTTTTTTTTTTGAAAAGAACTTCTAGGTGTTTTAATTAAATTGCATGTAGTATTTTGTTATTGAGCACTTGAGATATATATATATATATTATGTATTGCATTCTATTTTCTTGTATCAAGTTCAAAATCTCTCAAGTGTTGCTTAAGAATGCGATTTATCGAAAATTAGGGCATACATGTACACTTTATTGTTATATTTGATGAATTCTTGTATGAGATGGTCGTGTATGTGTATGACTCTTGAAATCTATGTTTTGTATGACTTATAACCTGGAAAAGTCGAGCATAATTGATTAAATTTCAATTTTTGGACTTAAAATGCAAAAATAGAAAGTTGGTGGACTTAATTGCAAGAAAATAAAACTTAAGGGTCTCCTCTATAATTTTCGAGTTTTGGGACTGTACTCAGGTTCAAAAATGATGTTTGGATATTTTAATAAAAGTTTAAGAGTTTTTAGATAAATAAAGTCAACCTTTAAAAGCCCAAGGACTATATTGTAAAATTTTAGAAGTTTAAGGGTTATTTTGCAATTTTCGAAACTGTACCAGGCCTTATTTTTAAAATTTGAAATTTTAACTCTTAAGGGACTGGAAATAACATATTTTAAGTGTATTCCAAAAATCCAAGTGTTTAGAGCTTGGAAAGTGATTTTATAAAATTGAGGGACCAAATCGTAAAAGATTAAAAATTGAGGACCAAAATGAAATTTCCAGGACTTATGCAGTCCATGCACCTGGAAATACTAAAATAACTATAACATAATTATATTTTGGACCCAAGGTTCAAATTTCATAGCAATTGGACCCCTAAAAGCCTTAAAGGCAATTACTTCAAATGGGGCAAATTAAAAATGAGATTTTCAAAAGTTAAGGGACCTATACTTATTTATTTTAAAAACTGATTTTGTCCCAATATCCTACTGACCTTATTGATATTTTTCACTTGGAATCACATTAAAAGCCCTTCCGGTTTGTGAGTTCCAATTATTTTAAACTTAGGGACCGAAATGACAATTTTAATAAATTTGGGGCTAATGTGCGAATTTTATAAAAAAACTCGACCTCAAAACTTTAAAAACCTGAATCTCTGAACAATTTAGAGAATTTAGGAACTAACTTCATAATTTTTCAAGGTCGGGACATTTATTTATTCAATATTTAACCCCAAAAGAATTGGTTCTTACAAAACGGGGCTAATGGTAAATTTTCTTTTTACAAGGACCTAACTCGAATTATTTTTTTATTTTAAATAATTAGCCATGGACCCTATGACTTTAATTATTGATTAAAATATTTTATTTTCTCAAAAATCCCCTGACTTATCGAATCGTCTTGACCGATTATTACGCGATCGTGGGGCGACTTCCTCGTCTTGCGATTTCGAATCTATAACGGGACTTATGGTCCACCTAATCTTTCAAGATATCGAAGATTGCTTATCCTCCCGATAATCATCTTCATTCAAATAACTCCACCAACGCCATAATTGTCTTGCGCAAATTTTCGAAAACTTTCCTAAAATGCTTCCTTGAATCAATAATACTCGACTGCCTGGTTGACTACCTGAACTTGCATTTACTTTCCTGTCTGAGTCAACTTGGTGTGTCGAGCTCACAGTCGGAATGGATACATCGGGGATAGAACCGGCAGCTCGGGCTATTCCACTCTCCTCGGTCCCCATCGTCCTAATCCCGCAATCGAGGGACGGAGTTTGTCCAAGGAAGCGGGTCGTAGTAGATTTGAGGTATAATCATGATTATGACAAATCCGAGCATTGCTAGCTCCACTGTGGATTTTGTCTTTGCCTATGGAGCGATAAGGTGACAGTCTTGGACCATCTTGCTCGGGAGTTGCAAGGAAGAACGAGGGAATCGCCATCGATCCACACGATTCGGAGTTAATCGGACCCGTTTGGTTAGCGCTACAAATCCGTGACGCAACCGCTACTTGTATTGCATAGGTTGGCGCTACAAATCCGCACGCAAACCGCTACATGTCTTGCATAGGATTGGCGTTACAAATCCATACGCAATCCTCCCGCTTTGCTTGGACCATAGTGTGCGCTTGACCACGAATCAAGACTGTTTTCTTAATTGTATAAGTATATTACTTAAATATATTTATCACGACGATTGTGGGATCGTGTGTGAAATCATGCATCATCTCTCACGCGTTTTCATACAACTAAATTTCTTGCATTAACTATATACATATCGCCACACTTGCATACAATCACCCCATCCACCGAGATTTACACTCACTCCCTCCCGTTTTCTAACCTTTAGATGAGGAATACGTTGAAGACGTCGAACCTACCACGGATCAATCCCGTGCTCGCTTTGTCGTCGTACTAGTTCCCGTAATCATTGATGTCGAACGACATTTTCTTTTGCTTTTGTTATTGTTGAACTCCTTCATTCTGTTTTTAGTTTGGACTGTTAGTTTAAATTCGCATATTTTGATGGATTATATTCGGATATTGTTGGACCTTGAGACGTAACTCGTACTTGTGTGTATTTAATTCCACTGCATTAGATTCTATTTCACTTGGAGTTTTGTATCATTGGTTTAGACTGTTGGATTATTTCTATTTAAGTGATTGATCGCCATCATGTCGCGTTTGGGGTGTGACAGTTTAATGATCAAGTACTTCCTAATAATTCAATGGAGGTTGGCCCTACACAAATGAATCCACCAAATTTATTTTGGGAAATCATTTGATGATTTCCAATTTTTGGCTGTGGGATATAGTCAACAGCAAGAAGGCGGCTCCCAACAAGATTTTTGGCTATGGGAAATCAATATGGTAATAATTTTCAAATTAGCAAAGACAAATCTACTCCAAAGAAGATTTTTGGGCTATGCAAATGGAAATTCAATGATGGGATAAATTTTCAGCAAGATTCGTCGGATATTAATGTTAGCACACAAAATTTGAGTATTGGTTCTTGTCGGATTCCAAGTGCTCAACTCTTCTAATGATTCCACTCTCGAATCATTAGTCCGCTAAACTCGCCTTTTCTCTCAAGGCGTCGGCTACTACATTAGCTTTCCCGGGATGGTATTGAATATCAAAGTCATAGTCTTCTATTAACTCCATCCATCTTCGTTGCCTCAAATTGAGATCTTTACGGGAGAATAGATACTTTGGCTCTTATGATCTGTGTAAACCGTGAATGTTGCTCCGTAGAGATAAAGGTGCCTCCATTTCTTTAACGCAAACACTATTGCCGCCAATTCCAAGTCATGCATTGGGTAATTGGTTTCATACGGAGTTTCCGTGATGCATAAGCAATGACCTTTCCTTCCTACATGAGCACCGCTCCTAGTCCTTCCTTTGATGCATCACTTGAGACGACAAAGTTTTTCATTCCCTTTGGAAGGGCTAAGATCGAAGGCGTAGTAAGGCGTTTCTTGATTCTTGGAAACTAGTCTCACACTTGTCATTCCACTCAAACTTAACTTGCTTCAGGTTAGTCGAGTGAGTGGTCCGGCTATCTTGGAGAAATTCTCGGATAAATCTTCGATAATATCCAAAGCAAATCTAAAAAACTTCGATCTCCGCTTTCTGGACTCTGGTTGTTTCCATTCAACCACCGTTTGTACCTTCAAGGATCTACGGCGATCCCAAAGTCTTGATATCTATGTGTCCCAAGAATGCGACTTCACTAAGCCAAAATTCGCACTTGCCGAATTTGGCATACGGCTTGTTGTGCTCCCGAGTGTCTCCAAAACAATTTTCGATGACATTCATGCTCTTTTGTAGACTTAGAGTATACGAGTATGTCATCAATGAATATCACTATGAATTGATCCAAATAAGGTTGAAAACCTCGATGCCTCGGATCCATAAACGCTGCTGGTGCATTTGTCAGACCGAAAGGCATCACTACAAACTTGTAGTGTCCATATCTGGTCTGAAATGCCGTTTTGGAAACATCTTTTTCACGGATCTTCAGTTGATAATATCCTTGTTGTAAATCAAACTTCGAGTACACCGTCGCTCATTGAAGTTGATCAAATAGTTCGTCTATCCTCGGTAGGGGATATTTAGTGGTAACATCTAATCGAGATCATATAATAGTCACATCTTTAATGTATCTTATCCGTGATACCTAAACCACAAGTCAAATTCCCTTACTATCATTTTCCCAAAGTAGTATCATTAGGTGTTTAGATCCCATAATATATCACATCCAAATCATATACTTCTCAAGAGACATCCTCATTTTCTTTGAGTCTCACCATATCAGGCATTATAATCTCTAAATCACAGATTTTCTAAATCACCTAACGTCCAAATAGAGGAATATCTGGATATTTTAACACTATAACAGCCCAAAAGAGTTCAAATATTCATCCAAGATTCAACTTAGGTCACCTAGTAGTGGTACCCAATCCAAGGCAGAGGAACATATCCTGGTCAAACAAAACTAAGGCGGATTAGATGAATGTAAGGAAAAGATAAGGAAGAACAAGAAAAGAATGACTAAGGAAAGTCATCAAGAGTTAACTAAGTCAAATCAAGTATGACTATGGATTCTCCAAGTATAAATTCGACTTATCATGAACATCAATAATACGGTTCTATACCATTATTGAAATCGATTTCACACTTAATTAGTCAAGTCGCGGTACTACCCAAAGACAATCCGGGGTCCTATCCTGGGTCACCTTCGGTGTAAGTTTCCATCTTACAAGCCGAGCTCGATACCATAATAATCGTCATGCCCCAAACGTGACGCGACAACGATCAATCACTTAAACAAAATAAATCAACATCTAAACCAAAGATACGAAACTCCAAGTGAAATAGAGTTTAATGCGGAATTAAAATAAACACGAGTACAAATTACATCTTCAAGTCCTGCGGGTATCCGAAAACAACCCAAAAGATTATCCGAATTTAACTTACACCAAAATGAAACAAAATGGAGAAATCCAACAACAATAAAAGTAAAAGGAGTGTCGCTCCACATCGATGGAAGGAATTCAATCAGTAGTAGGTTCGACGTCTTCAACGTATTCTTCATCTAAAGGTTAGAAAACGAGGAGAGAGTGAGACAAAATCTCGGTGGATGGGGTGATCGTGTGCAAGTGTGGCGATATATATAGTTAATGCGAGAAAACGATTGTATGAAAACGCATGAGGTATGATGCATGATTTCACACATAGCCCACAAGCATCGTGATAAATATATATTAAGTAATATATTTATGCCGTTTAAGAAATAGTTCGTGGTCACACAAGCACGATGAATCAAGCAGACAGGAGGATTGCATACTTATGTGTAGCGCCAATCCCATGCAAGACAATTAGTGGTTGCGTACTGAAGTGTAGCGCCAACCCATGCATTACAAGTAGCGGTTGCGTACTGAAGTGTAGCGCCAACCAAACGTTCGTTCAACTCCGGAATCGTGTGGATCGAGCAAATGATTCCTTCGTTCTTCCTTGTAACTCCCCATTCATGATGGTCCAAGACCTGTCACCTTATTGCTCCATAGGCAAAGACGAAATCCACGTTGGAGCTAGCAAGGCTCGGATTCGTCATAATCATGATTATACCTCAAGTACTACTACCCGCTTTCCTTGGACAAACTCCGTCCCTCGATTCTGGGGATTAGGGCGATGGGGCGGAAGAGTGGAATAGTAGTCGAGCTGCCCTTCCATCCCGACATATCCATTCCGATTGTGAGCTCGACACACCAAGTTGACTCGAGCAAGAAATTAAATACACGTTTAGGTAGTCAACCAGCAATCAGTATATTGATTCGGGAAGCGAGCTTCATGAAAAGTTTTTCAAAAATTTGCGTAAGGTATTTATGGCGTTGGTGGAGTTATTTGGATGAAGATGATTATCGGGAGGATAAGCAATCTTCGATATCTTGAAATATTAGGTGGAACATAAGTCCCGTTATAGATTCAAATCGCAAGACGTGGAAGTCGCCGCGATCGATCGGTATTAATCGGTCAAAGCGGTCGATAAGTCAAGGGTTTTTGAGAAAATAAAATATTTTAATTAAGAATTGAAATCAGAGGGTCCAGGGCTGTTTTAGTAAAATAAAAATAATTTGAGTTAGGTCCTTGATAAAAAGAAATTTTACAATTTAGCCCCGTTTTGTAAAAACCAATACTTTTGGGGTTAAAATTTGAATAAATAAATATCCCGACCTTGAAAAATTATGAGGTCAGTTCCTAAATTCTCCAAATTGTTCAGAGATTCAGGTTTTTGAAGTTTTGAGGTCGAGTTTTTATAAAATTCTCATATTGGCCCCAAATTTGTTAAAATTATCATCTCGGTCCCTAAGTTTAAAATAATTGGAACTCATAAACCGGAAGGGCTTTTAATGTGATTCCAAGTGAAAAATGTCAATAAGGTCAGTAGGATATTGGGACAAAATCAGTTTTTAAAATAAATAAGTAAAGGTCCCTTAACTTTTGAAAATCTCATTTTTGTCCCATTTTGAAGTAATTGCCTTTAAGGCTTTTTAGGGGTCCAATTGTTATGAAGTTTAAACCTTGGGTCCAAAATATAATTAAGTTATAGTTAAATTAATATTTCCAGGTGCATGGACTGCATAAGTCCTGGAAATTGTATTTTGGTCCTCAAGTTTAATCTTTTACAATTTGGTCCCTCAACTTTTATAAATTACTTTCCAAGCTCTAAACACTTGGATTTTTGGAATACATTTAAAATATGTTATTTCCAGTCCCTTAAGAGTTAAAATTTCACATTTTAAAATTAGGGTCTGGTACAGTTTCGAAAATTACAAAATAGCCCTTAAACTTCTAACATTTTACAATCTAGTCCTTGGGCTTTTAAGGGTTGATTTTATTTATCTAAAAACTCTTAAAACTTTATTAAAATATCAAAACATAATTTTTGAACCTGAGTTCAGTCCCAAAAATCGAAAATTATAGAGGGGTCCCTTAAATTTTATTTTTCTTGCAATTAAGTCCACCAACTTTCCATTTTTGCATTTTAAGTCCAAAAGTTGAAATTTAATCAATTATGCTCGACTTGTCCAGGTTATAAATCATTCAAAACATAGATTTCAAGAGTCATACACATACATATCCTTCTCATACAAAATTTCATCAAGTATAACAATAAAATGTGCATTTATGCCCTATTTTTTCGATAAATCACATTTTTGAGCAACACTTGAGAATTTTTCCAACTTGATACAAGAAAATAGCATGCAATACATAATATATATCTCAAGTGCTCAATAACAAAATACTACATGCATATTTTCAATTTAAAACACCTAGAAGTTGAAAGAATTTTTTCACCCACCTCGTAGTAGTTTCTCGGGTTGATCTAAAATGTAGTCTTCTTTCTTGAATCAACTTCTTGACTCAAACTCTTGAAGATCAGCCCCTAAATGGTATCCAAATCATATTTTGGTGTTAAAATTAAAGTCTCAAGTCTAAAGAAAATATACTAGGACCAAATGGTTACTACTCACCTTAATGTCTTCAAGTAGTCTCAAAAATGGAAATTTTCCTTCAAGCCTCTAACCTCAACTTGAGATGGTTTAGGTCAGCCCCTAAGCTCCAAAAATTCATATTCTTGAGTCAAAAATTAATTCTTCATGTTGTCAAGAGAAAAATACTAAAACCATAATTTTCTCATCTTAATAATATGTAATCTTGAATTTCTTCTTCACGCTTGTAGTCAAATCTAGGTCTCTAATTCTTCAAGAATTTTCTCTAGGAGTACATCAACAAGAAGGATTCAACATTATTAGATGGTGAAGGTATAAGGTTGAGGATTGGAGAAGAAAAATAGAGTTGGGAGAAATGAAGATTTTCTTACCTTATGCTTGAAGAATTTGATCCTTTAGAGAGGAAAATGGAAGCAAGTCTTGTTTTTATGATAATTATGAAATGAATAATATTGGTAGTTAAATAACAAAAGTAACAAAAATGATTGATTCCCCTAAGACAAGGAGCCAAAAGTTGGAGGGAATAATAATCATGGTGTTAGGTATTTTTATTTATTAGAATTTGGTGGAAAGAAAAGTTTGTCCATCCTTTAAGCATGTGACCAAAAGTTGAGAAAAAAAATAATATATATATGTAAATATATATATATATACATATAAAATTGTAGGTCTTGAAAAGAATATGAAACAACCTCCCCATTTATGGTAATTTTTCGAAATTTTTTTAAAAAAAAAATTTTTTTTTTTAAAAAAATTGATTGGGAAATTGGTTGGGATGAATTATAGAATAAGATGAAATATTAGGATAAGGATTGGAATGTACTCCTAAATTGTTGGAGGTCTAATATTCCTAAATTATGGATAACAAATTCTTCGATATTTCTTTAGCCTCTATAGACTATAATTAGCTTTTTCTTCGTCTTTTCTTTAAAGTAATTATTTATTTATTTTATTTTTTATACATAATTTAGTGAAGTAAATATATTTTGTGGTCTTTACATATAATTTGAACTTTTATTATTCTTTTAATTTTATTTTATTTTTTGTCAAGGTTATATATGTTGGAATACACTTTGGTGACTTATATCACTTTAATCCATGAGCGTTCATATCGAATTATCAATAATCAAAGATTAGATTGCGGAAGCATACCTGAATCCATAACAGCGACGTGTGAACTAGAGATCACAACCTTATATAATGTGGAAATATTTCAAATTGGCCATTTCAAAGTGTAAAGATTAAAAATAACCAACTTTTTCAAACACATATTTTTTAGTCATTTTAGGATGTAAAATGACATTCCATTAAGTCCATCATTGTGTTATATTGGATTTCTTATTAAAAATTGTGTTATATTAAAAATAGCCTTATATAATTGTGTTATATTGAATATCATATTTTAGTCCATCATTAATATAGAAATAATCTATTAAGTCTCGACACATTAAAAGCTCGAACCTATTAGATACATTAAAGCTCAATTACTTAAACCTTATTTGATTACTTATAAAATGGACTTAACCTTGATTGGCAGTCACCATCATGGGCGTAGCTAGGATTTACGGTCAGTGCGATCAAAATTTTTTTTCGTTTTGGTGGGATGATTGTCGGGCTGAAATTTTTCGGAAAATAGAAAATGAAAAAAGCAAATCTAAAGGTCGATACATTGCAAAAATATTTTGTGGGTTTCCATAATCTAAAATTCCGACTTCTCTAGAATGAACTTTTTGGAGAAGTGATTTATCTAAAAGTTCATTCTAAATTAATCACCAAATAACTATTAATAGATTTTCAAATCCAAAAATTTATTTTAGAAGTGCTTCCAAAAATACTATTCATTATCAATTTCGGAACATATCTCTTTCTATATAGCAAACAAGACAATCATTCATCCACTCATATACCTTAATTAAGCAAGATAATTCTTAATTTTTGGGTCAAGAAGGTTTAGTGGCCTTTTAATTTTTAGCTCAATTTTATTGTATGAAGTAAACATTCGATTGAATTTTCAGTGCGCTCCAAATTAAATTTAACAAGATCACTCCAATTTTGAGTGAGGTCTACCGACCGCACTCGTTCTAAAATGGCTACGCCACTGGTCACCATATATAATTATTTTAAATATAAGCTAATGTGGGATTAATATATGATTAAACGTATACATATCTATCTGTTTTATCAAGTCCAAGTTAAAAACAATGATCCACGTACAATTTAAAAAGTTGCAATACCTAATTTAAATCTTTTAATAATAGGATCAAGTTTACAATCACGATTTTACTTCACTCGAATATTGTCTTTCGCATCTGTAAATATCATTTCTAATTTACGAGAAACGCACTCATTATTTTTGAATGCATATTCCCTTTTTTTTCCCTAAGAAAATTCTGGAATAAATTCGAAAGTAATTATTTCCGAAAAATTGATATATAATTTTCTAATATGAAAAACAAAAAAAAAAAAAGAAACTTTCCCTGTTTCTATCAGGATTTTAATTACTAATTCTAACGAATCTATCTGACGATAAGTCCAAATTAAACAATCACAAATTATTTCATGAATTATCCAATAATAAATCAAATTAATCTAAACTAAAAAAAAAAAAAAAAAAACACCCCGTCGGCTGTCCCTATATCTATATATACTGTACGGAGTTGGCGTCCGTACAGAACTACAAACACTCCAAAATTCTTGCGTTATCTGTCCACTCCAGGTTTCAGAATTCTAATTAAATCGATCTTCTCTCGTTTTCATAAATGGATTATAATAATCAGCAAACTGCGCCGGCGAGTAGTAGCGTACCTTCAACGCCGTCGTCGGCCACCGGAATATGGGCGGCGGTGGGACCGTACCCACCGGGTTATCGTTTCGTGCCAAAAGATGAAGAACTAATAAAGGATTACTTACAGAAGAAAATAAACAATGAGTCAATCTCCATTTCCCAGATCAGTGATGTCCATCTTTACGATTATCATCCCCAGTATCTCGCAGGTACGTTCGTAATTTACATATACATGCACGTACGTATGTGATTCGTGAAATTAATCTTTTTTCAACTAATTAATGTTTTTCTTGTATATAGAAAATTATCCTCAACTTGGGGAGAAAGAATGGTATTTTTTTACTCCGAGAGATCGACGATATCCAAATGGAAAACGGCCCAAACGAACAATAACAGGGGTAGGCCATTGGAGGGCCTCCGGAGCTGATAGAAATATTGTGTTCAATGGTGAAGTAATTGGAAAGAAGCGGGCTTTGAATTTCTACTCTGGGCCTGGAAAGACAAACAAGACCAGCTGGTTGATGTACGAATACCAGCTTAACAAGCCTTCTAGGTGTCCGGATGGAAATGACATGAGGGTATGTACATTAATTTGTGTCACCCATCAACTTAATTCTTAATTGTAATCTTATTTTTTTTTTCTAAATCTTTTTCTCATTCATTAAATGTTTTTATTTGTTTATTGTTGCAGCTCAATGATTGGGTCTTATGTCGAATATACCAGAAAAGACAAAAGGATGATATTGTTGATGGCGACGGCGACGACGATATCAGCAGATATATTGCACCGTTATTATATGCTGACGACAACAATGAACAAGCTCCATTACTTGATGCCAACATCAATGAACAAGATCAATCAGCACTCTACATTCCGGACAACAACGAACAACAATATAATCATGATGGGCCGATGATCAACAGTATTGAAGATAATGGTTATCAACTTCCAGCAGCTAATTGCCAAGATGGTTTTAATGATCAAGTACTTCCTAATAATTCAGTGGAGGTTGGCCATTCACAAATGAATCTACCAAATTTTGATTTTGGGAAATCATTTGATGATTTCCAATTTTGGAATGAACAAGAAGCACTATGCACTAGTCAGCAGCAAGAAGGCGGCTTCCAGCAAGATTTTTGGGCTTGGGCTATGCAAATGGAAAATCAGTACGGGAGTAGTTTTCAGCAAGATTCGTCAGATATTAATGTTGGTGCGACAAAAATTTCTGATGGTGAACAATTGGCACCGAAGAAAAAGAAAAAAAATTGAGGGTTGAGTTGTTAGTTTAATTCTTACTCTCTTGTTATGTAAATGTAAAATTCTGTCCCAATACGTGACTCTTGTTCTGTCCTCGTTTTGTTTCCAGTTAAATAAATGTGTCCCTATTTGTTTAGGTTTTGATCTGTATCTTGCAATTGTTTCATATTCGTTGTTGTAATCAGTTGTGTGTTAATTCATTTTCATTCTAAAAAATCTATACGGTAAAGATTTCAATATATACGAAGCACATATATAGGCCATTATAAAAGACTGCACTAATCCGTTCATCTATATCATTCTTCGATCTTGGTTTTTACTTTTATTAATTTAATGAATGTAAAGTTAAAATTGTTAGATAAATAAGATAATATCTCAAGAATATATGAAATTAGTGTCGAAGAAATGCATGTTAATCTGGGCTAAATTGTACTTTTGACCGCAAATCGAAATTCGGGAAAAGTTCCGGTGAAATTTCAATTTTCGATGACAAGTGTACTCAATGTGCAAAAAATCATAAATTAGTGTAACTCTGGAATTAGTGGATGAAAGTACAACTGGTCCTAAGTTAGAGTACCAAAAATGCAATTTAACCTAGATTTAGTTACGTGATTGCAGTCCCTTCATTTAAATCTTATTGACTTTTTTTATTCAATTCATACACACAAAAATGGTTTTTATTAATATTAATCAAATGAGTGTAAATTTAAATTTGTTAGATAATTAATATCTGGAGTAATTTGAGTAAATGAAATTTAAATACTGGAGAAGAAATGTTAATAAAAGATGCGGTACGTTCATTGGTTTGCCTGAGGTCGTAAATTTTTCTTCTTTGTTATGTTTATGTAGTATAATGTGATTTTAAGTTTATCATATACTAATTTTCTTGTTTATATCGGGGTCCTAAAAGATTATCAGAAAATGGACCTTACCAAAAGAAATATATAACTGATAGATAATTTCACAGGTAATTTGGGCCCAATATGTTTAACTCATTTAATAAAATTATTTTTATATACATTTAATAATTTCAACTGAATAAATTTAATTTTTTATAAATAAATCACTATGTACATTATTCAATCAATAAAGACTATCACAATTCACAACATACAAAAAGCTAGAAATAACATAATTACATAAATAATATAATATACTAATCATATTTTGAGGACAACATACAAAAGACATGCAAAATAATAATAACATACATAATTAAGGAGATTTTAGCATTTAAGTTTTACTAACATGTACTTATTTTGTGCACATAAGACTATTGATGATTTGATGAATTATAAATTATTTTTCTCCTTGGCCCTACGGGCTAACATTGGCTCGGCCCGACAATTTGACAATCCTACTTTTCGCCCACGGGCCACTACATACGAGAATGCATTTCAAGAAAATATATGCAAATGTAGTATGTGAAGTTTCAAGATCAATTTCCCGACATTTTCAAAGAAACCCTCGAGCATGAATACTTCGTCAAGCTAACATTTTCCTCGGAATGACAAATCGAGGTTTAATTAGGTATTGAAAGTAAACTTGATTTGGTCTAATATTTTTGTGTTAAAAATTAAATAAGAGCCAATTAAATATAAGAGTGTGAAAAGCCTAAGTTCTAGAAATTCTATCTAGAAATATCCTAGAATAATAAAAAAGTTATAGATAATTCTACAGTGGTAGACATTTTGTTAGATAATTCAAGCCATAAAATGTAGACACTAGATAAAACAAATCGTAGTCATTTGTTAATAATATGACTTGGTATAAATAGGGCTATCTTGCTCATTTGTAATAAACCTAAATAGCTCCTATTAGTTTTAGTAACTTGTTTCAAGTACAATTTTTATATGATGAAATAGGCACTACTAATTAGTAAAAAACTGATGTTGAAGCCCTGATTTTGGAAGGGGCTTTTTCAGTTTTTGGCACCAGTATTAGAGGCGCATACTGAATTCATCTTTATTTTTATTGGTTAATTAATGTGTTTAAAATTTTACTCAGAAAATTATTCTAATGGTGAATTAATTGGAAAAAAAAAAAGCTTTGGTTTTCTCTATTTAGGGCCTGGAAAGGCAAACAAGACTAATTGGATATTGATGTATAAGTACAAGCTTAATAAGCCTTTTAGAAGTCCGGTAGAAACGACATGAGGATCATTATTTGCTAACA
The DNA here is from genome assembly GCA_016081115.2 of Rehmannia glutinosa. NCBI lineage: Eukaryota > Viridiplantae > Streptophyta > Magnoliopsida > Lamiales > Orobanchaceae > Rehmannia > Rehmannia glutinosa. The sequence goes on from CM071936.1 coordinate 1,789,954, forward strand.
ACAACACTAAAGAAATTCATGTATCACTCTAAATTCAGGACAACAACGAACATCATAATCATGTTGGGTGGGTTGATGATCAACGGTTTTGAAGACAATGCTAATCCATTTTCAGCTTGCCAAGATGGTTTTAAATAAACTTCCTAATAATTCAATGGAGGCTGGCCCTTCACAAATGAATCTCCTGTTTTTTATTTTGGGATATCATATCATGATCTCCTGTTTTTTCATGAAGAAGAACTATATGCGTTATTCAGCCAGGCACCTTCCAACAAGATTTTTGGGTTATGGAAAATCAATGTGTTAATAATTTTATCGTTTTCACTTAGATTCGTTAAATATTAATGTTGGTGCGACGAAAAATTACGATGGCACCAAAAATAGAAAAATTCGGAGGATTGAGTTGGTAGTTTAATTCTTAGTCTCTTGTTATATACAATTTTGTCATGATTTTTTGTTTGTCCCCTTTTGTTTCCAGTTAAATAAGTTTGTTCCCATTTATGGGTTTTTGTTCAAAAATTCAGATGAGACATTATTATTTTGTCTAGAATTTTATTTTAGATTTGTATGGGTTTTGATCCGTATATTGCAATTGTTTCATATTCATTGTTGTAATCACTTGTAAGTTAATTTATTTTCATTCTGAAAAATACTGTAAAGATTTTAATATATACCAAGCACATATATAGGCCATTATAAAAGACTGCATAAATCCATTCATTTATATCATTCTGGTTTTATTTTTATTAATTATTAATTTAATGAATGTAAAGTTAAAATTATTAGATAAATAGATTATGAGAAAAAGATTTAATATTTGTTTGTTCAATATAACTTATTATTTTGGTACCATTTTATAATATATTGAAAATAAAAAAATGCACAATAAATTACTTTCGTAATTTAAAGAGGAAAAAGTGACGACAAGTATTAGAGGCATACTCTAGTTCATCCTTATTTTTATTGGTGAATTAAATTTTTAATGGTCAATCAATGTGCTTATCCCAAAATCACAAAAATCATTTGATTCCGTAGTAGAATCTATATCAACAACTGTTTTTAATGAAATCTGGTGATCAATATTAAGACTTATTAGTATTCATTAGTAATATATATGAATATTTTATATTTAAAAATCTTTGAGAAATGTTATCATTATAGACCAAAAATATTTATTAAAATTTCAAAAATATTTTTAACATAATTTAGGTATGGGTGGGTTTTTTTACCCTATTTGGATAGAGAAACAACTTTTCTACCCATTTTTATAAAAAACATCTTTTTACCCACAAAGACAAAAATACCCTTACTAAAGTAGCACTATCGTCTTGCCCCCTATAGGTCGCACGATCGTGCTCACATTTAGAGTGGCACTATCGGGCTCACCTTTATGGTGGTGCGATCGTGCCCACCTTTGTGGTGGCACGATCGTGCCCCATAATGTCTTTGTCCCATATGGTGGCACGATCGTGCTCCCAGTTTATGGTGGTACTATCGTGCTCATGTTTATGGTGGCACGATCGTGCTCACATGGTGGTACGATCGTGCCATGTTGAACATTCCAGATTTTTTTTCTTCTCGAAAATAAGCGAATTTCCCACATTATACATAAATATTTGAAGCAAGAAATACATTAATTTGGTTCATGTAACTTAAACTTATTTCCAATCGTGTCTTGAATCTTAAAAAATCGAAAACATGAAAGGAAAAAAAAAGAAGATTGTTATCTTTGGAAAAAGAAGAAAAGAGGAAAGAAAAATTATATTTTTAAACCAAGAAAGAGAGAGGAAGAGGATAAGGGCATTTATGACATTTCATTGAAAAAGTGGGTAGAAAAGTGGTTTTTATAAAAGTTGGGTAAAAAGTGTTTTTCTATCTCCAAATGGGTAAAAATGACCATTTTCTCATTTAGGTATTATAAAAACACGGTACATATAATATATAGTCAACTTTATAACCATTACATAACCACATATTTAATTTTGCAATTTATAAACCAATTAACACACCAATTTCGAATTTTCCCACAAAACTCAATTTTGAATAATTTCCGCCCAAATTTGCTATTTTTTTTTTTTTTAATTTAGTATTGAAATTTTGGCGCTAATCAGATAAACTTCGATGAGTCCCAAACAATCACAAAATCCTCAAATACTATCTAATATAAATTCATGCAAATCCAAATTAAAACAAACTCTATATGATCTCGTAATTGTACATAGTTAACCCTAACCTGAACCTATAATTAAAAAGCTCTCAACTTTTGAGATCCCAACTACAATGGATCATCAGCATAATCAGCAAATTAATGATCAGGCGTACCTCCGATGGGCGGGACTAGCTCCTGGGGTGAGACCGTACCCACCGGGTTTTCGTTTCGTGCCAAAGGATGAAGAACTCATAAAGGATTACTTGCAAAAGAGAATCAATAATGAGCCAATTCCACTTTTTGAGATAAGCGATGTCGTTCTTTACGAACATCATCCTCAGTACTTGGCAGGTACGTACTTTTTACGCTCGCATGTTTTTTTTCTTTCCTTTCAGAATTATCGTTTTAGTTTAGCTAGCGTTTATGGTTTTATTAAAAAATAGTAGATATCTCATATCTATATTCTTGATATTAATTAGAGAGATGGTATAGTGTAGTACTAGTGTTAATTAACTAGATGTATTTCAAGAACGACCATGTTGAACACTTTACATAATTACATGAATGTATATTTATGACAATAGATAATTAATTAGAGAGGGGTTTTAGTACTTCTTTAATTTGTTCTTGAATTCAATTTAACTATAAGTTTTATAATTCATGCATGCACTTGGCAAGTAATTTTTTTCTTCTTTTGCTTCTACTTTAATTTAGTAGCTATTAGTTTATGTCTATCTATAAGTAAACGGAATAAATACATTTGTCCCAAAATTTTGAAGAAGAATTTTTATAATTTTCTTCAAAAATAGATTTAATTTTGTCCCCTTATGTCTCAGGTGTGAAAATATTGTTTGTACTTTTTTGTGCTAACTTTTTTTTTTCTCTTGCACAGAGAATTATCCTAAACTTGGAGAGGATGAATGGTACTTTTTCACGCCAAGGGATCGAAAGTATAAAATGGGAAAGCGGCCCAAACGGTCAGTTCTTCCACGAGAAGGGACGACAGGTTGTCGCGGCTACTGGAAGGCTACCGGAGCTGATAAACAAATTGAATTTGAGGGCGAAAATATTGGAAAAAGAAAGGCTTTGGTTTTCTATGAAGGGGAACCTAAACCTAATAAATCAACCAAAACCAACTGGATCATGCATGAATACAGGATTAATAAGACAGAATCCCATCTCAGAACGAGTCTCGACGACATGAGGGTTTAGTCACTAAACTTCTTACAATATAATCTTTTGTGTTTCTTTAAATATTTTACAAATTAATTTTTTTTTTGATTATTTTTACAGTTGGATGATTGGGTACTTTGTCGAATCTACGAGAAAGCTGAAAGGACTAATAAAAAAGCTGAAAGGACAAATAGAAAACGAAAAAGGGATGTTGATAACCATGATCCTGATGAGGACGACAACGATAATGACAATGTCGCGGACAACAATGTTGTGGTTGATGTCGCGGATGACAATGTTGTGGTTGATGTCGCGGATGACAATGTCGCGGAAAACAACGATGAAGAAGATCTATCACGTTATTTACAGGACAACAACGATGACCAACATTACGATCATGAACAGATAAACAACGGTTTTGGATATAATGGTAATCAATTTCCAGCTTATAATCAAGTATTTCCTAATTCAACAGGAGCCGAACTTTCACAAGTCAACAATGGTTTTGGAGATAATGGTAATCAATTTCCAGCTTATAATCAAGAGTGCATTAATCAAGTGCTTCCTAATTCAACCGGAGCCGACCTTTCGCGAGTCAACAACGGTTTTGGAGATAATGGTAATCAATTTCCAGCTTATAATCAAGAGTACATTAATCAAGTACTTCCTAATTCAACAGGAGCCGATCTTTCACAAGTCAACAACGGTTTTGGAGATAATGGTAATCAATTTCCAGCTTATAATCAAGTACTTCCTAATTCAACAGGAGCCAATTTTTCACAAGAGTGTCAACAGTTACAACAATTAGAAATAAGGGAAGGAGATTTCCAGCCCCATTCTTGGGGAATGGAAAATGATCATGTGACTAATCATGACGATTTTTTGGGAATGGATAATTTTGGTGATGACATGTTTAAATTTGATGATTTCTACGGTGATGGTGTGAAACCCGATTTTAATCCGTTAGAGCTGAATGAGTTGGGAGGAGAAGTTGGAGGACAGGAAACAGAGCTGAATGAGTCGGGAACAGTGGTTGTAGGACAGGACGTTGTTGGAGGACTCAAGACAGAGTTAAATGAGTCGGGAAAAGTGGTTGGAGGACGGGGGTTGTTGGAGGACTGAAAACAGAGTTAAATGAGTCGGGAAAAGTGGTTGGAGGACAGGAGACAGAGCTAAGCTCGAGTTGGGAAGATTGGTTGGACGACAGGGAGACAGAGCTAACGAGTTGGGAAGAGTGGTTGACGACGGGGACAAATGTGAAATAACTTAAAATATTCAAGTTTGAATTAGTTTCTTCTTGTTGTTGTTTATTTATTTATTTTTTTGGGTGGGGGGCTGATTTAATTTTTTTTTAATAAATTTGGAGTAGTGCTTGGAGGGGAGGGGATAAATTTCAAATAAACTGAAAGATACATGGTTCGAACTCTAGTCAACACCTTGACAAAGGTTGAGTTGTTTGAAAAAATTTCTTGCTTTTTTGTTCAATCAATTATTTTTACAATGTTTCTATCTTGGGTTTCTGCTTATATTTTGCTTTGGTTTTCACTTTTGGCTTGATGATGTTTAATTTGCTCAGTAAATGCTTTTAGAAAACTACTGAGTTCGTGTTAAATTTTTGAGCCAAGTTAGAGAAAACACAAATATAATGTCTGAAATATATATAACACGAACTCGGTAATGATGTCAATTAGATATATATAACACGATGATATCAAGTTTATTTTCAACATGTTTATAATTTATTAATAAATCACATAAATAAATATATGTTTTTGCAACTTGGAGTAATGATGGAGATAAGAGTATCTATTAGGATTGGTTTAGTGAGTTATTTTATTATATTTTAAGAATTTTCAATAGTTATGAGTTTTATTGTTATAGGAGTTTAATCTTATAAATATTTATTTTGTTATTATTTTTAGTGAGATTGATTATTGAATAAAAAAGGGCATTCCCTAAATTCTTCTCTCCTACAATATTCATGTAGAATCAATAGATTCTAATTACCCTCCAACGCCGACTTTGTCCCGGAAAATACCCTCCAACGCTCAAGTCACATCAATAGATTCTAATTAAATTATGCATACTCAAAAGCATAAATTGACATTTGAAAACATTAAAAACTATTTTTTCCCATCAAAAGTTGTCTATCACTTTTTTTAGGTGCCTACAAACAAACACACCATCAAATAACACATAAACAGGATAGAAAGAGAAAAGAAACGTCAAATGTCAAATTAATATTAGGAGGATGAAGTACGTATTAATGGCAAAAGCTTGTGTAAGACGGTCGCACAGTACGACGAGTGGTACTTTTAGAGTAAAAAGTGATATTTTTGGTGTAAAGTTGATACTTTGAATACACTAATATTTAGTGTATTCTGACAAGGTATCACTTTTTATACTAAAAAGTATCACATTTTATACTAAAAAGTATCATTTTTTATCCTAAAAGTGCAATCCGTCGCACCGTGCGACTGTCTTACAAGAGACCTATTCCGTGTCAATTAATAATTTTCAAGCACTCCAATAAATAAAGGTTGTAGACAACCCTATTCGGCTTATTCCTCAAATCCACAGCAAAAAACGAAAAGTAAGCCAACCAAACAAGTGATTCAGAAACTTACACAACATTGCCCCAAGGGGAGATTACAAAATCCTGATTTCTATACGCACATCCAATGGCAAGAGCGGCTTCAAAATTAACACCAATTTTTTTTATACACCATATAATATTAAAAAGAAAAAAAAACGGATAAAAATATACATTATGAGTAGTCATGTCAGGCTCTTTATGTAACAAAACTTGGCCTACTCAATGGTGTTAAAAAATAGTGCTATTTGGTAAACAATGGTACATCACAACCGTTTCGCCGCGATCCACTGGTTGAACAGTTTTCAGTTCCAGTGAGAGCTCTTTCTGAATGCATAGCCATCAAAAAGTCGTGGCAACACCGGTGTCATTGTGCATGAAGTCTTCCCAAAGGCAAAATTTGTCATCTTAGAATTTTCACTTTATGAGAGGGGTTAGTCCATCACCTTCCCAACCCAGTTTGAGCATTTGATCTACAACTTTTAAGCTCAACTGCAAGGAACAGAGATGAATTGTATTTCTTTAAAAATAAGTGAAGAAATTAGCAAATAGGACAGTAGGTTTAAGTACGGGTCATAGCATCAGATAAAATCCCAAATCAATGAAAGGAACTATTTCTGATATTTGCATAAAAGAAAGAGATAATTACGAAAACACCCCCAAGGTTTGGGCTAATTACCAAAAAATCCAGAGATGTTTCCAAATTACAAAAGGCCCCCTTAAGTTTGATTATGTCTTAAATTTAAGAATGTAACTGTAATATTTCTATAAATATCCGAGGGGGGGGCGAGGGGGTTAAATGTATTTTGCTTTTGAAGAGGGAAGATGTAAGCAGAATCCAACCTTAAGGGCTTTTTTGCAATTTTCAAAAAATTTTGGGTTTCCGAACCTCAGGGGTTTTTATGTAATTATCCCTAAAAGAAATAAATGAAGACAATTCTTCCTAGATTGATGATATCACCTATATAGTGTGGGGGTGATGTCTTATTTGAATTTTAAGCGCACTCAAGAATCATGAGAATGCATTTTATTTCTTGGCATATAGAAGAGAGAAATTGAGATCAGACAGTGGGGAATCAAATAGTGATCGAGTGTTGGTTAAGACTCTCAAGCCCAGACCTTAGGTCTAGCGTTCGATTCTCATCACCCTTCCCCTTCCCGGATTTGTACTTAAAAAGAAAAATCGAGATCATACAGTAGCTCTTTCCTCTCTGTTATCTCTGAAGTCTGAACAAAAACAATATACACCTATAGACTGTGTATACCAACAAAGACATATAATTGTAATAAACCATTTTTCTATCCTGTGAAACATGTAGCAGCACTTCTTTCCTTACGAAAAAAACCACAGAAGCTAGAGAAGTAGATGGTGATATTTGATAAGAGAATATGCATTCAAGAAATCTAATAGTTCCTTAAATATATAAATGCAGAAAACCAGTGACATACTGATATAAATGGAACTTACGGAAGGATCTGTGAAAATTATCAATTGCTTATTTGCTGTTGACACCAAAAGATTTGTATTGTCTTTATTCAGAGCAATAGTGGTAATATCTTGTCCTTGTGCGAGTTTCATCGTATGAAAGACCTGTAAGAAGAAGATTCCCAAATGTCAGATAATATATACGAACATCAAGGAAGATAAGAATTTCTAGTGAATTGGGATCAAATAAGGTGCTTCTAAACAGTATGTGTTCACAAATATCCAAAGTAGGTTTTTAATTAAACTAAGGGATAATTACAAAAAGCCCCCAAGGTTGGGCTAATTACAAAAAAAAGAGATTTTTAAAAATTGCAAAAAAACCCTTCAGGTTTTATTGTGTCTTAGATTTAAGCGGTAACTATAATATTTTGATAAATGTAAATGGAGCTTTTGAAATGCCTTTTCCGGGGAAAAATGTAAGACGGATCAAACCTAAAGGGGGGTTTTTGTAATTTTTGAAAAATTTTGGGCTTTTTCCTCGGGGAGGTTTTTGTAATTATCCCTTAAAATAATGCCAAATCTGCCATTTGTACAATTCTACGTTACCTTCAGAGAATACAGATCAAAGAAGCAGATAGACGGTAAAGGTAAATCCAATCTATCTCCATCATCAAATTCATAATCTGCAGCCCCGTTCCCATTGACTTCAAATGCTGGCTGTAATCAGAGCCTTCATCATTTTCCATAGATGGGTTTAGTCCAATCAAAGCACTACAACCATCGACAGAAACCTCTATGCAGCTAACGCTCGACAAAAGCGGAAGCTGTTTCTTAGCAATCAGAGTTCCATTAAGAGTAAAGGTGCTAAGGGTACAAAGATATTTGTTCCAGGTTATTATGATTCCATCACATGATAAACACAAAGAATGAGCTTCCACACCAGCGAGCCTTCTAACGAGCCGCCCTCGCCTTATTGAATGAAGCAAGACATCTGAAGAGTTGGAGCATGAAGCAACAATTCCAAGGTCTGAATTGACAGAGCAGCATGTAATTTCCCCTAAATGACCTCGAAGTACATGCACAGGGCCCTCAATCCGGCGCCCCTTGCTCTTGTCGGCTGAGTTGTTTCCATTCAGACCACTGCCCGGCGATGTGGGTGTGCTTGGATTACTAGAAGGCTCTGGTGTGCTACTAGAGCGCGAAATGGATGTTCGATTTATTCTCCAGAGTAGAACTGTTGCATCCCGAGACCCAGTCACGAGATAGTTGCTATCAGGTGATATAGCCACGCACGTCACTGGAGCACAATGCCCTCTGGCTATTTCAATGTTTTTGCTCCATCAGCTGAAATCAGCCTTGCACTGTTATCAACATGCCCTCCTAAAATAAAAATAAACACTTTGAAGTTACTACAAGTGTACACAAAACCACAATAATATAAAAAATAAACGCCTAATCAGCTAGAGTCCTAAAATAACATTGGGAAGTATCAAGAAGATAAAATATAACAAATAAATTTTTTAATACTATGCAGAGGCGACTTTGTATCATACCAAACCAAAGAGCAATTGTCAGAGTGTACTATTGAACGCTCTTCCAGGGCACGGACCATCAAGATGGACCATTTTGGGCAATCAAAGGCATGCCAGAGTACAGACTTTAACGAACGAAAGGAACTTCTTAGGCAACAACTATGTGGCAATCTTTTGTGTCCGGAGTGTATAAGAGGATTTAGATCTGAATGTAGAATAGCAAACAGCTGGGAAGTGACAATGAGGAAATATCCATACTCCACATAAGCCCAGATATAAAGGAAACTGTTGGTGGATGTTTCAACAGGCTAGAAATCTGCAGCAAGATCAAGTCCTACTATGGTCCTCAAAATTATCCTTTATCTGGTGATGGAAATGTGCTTTTTAAGTATTCCACTAATACCGAAACTTAGAGATCCTTTTTAACTCTTTAATTATCTTATGCAAAAGGCATGAGAGAATTACTCTCAATCAATTTCCCTAATTATATACATTATTATGTATCATTTGGATCCGCCTATTAAAACACTTAAAAATGGCAATCCAAAAATGAGAAATGAAGAAACCTCAACGACCAAAATCCCACTCCTACAAGTCCAAGATGCCCAAGGTTGCATTTAGACATAGAGGAGAGATTTGGAGCTAAGGATTTCGAATGACATACAATTGTGGAAGGATATGAAATCCATCATAAGATTGGAAAAACAAAAGCTGAAAAGGTTTGCTAAATGAGTTAAAATATATAGCAAGTAAAAGTCATTTGAATAAGTTCAGTGAATTTTCTGTTACGTATTTGAAATTCTTAGCTCAAGTCTTTTTAAGTCCAAACTCATTCAAGTAAGATTTATGACCAGAGTATGTTCACAGAGATCGTCTTACCAGTGATAATTTCTTTGTCACAAGTGATTGAAACTATCCCTGTGCTTGGATTCCAGAAGCTGGAAATGCCAACGCCTGTGGGAAATGCCATTCTTCTGATCCAGAGGAGCTGGCCCTTTGAACATTCGCATAAAAGTTCCAGCAGCAGCACCTGAACCAGGCTTTCCATGGTGAAAAAGGAAAGGTGTCCCTTGGCCATCAGGTGTGTTCGGTTGCCACTTATGTTGTGCTACATGTGCCGCCGGAGCATTTATATCAACAATTATAAGAGAGTCCGAAGATGCATGAATGGCAGCAGCAGGCAGATTGCAGCGTTCGGGATAGGGAACCATATATGGCTTAACCTCTCTGGGATTCCGGAAAATTGTCTATATACAACAAATTAAATCAGATACAAAGTAATTTCATCTTCTAGCAAATCTAAAATTAATCTGGTTAAGCATATGAGTTGAGAAACAATTGAGATACAAGTTATTATACTTTCTAGATTTAAGTATAACTTTTTCATGTTCCCATATATAATTAATGGTGGGAGTAAAAGCATCCAATATTTCAAAATAAAATCAAATTCATATGCATAAGGGTGGGTCTGAATTCTAAATTGACTATAATATCTTCCTCGGAACTCTGATGAGTGGTGCCTGTAAATTGCCATGTGCGTATTTGTATGCGGTTAAGGAGCACGAAAAACCAAGAGATTTATTTACATGCAGAAGTGGAAAGCATAGAGAAGTGGGGCATTAAAATACCTGGATGTGAAGGACATCTGCCAGCGACATCCGTTTCATGTGAGGTACGGTTAGAAGTTGAGATGGGGTTTGGCCAAAGTAAGCAATCTGATCTTGGGTAGCACGTTGTTGTACCTTTTAAACAGTCAGAAATATAAGTAATTGCTATCCAAAGTGCAGGAATATCTAATGCAAAAGGTTCCAAAAATAAAGCAGAAGCAACTCACTGGGTCTGATATTTTATCAATATCTACACTTCCTTCATATGTGATATAAAAGAAAACATTGTTTGCCTGTACAGCTTCTTTTCCACGTTGCTTATACCTGAATATGTAAAAATATGGGAATCAGCTTCAGAGAATTTGAACCTTAAACATTAGGATTAACTTACCCAGCTCTGAATTAATAGAGAACGAAATAGACATAAGAAAGGAGTCAGTTTTAGAAACTGAGATTCAAAAGTAGAGAAGCAGAATACCCAAATATGAGATCAATCCATTCATTCAAATGTTCTGAGACATGCTCACTCTCCAGTGCCATCTGATGTTTATGGACAAAGTCAACAGGGTTTTCAGCCCATGGAGGAAGCCGGACTGAGCCTGTAAGGTGAAGGGACAAAATCAAAATAACAAAAAGCTTTACAGGAAACAGTTCTCTCTTAAGAGTGCCATACAGCTCTACTTTCTATGGAAAGTAAACAACTGAAATGCATACCAAGCTTTTCACCAAGTTGAGTTGTACCAAAGTCGATTGAGTTTTCATTCGTTAAAACCTCTGGAAGATAAAATAGCTCAGGAACCTGACATTCAAAAGCGAATGAGTGGCATTAGTGTATCAGAGAGCAAGCATGCTCACATCCTGAAAAGACTGGCAGCCAAAGACGTTGAATGCAAAAATCAGCAAATGCCTAAGAGTAGATCCAAGTAAGATGCTGATATTACCTAAAACCTTAGTCATAATTAAAAATTGTAAAAATGAAAAATGAAAAATAGGTCAACTAGACAATCTAAGATGTATACCAATTCTTTTTTACGTCACTCATGTCCTCAAGAACTCCATTCCAAGTTGCAGCAATGTCTGAGAACATTCTGTCAGCATGATCGAACCTGCCACCTTGAAGTTGAATAGAAAGGGTAGTAAAAGGTTCTACTCTTGTGAGGTAATATAAAACCTGCCACGTAAAATAGAAAGGATAGCAAATCTAAGCCTTCTGTAGTAGTAGATGCACTCAAATGACCAAGGGAAAATGATTCGATGATAATGATGAGGTCACGGATGGAAAAACGCAATGTCATAAGTCAAAATTTGATATGCTCATTCTAGTAGAACTCAAGCAAAAACATTGCAATATAATATATAATGGTATAATGCATATACTACAGAAATACACTCAGCATGCTGATTGAATCTCGTGCCATTAATCTTTGTTAGCTTATGAGAACACAATTTAGACCACAAGTGAAAGTAAGGCTGCGATTGGATATGGAAGAAATTCCATTTTCGTTCCGCTGGAGAAATTTTTTAATCAAACATACAATTGTTTATAAAAGTTTTCATAAAATATATTATTCTCTCACTTTCACTTTTTCTAATTTTTTCTCTTACCAATCACATCTACACAAATTTTCACAAAAAAACTAGTCATTATTACACATTCTCCCACAAATTTAACTATTTACTCACTCACATATTTCTAACTATCAATCATCTCCAATCATTATTTTACTATTTTTAAATCAAATCAACTTTCATCATTACTGCTTCATCCCACATCCAATCACACTCTCAAAATTCATCTTTTTAATTTTTTACCACTATTCTCTAGCAAAAGGAAAATTCTCAAAATGAAAGCATATACAATCACACCTAAACGATTTAGTTCCTTCTTGGTCATTAATCAGACTTTCACTCAATATGCATGAGTAACAAACAGGCGACCAGGAACATGGATATGGCAGTCATTAAACGATTAGATCACTCAATAATCATTAAACGATTTAGTTCCTTCTTAGTCATTAATCAGACCATTAAATCACGCTTTCAGAATTCCATCGTGGCATTCACTCCCCAAATAACCTTCAACTCTAGATTGCTGTTTTATTTAGGTTAGACAAAACAATTCTGATTGCTAGATTCTACAGATGATTATTGCAGTCATTACTCATTAGTTATGAGTTACTTATGAAAAGAGAATTACACAAGACCCAAGCTTGTGGCCTTGGTGCTTATAAGACGGTAAGAAAATGTATTAACACCAAACTTGAAGAATGAAGTATTTGTTTCAAGAAACTGTGTGATGCATGTTAAAACGAGAATATAAATAACAGAACGCACTGTTCCAGCTGTTGAGTAATGTGAGCCATAGAGGAATTTGGGGATGACTGGATCCTCTAAGCTGGAGTATCTCTCCTGGAATTTCTGTAATCTCTCAGCATTCAGGGCGCCAATGGGCTGCGGTACAAATGTTGGATGAGAAAATTGAAGCATGTAATAATAATAATAATAATAATAATAAAAGAAAATAAAATTCAGATGTAGACCACCTTTGAAAGATCTCGGAAAGAAGAAGGATTTGAAAGATCCAAATTCTGTGAGCTGTAATCAGAAAGGATCCACGGGAACACAGGATACTGCACATAAAGATGCAATTAAGCATAAAAAACATCAAAATTTCTTCTATCTCAGGTTTCACAATGCAATATTGTCAGTAAACTCTAAACCTGTGTAATATCGTTATAACTACGTCCAGCCAATGTGTTAAGCTGCATCAAATATTCGAAATTGCTGATCTGCAAAGGATTTACTGTTTAGCATATTATTATATAATTTCGCAATTTCAGCTAGAGAAATAAGCCAAATAAATTATACTTAAGGTTGATCCTGCAAACATACCTCCCACCTTGCCCAACGTTCCATAAGCTGAGTTCTTTTCAGAAGTTGTTCGGGTCTCTTCAAAATAGGAGAAAAATAAGATTGAAATCTTTATTATACTGCATAATAAGACTAAGTCAAATCTCATAACATCCAAATGCATGTGCCACTTCATCCCCAGGTTTATAGGTTGAGTCTGTTCCATTGCAAGTACGTTTATGGAAATCGTGTGCTTAATCTCATTGAAGAACACAGAGTTGCTTGCTTTGTCAATAGAAAAGGGTAGTAAAACATCACATAAGTCAATACCTGAGTTGCAAGGTAGACATTGTTCAAATGAGGAGGACGCGCTTGCACGATAGCTCGATATGCATTTCTTCGTCCCTCAGTGCTCTGCAATATACAGAAAAAGAAAAAAATCACCACATATTAAATGGCTGAAGAAGTCCAAAGGGAAATCTGCAATACATATACATCGAAGAAATACCCCAAAATCGAAAAAGTAATTTGACCGGTCAACCATGAACAGTTCCAGTGCACTTCTTCTCAAAAGATATCTGCATAAACCATGATCCAATAATTCAAACATCCCAAAACAGGTGCTAATATGCAACATCTAACCAATAGCGGAACCAAACAACAGATTTTATTAATAAGAAAAGTAAGGAAAGATAAGCATATGAAATATATGTTTGATGGGGAATACACTAGTACACTATGGATCTACAGTTTTGAGGAGAATTTAAATTAGAATCCCTTTCCTCATTAAATAACAAGCACCTGTTAGGGTATTCTTGGCAAAGAAACTTTCTAAAAGGGCATTACCGGTTTGAAATTTCACATGTATCAAGGTCTGTTCGCTTTTATATATTGTGCAAAGATAATATACACAGTATGAAACCTCTGACAAGAAACCCTTACAAAGCAAGGAACAAGTGGACTTCTAGGAATTGATTAAAGTTATAAGCTGGTGAGTCAATTTGTGAGGATAAATCAAAACTTTCAGGCTTCAATAATGAGGAAGAGGATTATTTTCTTCAACATCTGAAGGAATATGTATCTTTAGACCAATCATTTCGCTCAACCAAGATGGGTGCTAAGATCCAAAGCCAAGAGGGAAACAGCCCAGATCGTATCCTAAGGTCCCTAAGCAATAACTTAGTGGAAAAGGAAGTTCCAGCCTTTCTCCCTAGTGCTCAAGACAACAGAGGGTGAAGAGTTGTTTAGGACGACAGCCAAGTCCCAGTCTTGCAACGAATCACCCGTAAAGGAAGAGAAAGAAAAGAATAAGGGAAAAGGATAGTATGCACAAATCATATTATAGACGAAGAAATAAGGAAAATTAAGCATCAACCATAGAAAACGAAGGCCCACAAAAAAGCAGATAGTTGCAGTGAATGAACATGTTTCTAATATCACCTTCTGCTGTACACTTGGTGAAGTGATGACATCAACCAGCTTTGATCTTTTTCTTGAATTTCATTAAAACCTTTGCTGTTGTCATCTCCCATAGCATTACTATCCATGTGATCAACAATAAAATTGATTCTTCTAGTTGTTATCTGACAAAAGACATAATTACACATTCAAAAACACAATACTAAAAGAAGTGTATCAAGGGATATTGAACTTCTTCATCGGCATCAATCAGATCAGAACTTCTGTACAGGAGCAAGGAAATTGTCTGACTCGATATAATGCTGTAATCAAATGCAGCCAAAAGCCAGTGAATTAAACTTACGCATTTCTTTTTGGCTCCAAGTCTCATAATCACTTCATAACCTAAAGAAGATCATTGCTAAAACTAAACAAACGACTAGTGGACATGGGTGGATGAAAAAAAAAAAAAAAAAAAGCAATAGCAAGGGCTATTTTTTCTTTCCCTGGAATGTACCTATTTTAAAATCTCTTTGAGGATTCTGATATTCTTAGATGTGGAATGTTCCAAAAACAGCATTTGCAGCAATGTCAAGTATCATTTCTGAGTCTTTATACAGTAGACAGTTCAATGGGGGGACTTTGCATGGGCAAATGAACTAGGAGTATCGCTTGATTAGGTATGTAGAACTTACTTGAAAAGTTCCTCTGAGAACCTTTAATGGACGGACCATTGATGATGGAAGCTCAAGAACAATTCTCTCATCCTGCGCACAAGGAACATAGCCAGGGGCAACCGCTGCTGGAATTGATGCCGAGTCTAGTTCATTTGTCACTGGGAAATCTGTAGACTCAGCCAATGTCAGTGGCTGCTCACCAGACCCGGATGGTATTGCCTGAATCTCACCAGGTTGTTCACCATTTGTGCTAGCAGCCAAATAGGCAGCATCATGCTCATCCTCCTCATTTCCTTCCTCAGTTGAGATGGCTTCTGCAGCTAAGATTGAGGCTTTAGATGGACTTACAGCTTTATGCTTATCATGCTTCTGCTCCATATGGTCTTCATAATTTGCAGCAGCACCAAGGTGATCTGAGCCTTGGTAGTTCCTACGTAAAATCCTCCTCATCCTAGAAGAGCTTTCCATGAAATCTAGCTTCCAGAAAACCTACACCACCAAAGTTCACAATAACACAAATTCGACTCATACAACTTCAAGTAAAATAAGTTCAAGCAGAAACATACACGCTTAGGATTGCACAAATCATCACTAAGAGGCCCAAAAAGACATTTCATCTCTATCAAGCAGTGAATGAGTTTGCGCCATTCACGTATTCCCGTGTATAATCGATGCCGAGCTATTACATCAACTTGTGACCTCCTGTCGACCTAAAACCATAAAGGAGATTCAGGTTATTGCAAGTAGCAACTTCAGAATTACTGATGGAGCCTTCAATGCAAGAATGCAATACCTCAGATCGCTGCATGTTTCTTGCCAAAGCTAAACTTCCAACGAGGACAGCAATATACTTGTAGGAAAGGGCATTGAAGTCCTTCGCGTATACAGATTTCGAATCCACTGACTGTAAGCATTCCATCCAGGCAGTTCCCATGGCTTCAGAAACATTCCATCTCTTTACACGCTCAGTATCAGTTTTACTCCGACGCTGCGCTGATGTAGCCATTGCCACAGCACTGAGACCTCTTCCTGAGCCAATTTTTGCATTACGCTCAAGGTCTCTTGCAGCAGCCAATGCAGCTGCTTTGCGGCAGCCTTGTCCTTCGGAATGGCTGGAGATTTGTTAGGGGCCTCCAAAGGCTTCTGAAAGCTTGAAAATGTATGAAGCCTAGCTGCTTTCCGCTCAAGCAATGATGAGTCACGACGGAGCTGTGAGGTAGACGGAGGAGCGGTGGTTTCTCCACCGGCAGCGCCAGCAGCAATCATTGCTAATGCCATAGCAGCAGGTGGTGAGGCAAAAGAAGCAGCCCAACTAGGAGATATCATAGCAAGAGCAGCCTAAAAGGTGTAAATAAGTTGTTCAGAGGTTGCATAGTAGGATGAATACATTGTCAGTTAAAAGAAGTAAAAGATGCTACATAAGGAGACAGTGTAGTCAACATGTCAACCTTAAAAGTCTATTATTAGTTTCTATTCCACACACACAAAAACAACTCTGCCAATGTCATACTAAAGATATCCTGATCACTTTTCGCAATAGGTCCAGGCCCCAGATAAAGAAAATTGAGTTGAAACTTGATATTCTTAACACTTTTAATGTCTTGCGGACTTTGTAAATTGATATCCTTATCATTCTGTGCTTGTATGTGAAAAGAGCATTAAGCTCTTTGATTTTGCTTCAGGAATGGCCCTTACTATAACAAAGCAGAAGAAGAGAACCAAAACTCATGGCCATGAATCAGTACACAGTACTAGCTAAATTGAATCCCATATAGAGCTAGAATGTTCTTAACAGCATATTGAGCATACTCTCTATATAGTTGACTTGAGGTGAGCGGTGAGCTTGACCAGATGTTTGCATTTGACTAGTATATCATTTACTGTAACATGGTGATTCACTTGACATCATACCACGAGAGTCGTGGAAAGTTGGGTGTCTTATTTGTGGGAGTGAAAGAGAGAATTTCATAACTTGAGACCAACTCCCATGTGTTAAAATAGAATTGGATAACCACCTCAACAGGTAAAGCATCTGCAGCCAAGGCGCGGTCATCAACAACAAGTGGATTTATACCATCTGCAGTAGCAAGTTCATGAATCCCTGCCAAAAGAGGCCGCCACCTTCTTAGAACAGCAACAAAAGGAGGTAAGATGGCCTCCAAGTATTGTTTACGTAGAGGACTTCGGTCCTTCCCAATACCATGCCACACCTGAAGCATGAACAAAATACTAAGTTACGAGCATTACTAATCAAAACAACTACAATTGATACTTGCAAAATTATTGAACATAAATAATACAGAAGCATCAGAGCAGAACAATTCTCAGAGAAGTGTGCACGAGTACACACACACAAGCAGTTAATATATTAATATAAAACTGACCTCAGAATATAGGACACATGATGCAACCAAAACTCGCTGCCTCTTCGTCTCAGATATTGGCATGTTTAAGATTGGAGACAACACACTGAACGTAATTAACTGCAAGTTAGTCTCATTGTTGAAATATACAATGAAAAACATGAAAGGAACTTCCCAGGTAAGACAAACATTACTATGATTGACAGAAACAAAAGTAGCACGATCTCTCCACATTTCCACCAAAAACCTTACTCTTGCAACCCTTCCAATCAGGAAAGGGGTTATGTTTCCACAGTCCATTTCCAATTTCTAGGGTTGAAAAATGAATTTTGAGAATATATTGGTTTTTCCGTTTTTGTGTGAAAACTGAGATTGTGTTTGGACGAATGAATGAGAATTAGATTTTAAATAGGTTTGAAATTGGAATATGTTTGGTTGAGTAATTTTGAAGTAGTTTTTATGTATATAACAATTTGAAAAGTTGATAGTGGTGGGGTCTACTTTTATTATTTTAATTTGAGCATATGATATTATTTTTGTGAGATTGGACATGTTGCCCCCATTAGGTAAATACAATTTAAAAATAGCAATATATTAAGTAGATATAGATGGTAGTGGTAGTCGTACAAGTATAAATGAATGAGAACATGGGAATAATTATTGATAAGTGATGTAGGGTTGTGTATAGAGTGAAGAATTGAAATGATAGGTTTGAGATGTTTTATGTGAAAAATGGAAAGAGTAAATGGTGATTTCCAATGGAAAGTTTTCCAAACAAGCATGATTATGATTAATATAAAGATGGAAATTGAGCAATAAAAACACATCCATACATAGACAAAGAATTTGAGGTCTTGGATAACTAATGAGTAATGATTTAGAAGATCAAAGACGATTAGTCGTATAAAGCCAGAGTTAGTGCTATTCAATCCACAAACGCTCTTCGTGCAAGCCTGGTGGAAATAGATATAAGACCGATCGGTAGATTACAAAATATTAAGGAAACTTGTGTTATCAAGTTGAGATTTTTTGTGCCACAATGCAAACATAATATTAGTTTGCATATCAGCTCAAGAAAAAAAAAAAAAAAAAAAGAAACACAATAGTAATAGTAATAATAAATTGATACTAAAAGAATATAATTAATTTGCACATATTATAAGCCATCCCCTGGGGATGCACTAGTGCCAGCAGAATCAGATATTTAAGTTGATTAGAATGGTTGACATAGAAGATACCTCCAAAGCAACGCCGATCGTGGTTTTCTAGTTGGCAATCTGTTGTTTATGTCAAAGGATGCAGCCCCACTAGTTTGCCGCCGGAAACCCTCCACTGACCCGTCTTGGATACTTACATGCCTCATTAGCATATGGTCCTCACCATCATCATCCTCCCTTAATGAAACAAGCACCATTCGAAGCATACAGAGGAATGGTTGGTCACTATCCAATAACTGGTAAAGTGCTGACATGCCTCCCATTCCAGTACCAGATCCTCCACCAATACCCAGACCGCCACCAAGTCCAGACTCATCTAATAACAAAGCTTGAAGCATTGCAACTGACTTTTTTATTAATGGAAGTTCAATCCAGTTTCCATTAGCATCCTTCTCCAATGCAGATTTCCAAGATTCCCAACCACTGCCACCTCCACCAAATAATGATGGCTCTTGAGGAAGTCCAACGCCATACCACAATCTACTTCTGTATTTCCATCCTTCTGCTAAATCTATGACACAGCTTCCGTATGACACAAAAGCACATGAAACTGATTCATAAGGTTCTGCTGCTGCTGCTGCAGTCAGTCGTTCCATTACAGCTGTTGAAATCTGCCCATTGGAATCAGCCATTGAAGCAAGAACCTAATCCAAACCAAGACGGATTTAGTGAATAAAGATATAAAATGTAAAAGAGGCAACTTTGATCATCCCACCAAAATTGTATTCTTTTACGGACCAAAGCTGCAAGGCATGTTCTCGAGAATAGTGATCAAACTGACAGCAGACATATGTTCAATGACATACAGGGTAAAATCAGACAT
This sequence comes from Rehmannia glutinosa, assembly GCA_016081115.2. Taxonomy (NCBI): domain Eukaryota; kingdom Viridiplantae; phylum Streptophyta; class Magnoliopsida; order Lamiales; family Orobanchaceae; genus Rehmannia; species Rehmannia glutinosa. The sequence goes on from CM071936.1 coordinate 1,809,762, forward strand.
AAAAACAATGTGTTTGATGAAGTACATCCACCAGACATGTCAAAATACTTGATATCAAAGCCTTGACAATTCTGGCAGACAGTTGACAATCATGCTAATGAAATGAAACTGGATATCAGATATATTACATCATTACAAAATCTAGTTGAATACTTACATTAAGAGAGAGTCCTCCAGCATCACTAGCTGATGAATTACGAGATGAAGTTTCTCCACGCACTGTACTTGAAGTGACAGGCAACACATTTGAAAGTGGGGACACAGATGTAGTGGGCAAACATGAAGCACTATAAAGTTTACTTTGTAATCGCAAATGGTCCTCAACAAGCATTAAGATCACAATTGCATTCTCAACCAACGCCACAGAAAGCTGAGCAGCATTCTCTGCTTCAATCTTTGCATCCTTAGGTCGCAATCCTCTGCTGCCACACCAGCAGCCGCTGCAGCAATAACTTGAGTCTGAAGCAATAGAAAAGCTAGGATGCTGACATTAGTGTAACATTACAAGAATAATACTAATCCATAAAATACAGACAAGAACATATTACTTATCCTAAAAAAACATATAAGATCAGTAATGCCACGTAAAGAATGACAACATATAAAAGAAGAATGAAATTGATTAAAAGGAGTCAAAAGTGAACCATAAATAAGTTGATTAAAGTGAATATAGGCTGTTAGTTTGTTTTAAGAGGTATGCATATGACTATAAGCTACTAGAAATGCCGAGTCTTTACAGGATTATCGCTTGGTTAAAAGGCTAGTAAGAGAGTTGCGCTCTTTCATTATGAAGGGAAGAGGAGGCCCATGCATGGGAGATGCATACACAAGTGGCAACAATAAAAATTATGATGGATTTGGGACGATACTTGGGAAGCAAAGGAGCGATTTTATGGAGAGCGGTTATTCCTATTGTATGTTGGTCCGTTTGGTTGGAAAGAAACAATAGAATTTTCAACGATAGTGAAGAGTCATTTTGGAGTGTTGGGATAGGATTAAGATTAGGGTAGCTTCATGGATAATAGGGCATAAAGATTTTAATCATTTGTTCATTTCAGACTTGATTAGAGATTAAAAATTAGCATTATGATGTGTTCAGATTTGAGACACCTCGGGTGGATTCCTTATCCACTTGTTGTAACTTCTTGTAACTTTTTATTACATTAACATAATTATTGTTTCTTTAAAAAAAACAATAAAAATATAGGTAATCCATTGCAGGGACCTACTCCACGCAAAGGGGAAGAAACTTTAGGGAGTGATTCCTTGACCTTTCGTCTCGCTCCTTTCTACTTTTGGGAGAGAATAATGTGAAAAATTATTTTGAAAAATGACGACTTTTGAGAGTGTGATTGGATATAAGATGGAAATTGATGATGATAGTTGATGTGATGGTTTTTTTAGTGTTAAAGTGATTAGATGTGATTGGTGATTTGAAAAGTAAGAGTTGTATTTGTGATCAGTGATGTTAGAGGCAGCAAGAAAATGCCTCCGAAAATCCGAACGACGCGTGTTTCGGAGGCGCGCGCCTCGGCATCTCATGTGCAATGTTTCTTTGAAGTGTTTTTTCTTAATTAAGTTGCTAGTTTAAATGTTATTTCAGAAACATCTTTTACCTTTACTACCAGCAACTTACAATTTTAACTTTGAAAATAACCCAAAAACTCAAAAAAAAAGAAAATTAGGGTTTCATTTGAGAGAAGAAAAAGACAGCCCCGCGCCTCCCGCCGCCGAATAGTCTGATTTTTTCCCTATTTTTTTTTATTTACTAATTAAACTTCAGTTTTAAGAATTAAATGTTATTCAAATTGTGAATAAATACTAATGTGAATTAAATTTCAGCTTGTGTTATTATTTTTTTCCTCTCTTTTTGATTTACTAATTAAATTTCAGTTTTAAGAAGTAAATGTTATTCAAAATGTGATTGAATACTAATGCGAATTGTCATTTTTCGTCTCTTTTAAGAATAAATTTTAGTCTTTTCCTACTAATGTGATATAAATCTCAGCTTGTGTTATTTTTTTCCTCTCTTTTTTGATTTATGAAAAATTCTTATTCAAAATGTGAATAAATACTAATAATGTTATGTTTTTCGCAATTACTTGTCAATTTTGTTTAAAGTTTAATTATGTTATTTTTTTATATTGCTTGTCAATTTGTCGTAGTTAATAGCCTATATCGTTTTTTAGTTTTATTCTTTATTTTTTGTGCGCCGCGTTCAAGGCACGTGCCTCACGCCTCATGGGCAAGGGACACCTTTGCTCCTCAGCACGCCTCTCGCCTCTTATAACACGGTTTGTGATATGATTATGTGTTCTTGATAGTTGATGTGATAATTGTTTTGGTAAAATTATAATTGGGTGTGATTGATGATTGAAAATTGAGAATGAGTGAATAGTATTTTTTTTGTTTAGCTAGAGGTGCCAGGGACTCTAATTACTGGAGCCACTCGTAAGTGTTAATCACAAGTTAAGTTCTAGAATGCAAGATTGTCCAAATTGACTTGATTTTGGACACAGCTATGCTACAATATGATAATCTAATTATAAGTACATATAAAGATGGTATCCATAAAGTAGCAAAAAAATGGATAAAATTGATAAACGAATGATAAACAAGGACATTTATTATTAGAAACTCAATGATCGAGACTTTTGTAAGCTGCAGAGAAGCCCTAGCCATTTTTAATGCAGGTGAGGAGGACCATCATGTCAACAAAAGAAGAATATTGTAACTAAAGCAGCACAATAAATACAGCAACCAGATCCTAGAAACTAAATTTGGAAGGGTCAAAAGAGAAAGAAATGAAACCAATAAGAACTGCATATTGACAACTTGAAACAAATCTAGCCATGGTAAAGACATAAAGATCACCTGAGACAGCAACTCTCTTGCAGCAAAGTCCAGCAAGCCACCCAAAAGCCTTCTCTTGAAAATGGGCAATGATTCCTCCCGTCTGTAAAACATAATATCAGCCTCTTGAAACTTTAAATAATGCACAGAAAGTCATAACAGAACAGTTGGTCCCAAAAATGTCCATATCAGCACATTGCTTGTCATGGACTGTTACTAGATCCTTAACCATTATGTTGAAAAAGAACAGCACAAGTTTAACCTTATTGAAGTTATTGTGCATCAATAAAATCCTTCACAGTGGGGTGCTTCACTCATGGATCACCAAGACTCAGATATCCAGTAATGAACAGTTCCTACACTGAAAGCTTTAAAGTGCAATGTCTAAGAATTAGTTGCAATACCTAATCCTTAGATCTCCAGTGCTCGAACCACCCACCATAGATAACCATTCTGCACAATGAATTGTAGCTTCAATATCCTGTTACAGTAATAACCAAATACATGAATGAACTCAGGAATTTAATGCTGATGTTGAAAAGAAACAATCAGATCAGCCAAAACAAGAACAAAACGAATAAACTGTTACTGTAGAAGTGAGAATATGAATTTCTGTGTATTATTACTGAAGGAATCGCATAATATATATATATATACACACACACACACATACACATGATACAATTAACTATTCCACAGGTTAACCATACATTATTGTCATTGTATTTATTAATCAAGTTATAGCTTTCAACAACTCTTGCTCGATGCATCAAGTAATCGTTCTAGCTCATTCCTAGGCTAGTATTGATAAATCTTCAAACTCCCTCATTTTGTTTTATATTTCAATAGCAAATATCAGGGTTTAAAAACAAAGACAAAATGTCAAAGATCATTAACCTTCCATCCATCCTTCTGGCGCATTGAATGCTCTAACATAATAATCAAGAAATTGTGTATAAAGTCTTCTACGTCTCTCAAGCTGGACTGATTCGCATTTTTACTTCCTCCTGTCTGCATAAAAAGATTAAAGGAGTGAAAAATGACACAATAGGAAAAAGACCACATTAGCTGCTCATTTTAACCATTACTAGGGCTGGTGATGTTACCTCATGATTAGATATGAGAATCTCCAAAATCCATTCAGGCCATTCTTCCATTCTTGTCAGGCTGTTTCTATTTTCTGGATGGCTGCAAGCCAAAATCAGAAGATCCTGAAATCACATAGAAAGTATTAGAACTCAAAGGCAAACTATCAGCAGGACCATGGTAAAACAAGATATTTAGCAATTAATTGATATAAGTTTTTCCACATAAGCATTAAAATAGTGTAAACTGTGTAATACCTTCAATTGCAAACTTTCTACACAATGATTTCGTAGAATCAAGTATAAAATGCTTATTACAAACAGCGGGAGAGAGAATATGAGGAAAACGATAGATGACAGCAGGCATACCCTTTTGTTAGAATGCTCAAAATTTATGAGAAATAGGAGTCCGATCATGCAAACATTAGTATGCCTTGTGTATAAAAAAATAACAAACACAAAATCCGAACATCAAGAGCAGACAGAAAGACCAACAAGGTACAAGTAACCAAGGAAATAATACATAACCAGCATAAGCCTGGGAAAGAAAATGATCTCCAGCATCAGCATTCTTTATTTGGAAAAGTCCAGCAATCATAGGAATGCTATTAAACCAAACTGGTACAATTCTAATGTCTAAAGCAATCTCATTAATGTTCTCATGTTTTCCTTGCTAACAAACATATCTTCCAAGTGTCCTCTCCAACACACCACACCCTCCCTCAAAAATAAATAATAATTAAAAAAATAAAATAAAAACAAAACAAAGCAGAACAAAAAACAAAATCAAACAAAGAAACAAAGTTACCACCAAAAGCACAAGGAAAGAAGGAACAGAACAGAAATGGGAGGAGAGAGTAGAAAAGGAAGAGTTTCAAAAAAAAGTCAGGCAGCCATAATCTAACATAGTTGTGTGCCACAACTTAGTACCTGTAGTGCTCGACTTTGCAGTGCTGTTGATGCATAAGGGAGAGAACGAAGAAGAACCAACAAAATTTGTAAGTGCTCAAAGCGATGACCTGAATCATAGAAGTTTAGTCCATCATCTGCTGAAGACACATTTATCTGAAACGGAGAACAACTAATCTCAGATACTCAAATTAAGTAGCAATATAAACTACACTAGAAATATGTTCATAATGCAACTCATTTTAGTAATTCCTTTTGCATTGGAGCATAAATGTCACTAGACATAATGCTATGTACTAGTAAAACCTAAAATGGACGTCTCTATTGTTCAAGCATTACCGATGAAACATCTCATGAGAAGCTTGAAAGAAACAGACTTGAGATAAGAATAAATATGTTTAGTGGATATCCGAATTTCATGAAGGAATTGCAGAGATGGTTGCAATTTGCTAAGATTATGAGCATGATGTCATACAGAAAACGAGAATCTGGTAAACAATTGCATCTCAAATAGCAGTGAAGAACGACAAGCTCTCCACCGCTGCTAGTTCGATTGACACAGCATGTCAAGTTCATTCACCTATACAAGACACACACTCATTGTTCACTGGTTGCCCCAACTGTTACAACATAGTATTCATCCTAGCATTGTGTTACCCATTAAAGAGGTAAATTTTCTCAATGAGCCCATTTTTGGAAGAAAAAAGAGTCTATTGCGGGTTATATTATATATGACAAAAAGTTGGCAATCAAAGTTAGCCAAATGACAGTACGGCATCAAGCAGAATAAAATATGCAAGGAACTATGACATACCGAGGCAGCCAATAATGATGTGTATACACTGCGAGTCATAAGCCGGTTAGGTGCTGCTTGGAAAGCCTTTTGTAGACCAAAAAGAAGGAGAGAAACCTTATCATCAAACATGGTGCCTCCTCCCTCAAGCAAACCAAGAAGGTTGCTTGTCATCTCCGGAGGAGCAGGTGCATCAAATTTCAAATGTCCAGATATCACTAAAGCACCCAAGAGGTTAATTATACCCAGAATGATACCATCACTTTTGTCAACATTATACACATTATTCCGAGCATTTTCAGCACTTATTGGATAACTTATACCACCCAAGTTTCTAAGGAAAGGATTTTCAGAGATGGACGACATCCTTTCAATGTTAGATACGGTAGGATAACTATATTTTTCAGGGTCAGAAGCATACTCGTGTAAATTCAAATCCTTTCTCTCCAAAGATCCCCCATCACCATGACCAATATTTGCAGAAGCTCCTTCTGCAATATCTGCATCTGTTTTGGCTGATGATAAAGCCTTATCATGTTCAGTTAACAACTCTACGACATCACGGTCTCCAGCTTTTGTTTCACGCTGCAACAGAACAAGAAGTGTTTCTATGCCACCACATGAAATAAATGCCTCGGCGAAGGTTTGAGCCCTGGGCATATTTGGCTGAACAACCAATCTGTAGATCAGGTGCAGCACCCTTGCAACCTGGAATGAGAGTGGTAGCCATTAATTCCAGAAGATTGTCAGACATGCTTTAAGAACTTTAGGGTGACAAAGACAAAACGATCAAATTGATATCAAGTACTTAGGCATGATGATACAACATTTGGTTGTATTAGAAGCTGCCAAATTATTGTGTGTAAAATGAAAGTAAACAGTATAGTCATTTCATGAATCAGCACACTTTATGATTTACCTTGAGGTATTAACCACAGTATTTTCTGTAAATATAAAGAAAGGTATAGGATAGAAATATAAAGAAAGGTATAGGATAGACACATAATACGCATAGTACATCATGAACATCAAACAATTGGAGCCTCACTAACTACATTGGTTAAGCTGGTAAGGTTTCCAAGAAGTATATCCTCACTCATATCCATAAAACTGATATCCTTTTAAGGCATGAATCGGCTATGGTATGAGATTCAGTTGGACCAAATAGAGGTTAGCCACAAAATTTCTTGGTATAAACAAAGGGTACTAGTATTGTCAACAAATTTTCTTTGCAGCCTTTGTTAGCTGAAGGGATGGTATTCTATTCTGCAAATTTTCTTTCCATGGCAGTATAACTTAGATTAAATGCACGAAAAGTTATACGGCTTCTACTATGCATGAAAGCACCCCGGCATTCAAACACTCTTGGTTCCAGTGACTTTCTATTTAGTGGACAAAGATAGATGGCAATCATATTATCACCAGACTTTGAAGCCAGAATTACTATTAAAACTTCATGGTTTCATTAAGTTTCCAATTTGTGAAATTTGGAACAAATTTTCACAGAATTTATCCAGTGGGCTTATGATTATCCAATTAAATTCTATAGTTTCTAAGGTGTTAATTGTGTTCTAAATTGTTGAAAAATGTAGTACGAAGTTAAATTACAAAGAGACCACTACAGTCTCCACTATTTGGGAAAACCAAATGAACGATGAGCATAAAATTCCACTAAGTCTTACTCAATTTGGAAGGCCGGTGACATTTAGAGTACATATATGCCATTTTCTTTGAAATTTTAACAATGTGATTTTTCTCTCGGCAGTGAAAAAGCAGAACAACTCTTCTTTTGGCAATTATTATATTATTTCCACAGATCAGTCATAGCAGCAAAATCTGTCATAAGAGCACATATCCAAACGATTTATCGTAATTTAGCGGGATGGACATAATTCCCCTAAGGTGGCTCAACACATGAATAGGGACCCAAATACTAAAGTATATTTCTTTAAAATAGCCCCTTTATGCAGAAAAAGGTGGAAAGTTTCAGTTCAGCAACATGTCATTGATTCGAAAGGAAGTTCAGATGTCATAATTTTAGAGGCTCATCACTAACCAAAAGAACATAATTTAAGTAATTCAATTTTGAATACACCCTAAAAATGAATTCATGAAACTCTCTTGACCAAGGGCCACCAGCTTCAACAATTCTTTAATGAGCATAATCTGTCATAATAGCACATATCCAAACGATTTATCATACTTTAGCGGGATGGACATAGTTCCTCTAAGGTGGCTCAATACATGAATAGGGACCCAAATACTGAAATATATTTCTTTAAAATAGCCCCTTTATGCAGAAAAAGGTGGAAAGTTTCAGTTCAGCAACGTGCCATTGATTCGAAGGAAGTTCAGATGTCATAATTTTTTAGGCTCACCACTAACCAAAAGAACATAATTTAAGTAATTTCATTTTGAATACACCCTAAAAATGGATTCACGAAACTCCCTTGAACAAGGCCTCACCAGCTTCAACAATTCTTTAATGGGCATAATTCATAATGGCAGAAGCGAGATGTTAAGCTAATTATCATCTTTAATCATCCAATGTCTCCAAGAGCACAAAAAAACATTATCTCAAACAAACTAATGCTCATAGAGATTCCACTTCTCTGGTAAAAAGGGCCCCTCAGTCCCAGTTGAAAATACTTTTTTGAATAAATATTAAATTCCATTACTTAAGTGAGTCAAATGAAAAGTAGAATACCAAAAAGAATTATGCATCCCCATCAATTGATAATATGAAGTGACATACCAAAAACAGGTTGATTTTTTTTTAACCACTCAAAAAATCCAGCTGGACTCCGTTGCACGTGGAGGGAGTGCTTCTTTTATGGTGAACAAAAAATTTAAAACAAGCCTCAATAGACGTATTCCAAATTGAAATAATTGACTTTGTATTTTAACAAAAGAGGGATGGATAAACAAGAAGGTTCACGTGATTGGAGAAAACAGTTGAGGTCAACACAACTCAGCAACTATTCATGGGACCATGCATGTGTAATATAATTCAGAAACATTCTAATTGCAATATATTATTCACAATAGCCCAGATACATTTCTATTTGTTATTACACGTGATTATATGCAATTTAGAAACTTTTAATTGCCAAAAAACAAATTTAAAATATAAGACTACCTGAGAAATCTGTAAGAGACGCCTATCCAAAATGTTCATTCAGGATGAGAAACACCCATAATAGACATTTACCTGATTTGGTTGGGGACAGTCAACCATGAAACCCAACAAACAACGAACATCATCTGCAGCCAAAGATAGTGGAGCTGCCAAGACTAATAGTTCAACAACCACTAAGAGTTCATCCACCAAAGCATTCACTTCACCAACTAGACGGCCATCCTCACTCATAGAAAATGTATTGACAGAGTCGCTTTCACGGACAGTCCAATAGCACCGTCTGCAACCATCTAGAAGTGTCTGCATAGCATTAGCATCTCGCATTACCGATGACTCAGTGAACACCATATCTGCTAGCGATGACAATAGTTTTTTTTGCAATCCATAACTGCATAAACTCCAAATTTTCAGATCAAGTAGCAGTGTACTGAAAAGCTGCACTTTAAGTGTATGGTTTAACTTATGGGACTGACATAAAGAGACAATAGCAGCAACGAGCTCCTCATCTCCATCACGGTTAACAGTGTCATAGGAAGACAAAGTTTGGAAGAGATAATTCAAGATTCGAGATAATATTTCAGGCCCTCTTCGGCGGCACAACTCTTCATTATTTCCAGGGTGGCTAATTGCCAAAGAGATAATTCTGAATATGGGAGCAGCAAGAACAGTTGGGACCAAAGACAAAGATAGGTCAGTTTGCCGTGGCTCCAGGCTATTCTCATGCACATTGCTAACTACCAGTGGAAGCAAGAACAAGGGGCCTCCATGAGCCAAGGCCCACAAAGCTTCGGTAGGCCGCATTCTTGTAGCAACGTGCACTTGGCCAAGAACCTCTGCAGGCCTTCGGAGCATGCCTGAAATGCACAAGTACACTATTCATTAAGGAGAAGCATGTCAAATAGTTTCAGGTAATGAAAAAAATAGAAGACCTTAGACTAAGCGCAAATGTTTATTATACTTTCCTCTGAATAAGCATAAAAAGCAAGGCCCACCAACAACTCTACAAATTCAGCAGTAGTCAATATGACTAGGAAAATAGTAGCATTAGTTTCGGCAAAATATATATTTCTCAAGAGCAGGCAAATGGTGCATGTAAACTGTAAAGGAAAAAAAATTTGACCGAAAAATATATCTCTCCACACCCCACGCCAACCCCCATCACCAAAAAAAGAAAGACAAGAAAGTGAATCATCCAGAATCTTTAAATTTTACCTCCAATAGTTTCAAGTATCTCACAACTCAAAAGAAAAGATCAATCCACACAAGAAGAGAACTGAATACCATCAAATCATACCAGCCTAAAACGATGATGACACATTACAATCTTATATGCAACAGTACTTAAAACCACATTATAGTCCAGCTCTACCTTAACAGAACAGAGTGAAGGCTAATGGGAAAACTTATCATAATAACCAAAAGGGTAAACTTTTAATTTTATATAAGATTGTCAAAATATTTCTCTTGGTACCTGCAGCACCAGAAGGAGAAGCATCTGGACAGTAACGCCCACTAAGCAAATTAGGATGGTACAGTAGATGAAGGCATCCAGCAATTTCAGTATCCAGAAGTGCACTGTCATGTGCCATACTCCGAACATGGTCACTTGTTGCTAGCCATGGGGATCCAGCACCACTGCCAAATGAAGGCAGAACATCTCCTCCCCTATTAGCCAACCGCGCCATCCTTTCTGGCCCAATAGGTTCCTTAAATATATATACAGGTCCCATCTCAGCAAACAAAGGGCATTGACGGCGGCGACGTTGTAACCTAGCCATAGTCGGAGGAGGATTAGTACCAATGCAGCAAAACGCAAGTGGCTTAGAAATCCTTGGGAAATCGAAAGACCGACTTTCGTACAAGGAGCCATCAACGTACAACCTCAACTCACTTTCTGACTTTCCTAAGAGACCCTGTTTGCAAGTATGTTCAAGACCGATAAAATACCAACACTGTGGCTTGAATGCATGAGTGAAATGCAGAGAAGCCTTCCTTCCCTTCCCACTTCCACATTCAACGACTAAAAATTGCGCATGAAAATATGCTTCCATCCCCTGATTGTCAGCAGATAGGAAACTAAAAAGCCGAGGCATATGTGCCGTGCCTTCACCAGCTAGTGCACTAGCAGCTGCAGCAGCTGACATGGGAGATGATTTCCCTGATGTGGCAGCAGCAGCCATTGCAATTGCAGCAGCAGTAGTTGCTGTACTTATATTGTCCGCAAATGATTCAATGTAGATCCAAGTTGCAAATGCATATCCATTAGTGAAAGGCCATCTGCTCTCCCCTGGACCTAGCAGACCAGAACTTTCACCATCAAACTCAAAGTACTCGCTGGACCCCTGACCTCTTTGCCACCCATGGCTTTCTCCAGCGAACGCAATAAACGAGTTGCCCACACCGTGGTGAGAGTTTTATTAATGACTTGAAGCCAACAGTGCAGATCACGTGGACTAAGAGAATGCCCAGCTATATACTGTATGCAATAGCAAAGAGGAGTTCCATCCCATGTAATCTTCTCTCTTGAACCAATATCCTGAACAAATATCCTCTCAGCAGTGCGAAGCAGTACTCCCAATAAACCAGCTACAGAACACATTGCTCTATTCCTAGTGCAAGCACGCAAAATAGCTAGCAACCCTCTCACCATCCGAGTCCTAGGAGACATGAGACCTCCAAAATCCCCAATGTCAGGAAGCCAAGGAATCAGCTCACCAGCCACTATCGCAGCCCTAGAGTTCAGCATCACACTGGGTGGATTATCATCCTCATCCTCTTCAAAAGACTCAACACCTCCCATGGTGGCAAGAAGTGAATCAACGACTAAGTAAGCCATAGAAACAGCCTCATCATCTCCTCCAAAACTCTCAACACCACTAACAACATTCTTCAGTTTTTCCAAGCTTTCTGCCTTCCCCATTATAGCTGAATCTACTAAATGCAGAAGCTCTGGAGACACATTAGGCATAACCTGTTTAGCCTTCGGTTTTTGAGGTGAGTCAACAGGAGAGTATCCAATATCTCCATACAAATGCAAAGCAGAATCAAGACTAGTTGAAGACATTGACTCTTTAATGTCATAATTTGAGTCTCTCTCAGGCCCAGGGCTTGAATAATGACGATCATGATACACCTCTACTTCTGCGGGGGAATCAAACCCAGATGATCGAACGCTAGTGAAGGAAAACTCAAATGCATCCTCACTTCCAACAGGCGAGTTTCTCAACTCATCAGGACTCATAGACTGATTCTTCTCCTTGCCATTTTTATCCTGATCTTTCAACGGAACATGCTCAAAAAGATCATCATCTACAACAGGAGAAGTTGAATCAACTTCTTCTATAACTATATCACTACCTACATTATCTGTATAATCAATGTGTGTTTTTATATTTTCGGCTTCAGATATTCCTATATTATCATCTGCACTGGTGCTTTCTTCCTGCTTCTCGTAGTTCTTCTCAGAAATTTCTTTGTGATCTCTTGTTTCTTCTTCCATTTTTCCAACAAGAACTATTTTTTATATCTTAAAGATTCCTCATCCGAATTGCTTGTAAATTGTAATTTTACCTGAAAATATCATCAAATGCACAATGTCAACAACACAAAATGAGTAAGCATACTTGAAGATTTAGCACCAGTACTAACACAAAATGCATCGATCCGATAAAATACCTGTAAAGATCTATTAAAAAAAATTTTAAAAAAAAAACACACGACTTAAAGAACATAAAAATATGAAATATCTATGCAAACCTGGTAGATGTTTGATCGAAAATAAACTTAGATTTGTACCTCTGTACGTTTGATCGAATGTCAATCATTAAATAGAATTGTAAAGATGTTTTAGGCTACGATCGGGAAAAAAAACCCTAAAATTAACATTGTAGATCTAAATTGTTTTTGTTTGCCTTCAAAAATCTGTAATGTGGAAATAGATTCAGATCAAGAAATGGGAGACTATCCATTTTTTAACTGAAAACATGGTTTGAATATTACCTCTGGCTCTATTTTAATCCAATGTTATCCGTCTTTATTAAACTACAAAAAAATGATTTTGGGCTTCGATCTGGAAAAAAACATACGGATTGAGAAAAAAATAAATGAACAAAGATTTTTGTGCTAAAGATAGATTGGTAGTGTGTGTGTGTGTGTGTGTTTTAGCATTTTTGGTGAAATCTAAAGAGAAAGTCTCGGCCGAGCTCAACGAGTTTTATGAGTTTTGTTTTTTAATTGTTTGGGTCATGCATATATTGTTTGGGTCTTTATTTTTCATGATGTAATAATTAGTTGTCTTAATATTTTTTTTGCAATAGGGTTCTCTTTTTTTAACGAAGAATATGTCAATTTATTAGATATTAAATCGCTTAGGATAATTAATTAATTCAAATCAAATAGGTCAATATGTTAGATTTATTAGTTTGCAATTTTTTTAATTGAAACGTTGTGTATAAATTGACCTGAAAAAATGTTGTTTTTCACTGATTTAGTGGTTAATGTTCTAAAAAAATTTTATTATATCTAGGCATTAATTTCCATGATATCACAAACAGTATGATATCATTTATTTGTAATTTACAATTATGATTTTTTTATTTTATTTAAAAATATTTTTTTTGTTTTGTTATTTTCCATTAATATTATTTGTTTTTTAATACATGGTTACTTGGCTTTATAAATAATTTATTAAATTTAATCTACTAAAATACTAAAATTAAATTTATTAAATATATAATTTGTGCATCGCATGGGTGGACTATTAGTATATATAAAAGCTGAATAATATTATTTTTTGTTTCGCCAAAATGCAGTTGTTTTGCCTTGAAAATAAACTATTCTGTTATTTGTTATTTTATTTAAAAATATTGTAGAGAATTTTCATATTTCGTATACAATTCAGTTTAAAGAAATTCAACTATTTGCTTCATGGGAAATCATTACAATCAAACATATATTTATTGGGCATCCGAAAATAAATAAATAATTGTTTACTGACAAAGAATTAGTAAAAACAACAAAATATTTAACGTATTGACTGATATTTGTAGTCGCATTGGGCGTCTGAAAAATAACCTTTGAATTTGAGGTCTAAGATCAATATAAATATCATTCAAAATCCTACAATTGTTTGGCCAAACAAAAAAAAAAAAACTCAAAAGTGTACGTTTATTGAGGAAAAAAGTGTATCTTTTATCAACTTTTTTTTTGATCGGTTGTATCTTTTATTAACTTAAATATAGAAAATATTGTTGCAAATGACTCAGTTTAATTAAGGACATCGATATAACAACACTTCAGTGGGCGTACTAATAGTGTACGTGCAAATGGAAACAACTTAATTTTTCAGTTTATAATACATCTCATGACGTAGAGGTATGAACATTTATTTCCTTCTACTATGCAATGCATTTATGTTTTATGAGTTTGAAGTCGTTATTTCTTTTTAATTAGGGTATCAAGAATTCATGTTATGATCTAGCACCAAAAATGGGATTCCACCAATTTTAGACAATATTTAAATGTGCAAACATTATTAATCCAAAAATATCTAATATGTGATTAGGGTCAAATGTGGATCCCGCAAACCTCGTTCCACTAACCATAGCAAACTCACGCAGGGAGAATCTAATACTCAGCTCTCCGATGTGGAACCAACACTCTAATTCCAGAGCATTCGACTTGCATACCTCCATCGCTACCAATGCATGGAAGGCAATACTACAGCTAAAGACAATATTACAACTAAATCCGTCGTACCTAAAATCCAAAAAATGCCCCAAAATGGAATCTCTAAACTCCTCGTATACACCACCAGCGGCCAATTACAATTGTTGTTTTATATCATGAATTATACTAGGTCGAACGTACCTAGTAATATGAGTCATTTCTTTATGATAAGAGAGTCTCCCCCACAAAGGCTCAACCTGCAACATGAATTAATAGCTATTTAACAACAGAAATTGGTAAAAAAAAATGAATAAAGGTAGTAAAATATTAAGAAGACAACAACTCAGCAAGATAGACCAGTGAGTGACACGATATGATACAACTAGCACGATACGTGGCACGAAATATGTCACGTTATAATCTATATTGTGCATATTGTGACACAATTATAACATGTCACGTGTATAAACCTATATTGTGCCACTATATGCACGATATAGGTTTAGAATGTGTGCCACGTCATTATCTATATCGTGCGTGTATTGGCACAATATGACATGATATGGTAGGATATATGTTTATGATGTGGCATGTTATAAACCACAATTATGCCACAATATGCACGATATCGTGCCAATCATGTCACTTCGTCTTCTATATCATATCGTGTAAACATGAACTTTGCAACACCGATTTTCGGCACCCAAACTAGAAACACAAACCCAAACACCCAACTTCAACAAACCATTTCATGCCTCATTATCAAGCAAATGTAACAAAACCAAACATATATACTCATGAACAATCATTTTCAATAAAAACCCAACACTCTTGTAATTATTTCCATATTCTTTTAAACAACTAAAATTGAGTAACAAAACCCTAACTTGTTCGGGAGCGGAGGAGGATGGAGCAATGGCGGTTTAAGCGTTGGCGACGGTAGCAGCAACGATGATGGCGATGGTCGTGACGTTAATCTCGTCGGCAACATCCATCACAATATGGTGCACGATATAGGTATCTTATTTTGTTTTGTTCATTTTTTTTGTCTTGGAGGGAGTGTAATGTGGTTATACATACATGTGTGTGTATACAGTTTCCAAGGGTGAGTTGTACAGTTTTCAAAGGGGTGTAATTATTACTCCAGTCTCAAAATTCAAAAAACCAAGGGCAATTTGGTCAAATTGGGTATAAAAGAGTTTTTTTTTTTAAGTTGATGGGTAGAAAAGAGTATCTACTATTCATAGTGGGTACTTAAAATTTTATCCCTTCATTAAAGTATTAAGGGTATTTGGGTAAAATAACCACAAAAGTGAGTAGAAAACTTAGGCCATGATGGTTATAGTTTTAAATCCAATTTTCCATTTTCCAACTATCTCGAAAAATGGATTTATGTTTGTTTACAGAAGTTCTTAATGGAAATGAAGTCATTTTCAATTTTCAATTTCACTTTTTTGTGGAAAGATTATTTTGGAAACACAACCAACAAATTTCACAAAAATTACGCAAATCTATGTGAAAACACACTTAAAAAAACCATAACCAAACAACTTTTCACTATAATCATACAAATCTATGTAAAAAAAAAACACTTTAAAAACTATAACCAAACATATTTTCATTTTCATACATAAAATTCAGATAACGAACCAAACACATTCACAATTCTCACACGAAAACCAAAAAATTTGAAAATTTTTATTTTAAAACACTAAAAACGAAAATTGGATTTAGAAATACATCGCGAAAAGTGTTTGTCCTATTTCAAGTGAGTATTTCCCACAATTTGCTCTATAAAATACTTAAGAAATATCACAGGCAAGAAAAGCATTTGTGTTTCTCCCTTCGTGGTGGTGGTTGTTTACCCAATTGACTTGTCTCTTCTGCAATTCAACCCTTTTATTTTCTTCCCACCATAAAAAATCGTAAAAAATGGCGACTTCAGTTCTCCCGCTCCTCCTCCTCGTCTCCCTCCTGGCGACCACCGCCGCCGCCCGCCCCTGCAAAACCATCTTCTATTTCTCCGCCACCACCACGACCACTTATTACCCTTTCGATTCCCACCATGATGGAAACCCTAATCCCAATTCCGTTCTCCGAAGCCAAAACCCCCGCTACCTCACTCTCATCTTCACCACCACCACCACCTCTCGGTTTCCGATCCGCCGCCCCTCGCTCGTCTCAAGTAAACCGCCGGGTGAAGATTCCCAACCATCGTCGCCGATGATGACGTCATCCGATTTCCCCCTCAAATTTGTCTCCTCCGTTTCCAGCTCAATTAGGGATCTCAGCAAGGACATTATGACCGTGATGGCGGCGGTGGCTGCGCTGCTCCTCGGCGTCGCGTGTGGGGCCCTCAGCGCTTTTGCTATGTACTTCGTGTGGGTCCTCTTATCTCGCCGCCGCCGCTTTGACTTTGAAGATGATTATTTGTCCTCGTCCGATGACGACGACGACGATGATGTCACCGTCGCCAAGAAGTTTGGATACGTGGCGATCCCCGCGAAACCCAAGCTGGCTGATGATGACCTCAAGAAACCGGCGCCTCCAGCCAAGGAAGTGGTTTGACGATTGTGATTATATCTTTTAAGTGCTTTGTGAATGTGATGAACCTAAAGAAGGCAAATATGATAGCTTTCATATAAGGATCCGTATTGATATATTGCTACTATTGTTGCTACTACATGTTGTGCATTGATTGTCATGATACCTTGCTGCAATTAGGTCAACATATCTTCTTGTTATATTTATATTTTTTTGTTGGGCTGCTTGGTGATTTATTGCTGAGTGTGTAAATAATTACCGTTTCCCTTACGTTCATAAATTTGTGCAGATTTCACATTTACGATGTTTCTTGTTGTGTCCTTGTTGGATTAAAGTTGATAGAATTGTTTTTGTGTGTGCCATGAAACAAAGTGATCTTGTGCTATTATAGATTTGCCTGATTGTTGTGAAGTAATTTTTTGCTGTGTATGAGTATGAATAGCACCAGCTAAGTGCTTCGACTTGGATTCTTACTCTCATGAGAGCTAGGGGAAACTAATCCAATGAAATTTGGTGCGGTTGATAATATATGTAGGAACCGGGAACATTTTGGTATGCAGTATGCTTGTTGGACTTGTGAAAAATAAAAACTTGTATTGGTTTCCCCTTAACTAGTCTTAATATTTATTATTAGAGTATTAGTTTTCCTTTTTTAGTTTTAGTCCTTTTAGAGTTACAATTTCCTGTTGGACTATATAAGTCTTCATTTCTATTTTGTAACTTACGCTTGGTTTTGCATCACAAGAATACAAGTCCGTATTTTCTCTTCAATATCATCAGTTCTTTGATTTGAACATATCCGTTTATCTATCTGTTCACCTCCTATATTTTGGTTGAATCTTTAAACGTGTTCATCTCAAAGTTAATTAATTAGCTATTCATATGGCATTTTGTTTCTTTACTGTTTTTTAAAGGGCTTTTACAACTACCTATTTTCATTATTTGGCATCAAATTTGAAGTGTAGACAATGTTTAGCACCTCTCCAACTTTAACTGATTTTTTTTTTCGTACTTATTTTGATGACTTTATTAGTTTGCAACAATCTGCGTCTATAAATGAGCAATCTTGCTGCTGTATCTCACTTTCCTATGATTAATTATGTGAGGAAACTGATATGTTGAAACTCTGTCTTCTTTTTCCCCTGCTTCGAGGATTGAATTTACTATGAATATGTTGCATTCATGCTCTCTTTTTTTCCCTCAGCATTAAGGTTAGTATCAATTTGCATCATATTTGAAAGTGATTGAAATTGAAGGGATCTGAGGTTTTCGGGATGTCTGGTTAAAGCCCAAATCATTTTTTAAGGTAAAAGCTATGTAGTATCTACCTAATGCACCAGTACACTCATGTTTATATTGATCGATAGATTTATGCGGTGATATATTAAAAGCCAAGGTAGTGATTTATGTAGGCTTTTTGCTATATCTGCTTGGGTTGTTTCTGTACTGTAAGAACAAAATTTAGTTGAAATCTTGTGCAACCTTGTCCATAGTTTTTCCTCTGTTCCATCATTCCCTGTTATCTGCTTTTATTGATAGTTGCTTCTCTGGCCGCTATTTCTAGTTTTTGGGGGCAAATGAGATGGACTCTTATCTTGCTGTTGTTTCATTAATCCGTAACGGCATTGAGATTTTATGTTCCACTTTGTTTATTCCGCTTCATACTCCACTTGCTTTGATGATTGACACGTGTTTATATGATAAGCATGTGTTGTTGAGCTTTTAGAAGTATTTACACGTGTCAATCATCCAACATAGTGGAATAGGAAATTTGATCCGCGACGGCATTTGATGCTCGCAATTGGTTGCAAAAATTTGCTGGATTTTAATGTGCTTGAATACGTTTAAGAGAGCAGGGAGCTTTGGATGGACAAAGTGTTCTATTTAGCATGTTAATGTTTTTAAAGTCCCAAGTTATATTGGGAGTCTTTGCAAAAACTTCCTTAAGAAGAAGTGATTTATTGTCGTAGAAATAAAAAGTAGTTGATAATATGAAATTGACAATGTTTGAAAATAGAATTAGATTAGAAGTTGAGAGTGATTGGTGAAAAATTAGAAAATACTTATTTATTTGTAAAAATCAAGCTAGAAGCAGACGCAGAAATTGTCATTTGCAAATACAAAAAAGTGATTTTCTTTAAGTGATTTTCTTTCAGCTAAATACTAAGAGATATTTTTTTAGTAATGGCAAACACTCTCATTAGCTCTAGTGAAAACATCCATCATATGATCATAGAATGATTGTCCATTTCCAATGCTACGAGCCTACGATTTTAGGGCCTTTAAAGTTCTGAAATGGCCCAATGGTGAAGCCCAAATAGGAAGGCCCAACAACCGAAATTGTTAGGCTTAGAGAGTGTTTGGCTTAACTTATTTAAAAGATCTTATAAACTTCTATATTTTATAATATATTTTTTAAATTTATAAAATATTAGATCTTATTTTATGAATAAATTATTGAAGTGTTTGGATAAAATAAGTATATATTTTTTTTCTTAATGGTATATGTTAGTTTTTACGTCCCATATCAAATTTTTTGTCCTTTTTTGTAAAAAAAAAAATTGTGTTTATGATGTATTTTTAGTTTTTTTACTTCGAAGTATTGAAATTATTTATTTTTTCACAAAATGTATTATTTATTTATACTTTCAAAATTAGGAGTTTTTCGTACACCTATTGTTTTTTAGTTTATTAGTATTTGACATTTTTAATGTGGAAACAGTATGAAACCAATATTTTTCCTTTTTCAAACTTATAATCACATATAAAAATATAATTTAATCAAATTGGTTTTTATCTTTATATTAAAACTTAGTCAGAAGATTTTCCCCTAAAATATAAATAAATTTAAAAATAAGACCAAACAGACACTTAAACTTACCTACTCCAAATATAATAAAGTGACTTTTGTTCGGTTTGAATCAACAAGGAAAAGGGCAACTGTTCCTCTCGTCCAAGGGTCAATGCCTGTAATGGCCTTTCCCTTTCATATTCCTTTTCTATAGCACGATCGAAATAATTTAATTCTTTGGAATTTTAATAATATTTGTATTAGAGTAACCTCCCGTTGGCAGAGCTATATAGAACTGTCAATTCCGGATCGGGTCGATGGGCCGGCCCGAACCAGTCCGATTTTCTAATGGACCGAGCTCTATTTTTCAAGGCCCAAAAAAGACTGCCCTCAAAGCCCGGCCCGATGGAGAGCCCGAAAAGCCTAACTTTTTCAGTGCAATTTCCGTTTTTAGACCGGAATGGGTTCCCTATTTTTTGTGACTCGGAGTACTATTTTCCGATTTATTTCTCAAAAGCCCGGTGGTCTCGGGCGGGCCTTTTGGAGGACCTTTGTCTGACTCTAGAGCTATCAAATGGGTCGAGACTTGCTCTTTTAAAAATATTTTTATTAGCCCACCAACCAAAGAGAAAATCGGATCAGGTTAAACCGAAAATCCATCAAGTTATCATTTTAGAGACCTCAACCAATGAAAATAAACATGAAATGTCAGGTCGGTCGAGCCGTGATTTCGGATCAAATAAGCCCAAACCTTTTCGAGCTTATAATATTGTAGCTCGATTCAAGCCTATCACTGGTCCGAGCTAGTTTTGACAGCTCTACTTGTCCATAATAGCCTAATAATATGTCAAAAACAGTTTTGTGGATGCTACACTATGAGCACTACACTTGGTGTAGCATCTACCATTCACATATATTCTATTATTTAGGAAGTGACACACTCTAAGTCTCTAATGCATCTACACATTAAAGCATTAAAAGCAATATTTTAACTCAAACAGGATCTATATTTCTTTTCATAGAAAAATATTATTTAGCTAATGCACAATTGAGAGAGCCCATTAGTATTACTTACTCTTATGCTTATTTTATTGGTTTTGTTATCATTAGCCCATTCCTTACTTTTCCTCTATCCTTTTTTAATCTAATTAATGATATATTAACAAAGTTCATTTATCTTTAAAAGAAAAAGAACAAAAGAAAAAGGCCGCTTAACCACGATTTATTTGTTGCCATTTTGTGGCATGTATAGAATATACTCTTTTAGAGTTTATTGTATTACTCTATTGTTGGCATGGGTAAATTACTAGAAAATTGCTAAAAATTACTAGAAAATTGATTTAGATTAAACCCACCAACCCATGGAGTCTGACTCGTATATAGATCTATGCGTCGCACAACTTTAATAAACACTGAAAATATTTGTTATATAAATTTTATGGTTTCTATTCGTAAATTTACACTGAAATTTACTCGGAAAACAACTCGTATATAGATCTATTCGTCGCATAACTTCAATAAACACTTAAAATTAACATTTGTTACGTACATTTTATCGTACTGAAATTTTTTTACTTTCTATGAAACTAAAATTAGTTAAAAAAACTTGAAATTTTCCGCCTTATAAATTAAAGTTGTGAATAGTAGATAATGTGGTCTTTCAAAATGAACATCTACGAAACAGTCAAAAGCGATATTTTAACTCAAACAGCAATTATATTTCATTATCATAGAAAAAAATATTATTTACTAATTTTTATTTCATTTGCATTTATTACGTTTCAACTAATATGGGTACTATAAATCTGGTCATATTTTTTCACAGAAAAAAACAAAAGCCCAATGTAATCTTTGTCTTCTAATTTCGAACTGAGAGTCTGTGACGAGACACTTCTAATTAAAAAAGCAGTAAGGCTGTGCAGTTCAGCAGAAAATTTTATTAAATTCTTTTTTCATTTTTTTTCCTTTTTTATTTGTGATAAAGATTACATTTTTATATAATTAATAGGGTCAAATTAATTGACCCCGCAGCCTATATGGAGGACCTTTATTCTGTACATAGATATGTCCAAGTTCAATGTATCCAACTTTTGTTACCTCTACAAATTCTCTTTGATAATGTTTTTTGACAGCTAAGACCCACACGCTTCATATCACGCGCCCTCTGTTTTCTATTTTCTGCTCCCCATCTTTTAGCTTTTTGATTGAAGCACAAACTAAAATTTGCAAACATTAAAAAATAATTTTTTTCCCAACTAAAAGTTTTTTCTTTTTTTTTTTTTTTTTTTTTAGGCAAAAACACCATTTTTATTACTAGGCCAATATTATATTTTCAACGGGGGATATAATATAAATAAAACCAAATTGCGTTTACCCAACTAAAAGTTGAATGTTTCAAAACACTCCTAATAGTTTCAATATTAACTATATGATATACGTTGAATGATCAACTCATCTAAAAAAGTTTTGTATTTATTAATAAAAAATATGTGTTTTATTTAATATTTTATCATTTAAATACACCAAAACGATAATTAGTATGTTTTTAGTATTTTATTTTGAAATACATGTGTTAATTATCCCTTTTTCTCTATGTTTGACTCAATCTAAATCTAAAAATGCCATAAAAATATACAAAAGCCCAAAAAGTTTTATGGTTTAATTTTACGTCTTTAATAAAATAAAAAAATTAAACATAATTAATATTAACCACATAAAGTGCACACTTTACATGAAGATTGTATAAGGTACATACTTCAACTAAATCATCTATGATAAGTCATTTAAGTTAGTGATTCACTTTCAAGCTCTAATCTCTTTCCATTGTGTTAAATGGTTATTTTCGAAGGTCGCTTCAGTAAGATTCATAAGTCTTATTATCATAGAAATCGAGTCATCAATATCAATGAATTTCTCTAATGAAAAGATAATAAGTATACTTCAAATTATATCAATCCCCCTCTCTCTCTATCTGTATATATATACTCTTTATTACAAAATACATCTATCAATGAAATGATGATTTTTATTTTTTTACTTTATTGATATTTTACTTTTATTAAAAAAATAGTAATGTACCAAAGTGTGGTTAACAACTTCTCGAAAAAGCGCGTGGGTTGGCTAAATTATTGAAACAAAAATGAAAAAAAGAAGTCCCGTGGCAGTCACGTGCTCCGCAGCCATCACTCATCACCCTGGCCTTCATCTTCACCATCATCGCCTCACCACCCAAACCCCCCCCAGCCTCTAAATATTTTTCACAGATATTCAGAGCAAATTCTAAATAAACCCCAGAAAAAAAAATCTTTCATCAATCGTCCACTAAATATCTCCCGATAAAATCCCCAGCGAGAGCTTCGTTTCTGCTAGGGCTACAGTCTGTTGTTTTTTTCCCTAGCATATACCCTGCCACATGACGACGTCGTTAGGGGCTGCTAGCGCCGCCGCCACCATCGCCAAGGACCCCAAGCTCCAGATTCCGGGGAGCTTCAATGGCTTGAAAAGCGCTTCCAATTCTCTTCTGCTCACCAAACGTCCGCAGGGTTTCCGCGCCGCCGCGGCCGCTTCTCCGGGGCCCACCACCTTCATCAGAGCTGTCTCCACGGTACTTTTTTTTTCGCTTTTCCTTTATATTCCATTTTCATTCCACCAGATTTATCAATTATTGTTTTTTTTTTCTCATTTCCATTATTGTACGTTCTAATGTTTATAGTTCTTTTTGCTGATTTTTATTTCTAATGTTCAAAGGCAAAGGAAACTTTGTTATATATATTTTTTTGGCTGCATATCACCTCTATTAACCCTTTATTTATCAATAGCTGCAAATCACCTTTTATTAACCCTTAAGAAGGTCATAGCTGGAGTTTCAGTTACTTGACATTCTGAGAAGAAAACACACTCATAATTTTGTAGACGAAATTGGGTGTTGCCAAAATAATTGTCAACTATCACTCTGTGCAATTCAGTTCTTTTAATACTTGCATTGGCAAAATAATTTCTTTATGCTGTCAATGGAGACGAAATGATTCCTAGGAATGTTAGATCTTCTTAAGAAATGTGCAAGTTTTCTTTTTGTTTGCCAAGGTTACTGTAAAATGAATAGCAATTAGCAATGTGGACTGTTTGAATTTTGTTTGACTAGAAAAGGCCTTTCTGTTTGTTTTTAAGTGATGATCTCACTTCCTCACTGATAATGAGCACTGGTAGCAATCTCTGTTTCATTCCTTTTCCTTTTGTGGTAAAATTGTGTTTAGAGCCAGGTGTGTGTGATCCTTATTCAGCTAACATTCATTTAATGATCTCACTACTTATTTACAGCCTGTGAAGCCAGATACTTCTGTTGAGCAGAAACGCAGTAAGGTCGAAATCTTGAAAGAGCACAGTAATTTCATAAGATATCCTCTCAACGAGGAGTTGTTAACCGATGCCCCGAATATTAACGAGGCCGCCACACAATTAATCAAGTTCCATGGTAGCTATCAACAGTATGATAGAGACGCACGTGGTCCCAAGTCTTACTCGTTTATGCTTCGTACTAAGAACCCTTGTGGAAAGGTTTCAAACAAACTCTATCTGGTCATGGATGATCTAGCTGATGAATTTGGGATTGGAACACTTCGTTTGACAACTAGGCAAACCTTTCAACTCCATGGTGTTTTGAAGAAAGACCTTAAGACAGTAATGAGTTCTATCATTAAAAGTATGGGCTCAACACTTGGTGCATGTGGTGATCTGAACAGAAACGTGCTCGCTCCAGCAGCACCGTTGTACCGAAAAGATTATTTATTTGCGCAGAAAACTGCAGAAGATATCGCTGCACTGTTAACTCCGCAATCGGGTTTTTACTATGATATGTGGGTGGATGGTGAAAAAGTTATGTCTGCAGAGCCACCTGAAGTAGTGAAGGCTCGCAATGATAATTCTCATGGCACAAATTTCCCCGATTCGCCTGAGCCCATCTATGGAACTCAGTTCTTGCCGAGGAAGTTCAAGATTGCTGTTACTGTACCAACAGACAACTCTGTGGATCTCTTTACAAATGATATTGGTGTAGTTGTTGTTTCTGATGAAGATGGGGAGCCCCAGGGCTTTAACATATATGTAAGTGCATCTCTTTTTTGCATTAAAATTAGGGGTCATTACAAAACTACCCCTGTGGTTTGGGTTAATTACAAAAAAACCCAGAGATTTTTTGTAATTACAAAAACCCTATAAGGTTTGATTTTGCTATACACTTTACCCCCTTAATAAGAAAAAATATTTCAAACATCCTCCCTTACATTTGTAAAAATATTATTATTCCCTGTACATTTAACACATAATCAAACCTCAAAGGTTTTTTTTGAATATTGTCAAACATCTGTTTTTTTTTTTGGTAATTAACCCAAAACTTAGGGGTAGTTTTTGTAATTATCCCTATAATTATTTTCAGCATGCCTGTTTGAGACCCGATGATGTTAAATCATCTATTATAATCACTGCAGGTAGGTGGTGGTATGGGAAGAACACATAGGATGGAGAGCACCTTTCCTCGATTGGCAGAACCATTGGGTTATGTGCCAAAGGAGGATATATTATATGCAGTGAAGGCCATTGTTGTCACACAAAGAGAAAATGGGAGAAGGGATGATCGTAAGTACAGCAGAATGAAATATTTAATCAGCTCGTGGGGAATTGAAAAGTTCAGAACTGTTGTTGAACAGTACTATGGAAGGAAGTTTGAACCTTGCCGCGAGTTACCGGAGTGGGAATTTAAGAGCTACTTGGGATGGCACGAGCAGGTCCGTTAGTCTGTTTAAGATGTTTTTCTGATTTGTAACATTTTTACTCTACTTTTTAACGTATTTCATTTACATTTTAGCATTTTAAGTTTCTTTGTATCATATCTGTAGTTGATTGTGTGAAGGCTTGTTTTTGTAGGGAGATGGTGGGTTATTTTGTGGTCTCCATGTCGATAGTGGTCGAGTCAAAGGGGTAATGAAGACGACTCTAAGGGAAATAATTGAGAAGTACAATTTGAATGTCCGCATTACACCAAACCAGAACATTATTTTGTGCGATGTACGGCAAGCGTGGAAGCGCCCCATCACTACAGCTCTTGCTCAGGGTGGTCTGCTGGTGAGATGTTCTGAGCTAAGACTTGCTAGCAAATGTTGTGATATGTGTCTCATCATAATATGTAGGTATAATTACAAAATTACCCCTGAGGTTTGGGTAATTACAAAAAACCCACAGGTTTTTGAAAATTACAAAAAAATCTGTTAAAGTTGATTCTGTATTACATTTTACCCCCTTCATAAGCAAAAACATATCAAACTCCCCATTACATTTGTAAAAATATTGCAATTATCCCCTTACATTTAACACATAATTAAACCTCAAGGGGCTTTTGTAATTTTTTTGTAATTTTCAAATGTCTGTTTTTTTTTTTTGGTAATTAATTCAAGCCTCAAGGGTATTATTTTGTAATTATCCTAATATTTATGGGGTGCATTGACATATCCGTGCAATATAATACCTGAGTTTAAGGGTTATTCTAGAAGAAAAATTAAGAATGCTGGTGCTTTATTAAATTTATCTAGATTGTGGCATTGTCGCTAAATTTCTTGTGAAAGGCAAAAAAAAAAAAAAAATTATTGTTTTTTCGCAATGTCATGAATGTATTAAATTAGAATAGGAATGCTACCACTCTGTTTGCATGATAGCTATTCCAGCCTACACCACTGGCAGGAGCCTTTTGGAATTTATTTTTTGTTGTTTGGTCAGAAGTTTAATTCTTAAACGAGTATATTTACTGCTTTGGGTAACGATGCAACCTTTTTTCTACTCATTCAAGACTAATAACTCCCATTGACAGTTTTTCCACAATATGAAAAGGACAAAAAAACTAAATTTTCTACTTTAGTCTGTAATATTATATTGTCATCCTTTGGAATAGATTTGCCCTTGGATGTTTCATGAGGCAAATATGTCCCCATATCTAACCAATCATTTGTTTGCATAGCAACCAAGGTTTGTAGATCCTCTCAATGTGACAGCAATGGCATGCCCAGCTTTACCACTTTGCCCTTTGGCCATTACAGAAGCCGAGCGTGGAATACCCGACCTCCTTAAGCGGGTTCGAGCTGTATTTGAGAAGGTACAATCTATTTCTTTATTCTGAAAAGGGATAATTACAAAAACAACCCCTGAGGTTTGGGGTAGTTACAAAAAACCTAGAGAAGTTTCAAACATACAAAAAAAAACCCGAGTTTTGATTATGTCTTAAATGTGAGGGGATAAATGTAATATTTTTACAAATGTAAAGAGGGTGTTTTAGATGTTTTTGCTTATGAAGGGGGCAAAGTGTATAATTTTCAAAAAACTTTTTTGTTTTTTGGTTTATTAGCTCAAACCTAAAGGGTAGCTTTTGTAACTATCCCTTCTGAAATAATTTATAAGCTAGTAAAGTTGGAATTGTTGTCAGATTCAAGATTTGATATGATGCTTGTTGATAAAACCTTTTATCATGTTATTTTAGGTTGGTCTCAAGTATAACGAATCTGTGGTTATAAGGGTAACCGGTTGTCCCAATGGTTGTGCTAGACCGTACATGGCTGAACTCGGCCTGGTTGGTGATGGTCCAAATAGTTATCAGGTAACAAAAGCATCTGCTAGACACTTTATGAGTGCTGGTGGAATTTTCAATTGTGACCGAGTGGTTTTATATTGTTGTTGCAGATTTGGCTCGGAGGGACACCTGGCCAAACTTCCCTAGCAAGAGTGTTTAAGGATAAGGTTAAGATTCAAGATCTTGAGAAAGTTCTGGAACCTTTGTTTTATCACTGGAAACGCAAGCGCCTTTCTAAGGAATCATTCGGTGACTTCACAAACCGCATGGTAGGCAATTATTTGGATAAGGCTACTAACCTAAATCTCCTTAAAACCTTTTTTCTAAATCTGCTGATGCCATGTCAAAAAGTGGCTCTAACAGAGTTAATTAACAAAAATACCCTAGAGTTTTTTCTTATTGCAAATTACACCTTCAAGATGGGGGGTATGTTTAAGCAAATACAAACCTCAAAGAGGTGTTTGTAATGCCTGAAGAGGGTATTTGTAATTTGAAATATAACTGGATTTTTGGTTTTTGTTTCTAACCCTTTTTATAATAATTAGGGATAATTACAAAAGCTACCCTTGAGGTTCGGCCTAATTACAAAAAAAAACTTAGCTATCTTTGAAAATTACAAAAACCACCCTTGAGGTGTAAATTTGTCTTACATTTTTCACTTGTCGTGAGTGGAGCTAACGGATATTGTTGATGTCATCAATTATATTTACAATTACATCCCTTAATGTTTCTAAATATTACAAATAACTCTTAACTTTTCATCTTACGTTTTACAATTATATCCCTAACATTTTTCCAAATACTACAAATAGCCAAAAGAAAAGTTGGGATTATTTGTTATATTAGAAAAGTTGAGGGGTATAATTGTAAAATATTTGAAGATGTGAACTGATAGTTGGGGCAAATGTAACACAAATGTAAACCTCAAGGGTGATTTTTTGTAATTTTTAGAGTTAGCTGGGTATTTTTGTAATTAGGCCAAACCTCAAGGGTAGGGTTTGTAACTATCCATCATAATTATCATTAACTAAAAACGAACTATGGTTCTTGCCCAGGGCAATGAGAAACTCGTGGAGCTGGTCGATAAGTGGGAAGGAATACCGTTAGGAGCATCGCGCTACAACCTGAAACTTTTTGCTGACAAGGAGACATACGAAGCGATGGATGCTCTAGCAAGGCTCCAAGATAAGAATGCTCATCAATTAGCCATGGAAATAATTCGCAATTTCGTGGCCTCAAACGGAAATGGTAAAATCGAGTGAACAACCCCGGAAGATTCATTTTCTCGTGCTGAACTGAATAACTTGAATCGTTGTTACCGGTCGGTAACAGCTGAGAGGACGCCGCGTCATTTTGTATCTAGCTCTTTGAGTGTTTTATAATTTATGCCAACCTCGTTTTTATGTTTTCTTGAGGTCATTTGAAACTATTGCTAGTTATGGGATTGACTAAGGGGTTTTCATTCTTCATTTTCATCTAAGATTTGGTCTTGTTTTGAGTTGGTTTCTACATCTGTGATGTAAGGGAATTTTCCTAATGGATCTTGCTAATATTTCTTGCATGCAAGCTTGAGAAATCCTGCGATCATGCATACATTTTTAGGTAGCAAATGTGTTTCAAATGCTCTTTACGAGGTGAATTACTGTAATATTTGTATAAATATTAGGTGAGTTTTTAAATATTATTTTCCGCTTATGAAGGAGGGAAATATAAGATGAAATCAAGTTTCAAAGGGTTATTGAAATTTCGATTTCATTTTTTTGGAATTAGCCCAAACCTTAGGGCTTTTTTTGTAATGATCCCAGAGAGAAATGCAAAACCATAAATCAAGGGATAATTACAGAAACCCCCTTGAGGTTCGGACTAATTATAAAAAAATCCGGAAATTTTGAAAATTACAAAAAAAATTTGAGATTTGATTCCGTTTTACATTTTCCTCTAGTGAAAAGCATTTTTCCCTCAAATTTTAGACATAATTAAATTTGAGGGGGCTTTTTTGTAAATGTGAAACATGTTTGGTTTTTTTGTATTTATCCCAAACCTCATGGGGTTTGTTGTAATTATCCCTAAAATCAAGTTCCATTTGGGGGAACACGGTTATAAGTGTAAAACCATGAAGGCATAACAATTTTAAGCTACGGTTTGGAATGTTCTGCAAGATTAAGGAATATGGACAACTAAGGACGGAAATAAACCCACTATTTTTTTTAAAGAAAAAGAAAAGATGAAAAAGGTTCTCTGTAATTGAACTAGAACTAGACCGACAATGAGTTGGGGTGGGTTGGGTTGGTTTAGGTCAGCCCAAGGGCAGGGGGTCAAGTCATGAAGTCGGGTTATATTGGGTCGACCAAAATTTTATTGGCCCACATTTCTCGTGGCTTGATCTAGCCTAGCCTAGCCCAACTAACACAAATATTTTTGGTTGGGTCATTCGAGCCCGTCCGACTTTGGGTTGTTTGAGCCGGCTAAAGTAGGCACCATCCTTTTGGGTCCTATAAAAGTTAAACACAACCTAACCTTATATGCGGGTTGTTTGGGCCAGGCCGAACAAATTTAACGGTTCAAGTTGGGCCAGGCCAATTTTGTCACTCCAACTTCAATGGCCTCCCAAATAAAAGAGAAAGATGAGAAAGAACAAATTTTAGCACTGTTCTAAAAAATGCTAGATGCTAGTCGGGGGCAAGTTATGGCCTAGAGCCTAGACGGACCACTTTTCACATAGGGCTAATCGAAAGAAAAAAACATAGGCAGACAAAGAGAGAACTTAGCGCTTTTACAAAAAATATTTTCTACTTAAAATACAAAAAGCGACTAAAAATTAAGATTTTTAGATCAGTGAATTTTAGTATTCATTGGTCACCCATGGGGAAGATGTAAATATTGAACACATCAATCCCAAACGGAAAACAAAGTTTATTGACACAATCATAGCATTTGGTATCATTTCGTCACATATCTTTATTTTTCAAAAATATTAATTTATTTATTTTATTATATTTTTAAGAGCAACACTATTCCGAGTCCCTCGCTCTATTTTCAATCCTATTTTTCCATAATTCACAATCTATTTTTTTTTCTTTCTATTGCATTGAAAGCAAGTTGATCAAAAAGACAATCACACCAAATAATATTAACAAAAAAAAACCCTTAAAATTAATGAAAAACAAAGATCACAAGAATAAGGTTTTTACATCAATTTTCCCAAGATCCAACGGTTTACAAAACCACATTATCATCAATTGCGACAGATCCTGGCCGTCGGCATGGTGACACAGATCGGCGCATATTTCTTCTTAGCTTCAGCACTCCCCCGCTTCGGCTCGTCGGCCATCGCCACTTTCGCGACGGAGCACGCGGCGGCGGCCGCCACCGCAAACATCAACTCCCTCCTACCGTTGTTCCTCTCTTCGTTCACCACCGCCATCTTCTCTTCGGAGTCCCTTGAGGCCCTCACCGCCACCACGCCGCGTCGGGGGCGGTGGTGGGGAGATTCTTGGCGGCGGCGGCGGCTGAGCCACCCAAGAAAGAGGCGGTCATGGTCATGGAAGCCATTATTTTGCACAATTCTTTTTTGTTTGGTCAGTATAATTTTGGCTATGTGGAAATGGATTTAAGAGGTGGGTTTAGTTAAAAAAGTATGGGGGTGGGGTGTGTGGAGTGTGGCAATAGTGATTCATACAAATGTGATCCATTTTGTTATCCACAAAATTGAGATGTGTTCCAATGGTTTGGTGCCAAGTGTGGGAGCTTTATCTCAATTTTTTTGGTTTTTAGATTTTCCTCTTTTCAATTTCTTCACATTTTTTTTTTCTTTATATGGTGATCATAAATTGTAGTTTGGAATTTATTTCTTTGAGTAAATTCATTGCACCAAAAAACAGTTTACCTATAGAAAAATATGTAGGCAAATATTAATGTAATGGTAAAATTGTAGATAAAATCATTGTTTGTAAATATTTATCTACGAATCTAAAACTGTCGGTAAATTTTAAAACTGTCAGTATAATTTGGGAAAAAATAATATTTTTTATTTTGTAGGTAACTGTAAAATTTAGTGACAAAATCATTTTTGATGGTAAATTCTGTTAGTAAACTGGAATTTTCAAAAGTCTCAGGTTTTTTTTATGATCAACCCAAACCTCATGGGTGTTTTATATTATCTCTTTAATTTATTCCAGAAATTCATATTCTTGAATAGATAATTTAAGTAGAAGCATAAATATTGTGACCATTTTATTTTATTTAATTTAATTAAATAAAGTTTCAATTTGTACCATTTTTCATGTAAACAAAATCTTTAGTTATCGGTGGGGCAAAAGATAAAAAAATTGCTAATATAGAGGGTTATTTGACGGTTTGTGGCATTTGCCACAAATTTTTGCAGAGTTGGGGTGATTTGGGAGAGTCTAAAGGGATGTATGTATGTGTTTCCAAGTCCAATTTCCAGTTTCTAGTGTTGGAATATGAATTTTCAAACTTTATTGGTTTTCGTGTGAGAATTGAAAATGTGTTTGGTTTGTTGTCTAAATTTCTGTTTAAAAATGAAAATATGTTTGGTTATAGTATTTTTGACATAGATTTGCGTGATTGTAGTGTATTTCTGACATCGTTTTGCGTGATTATAGTGTATTTTCACATAGATTTGCGTGATTGTGGTGAAAACTTGTTTGGTTGTATTTTCAAAAGAATCTTTCCATAAAAAAATAAAAACTGAAAATGACTTTATTTCCATTGAGAATTTATTAAACAAATATAAATTCATTTTCTAAATAGTTAGAAATTGAAAAATTTGATTTGAAAACAATTCCATACATAACCTTAATTTTTAGGTGTAGGCGCCACTAGAAATGACGCGTACTAAGAAGGCGCCAATCCCAATGGCGCCTACTGACCATGTTTCTTTTTTTTTTTTTCAAAAATTTTGTAGACGCTTCAAAAACCGGCGCTAATTTTAATTTAAATTTTGAATTTTTGAAAATTCCTTTCAAATATTGAATAAATACATAATTTTCAAATAACTATAATATGAAATATTATTGAATCAAAACCAGATTAAATAATAAAACCTACAATAAATATTTAAAAAACAACAAGAAATTACACATTAGAAAACTGGAATAAGAAACGTCATCCCATTATTCGAATATATACGAATCAATTCAAATATTCATACTTAAAATTCTAATATGTGGTGTGCAAATTTCGGTGCCATGGGTTATTGCGGCGACCAAACAAATTATTTTTTTAATTCTTTAATCGAGGTATTTGGATTAAAGAATCAAATAAAAAATTGGGTTAGCGCAATAACCAATTGCGGCTCACATGCGCAATTAGTTATTGCCCCAACACTTTAATAAATAAGTCCTCCAATTCCCAATCTATTTCAACAAATTTATCCCATTTTTTAAAATATGTGCTGTAAGTTTTATTATTTAATCGGGTGTTGATTCAGTAACATTTCATATTATAGTTATCCAAAATTTGTGTATTTATTTAATATTTGAAATAAATTTTCGAAAATTCAAAATTAAAAAAATAAAATAAATTGTAGGTGCCAGTCACTACAAAACCGGGCTGAAAAAAAAAAAGAAACATGGGCAGGAGACGCCATTGGGATTGACGCCTCCACCTAAAAATTTAAGAGTCCCTCAAATCACCCTAACTCTGCAAAAATTTGTGGCAAATACCACAAGCCGTAAAAATTATAGCCAAAGGCCGTATAATGTCAATCTGATCTCATCTAAACTTTAGAATTAAAACAACTAAATTCTTGCATGGTAAGTCTTTTAGACCTTACTTTCTAAAAAGAAAAGTATAATAAGACCTTACAAAATTTATACAATGTATATATATAATAAGTAATTAGTTGAACCAACATTCACTCTGTTGGAAATGAGTCTCAGTCTAAGTCAAAATCAGAATCAGAGACAGAGTCGAAATGAAAATCGGAGCCATAACTAGAGGCTAGAGCCAGAGTCAAAATCAGAATCAGAATCAACAAAATCAGAATCAGAATCAACAAAATCAACATCGAGCGGAATCGTGAGCTGAGCTAGAATCGAACTAGAGTACTTTTCGATTCGTCGAGATGGGGATATCATGCGCTCGCTGACGACACAATGGGCACGAATTGCTCTTCACCAGCCAGCTCACGACACAATGGAAATGAAAAGCATGACCGCATGAGGGGAGCAAGGATATTGGAGTGTCAATGGTGGGACTATTCAAACAAATAGGACATACATCCATCAGACTCAACCCTTCATCAACATTTTTCACTCTAACCCTCGTGAGAATATTCTTCAAGAAGCACCAGAGCTCCTCGTCGATGTGTTGGCCAGTAATCCAACGACTAGATCGAGTCAAGCGTCCGGACCTGATCGCCCTGTCCATGGCGGCATCTAGCAGCTCGCCCTCTTGCTGCACCGTGCAAACATCGATGCTCACGACGACACAAGACTTTGAGGCGCTTTGAGGGTCAACACCCTTTTCTTTGGCGAAATCGAAGGCCTCATCAACCAGCCTTGGAATTACGTCGTCAGGAATAACCCGATATTCTTTAAGCCTGTCGGTCGTGGAAGCATCTAGAAACTCTACATTTCCTTTACATTGTATGTCACCACGGATAGGAAATGTGTGACTCTCGGATCCCATCATTATTATCATCATATTATCATCAATAGAACCGTTGTCTATTTCATGATCGTCAATCCCAATTGGCCTTCTAATTTTTAGTATGAAATTAGTTCGTAATTCAAATAATAGCATTACCCTATCTGGAATAATCATCTCCTTCCCCATCAAAAAACGATAATTATATTCATATCCCGATTTACTACCCATATCTGTAGTATAATATTCAGATCATAAGAAAATATATGCAATCAAAAAATGTACGTACGACTGTGGCTTTTAACTTCATTAATTACATATATATATAGAGCTGTCTGGGGAATCCAAATTTGAAAAGAATTAGAATTACAATACGAAAAGGATAACAAATGCTGTGTATACGTACTAGATGAATTTTAAAAATTGTAGTTGCTATATATAATTATATATAAAAGGAAACTTATAGTTGATTCGGGAATTTTAAATTTGAAAGAAATAATTAAAGCTATTATGCGGAAAGGAAAAGAGATTTATACATAATCACATATGTAACACATCCCTTAATCTATATAGATATATATGTGTGTATTGTATATTATATTATATGATGTTATGATTTGTTTATTATTATATTGTATTTTATACATATTATACACAATGTTTTTTTTTTTGAATTATCTTCCGTTTTTCCTTTTTGAAAAACTATTCCGCTTTTAGTTGAACTAGTTTGATACATTAATTTTGAAGATAATGTACTTTACAATTCCTTCAACCAAAAATTAACCAGTTCATGTTGAATCAATGACGGACCGGAAAAAAATATTATGATGGACCAATACACGAAAGTGAGCCAGGTGGGCCGAATAAAAACTTAAAAAAACCATATAAATTCTATTTTTTTTTAAATTCTTTGTGTGTTTCTTTTTTCTTAAAAAAGGTGGGGCCAAGGGCCATGTTGGCCCCTTGCCTCCACATGTGTGTTGAACTATACTTTTAGTTGGAAGCAAATACAAAAAGCTACTCAAACTTAGGTCTAAATAAGCAAAGCAGGCCCAAACCTTCCAATACAAAACTTGGCTCGACTTGGGTACGCTACTAAACGAGCTAACACTTTTAAGGTCCCAAATCTCCCATCAACCAAACTCTTTAAATGATTAAATTCACAATTCAATTTATTAAAAAAACATAAAATTAACATAATAGGGACAAGACTTTTTTAACTGAATACTACAATTTTGGGGAAAATTATACAATTGGGGTGAATTTGGGGATCAATAAAAAATCAATGTGAATCGTGGATTGGATTCACGACTAAAGCTGAGTCGTGAATACAATCCATGACTAAAGCTGAGTCGTGAATACAATCCACGACTGTTTTTTAAAAATTACGTCCTAGTCGTTAATTGAATCTGATTTTCTAGTCGTTAATTCAATTAACGAATGGGACAACTATTTTAATAAAAAAAACGTTGGAATAACAAATACTATATAAAATTGTATTTGTGTGTATTTGTAGGATAGATTAATAAAAGAAGTGTATGCCTCATTCCTACACCATATACACACAAATACAATTTAGTCTTTTCACAATGAAAGCAAGACCCTTGGTAATTGCTAATTGTTGTACTCCTATATATCTCTCTACCGTTAAATTCAAATTTATTGTTTATTCCAAACAAACACACAAAGTATAACCCGAGCATAATGGGTTGAGCCAAATAGGTCACATTCATTCTTGGCCTAAAAAGTTATAGCCTACCTCGATTTTTTACCTGGACGAGCTCATTTTCACACCTCTAAAATTTAAAACATAACCAAACATTTTTGTAATTATCCTTTCTTTTATTTTCTGAATTTCCCCTGATTC
Organism: Rehmannia glutinosa; assembly: GCA_016081115.2. Classification (NCBI taxonomy): domain Eukaryota; kingdom Viridiplantae; phylum Streptophyta; class Magnoliopsida; order Lamiales; family Orobanchaceae; genus Rehmannia; species Rehmannia glutinosa. Next base: position 1,845,631 of record CM071936.1, read on the forward strand.
ATTTACTTCCCTACTTGTCAATTTTTTTTTTTTTTTTTTGTCTTGTTGATTTGTATTAAGACAACGGTTGTTTGAATGAGTTGCAAGAATTAAGCTTGTCCACTGATATAAGCCATCAAATTGACAAACAGAGTTTAAATTAGGGAATAATTACAGATACTAGCCTTGTGGTTTAGCTTAATTACACAACAATCCAGTAATCTTTCAAAATTGTGAACACTTTAACATTTATATATGTCTTCAAGAAATGTTCTTCATATGCAGGAACGGATATTACAAGAGGACAATAGACGCTCGGGACGTTCGAAGGTCATCGTTCATAGGATAATCGAGCTAGTGAGAGCCGAGACAGAGCAGTGGTCTGAAACGGAATTTGCTGGCTTCATCAAATAATTTATTGTTACGTCACTCAATTTTTCTAAATATATCAAATAGCTCCAATTTTTATGGGTTTTTTTGTAATTAGCCCAAAACTCAGGGGTGGCTTTTGTAGTTGTCCCTTTTGTTTAACTAAAAGGTATTTACATAGTATACATATATCCATGTGTTTTTAGGTAGAAGAATAGAGAGAAATGGCTTGTGGTTATGCAATCAAGGCCAATGAACTGTAACTCGAACTATCTGCACTTCAAAACGAGCAGGACTGAAAAGCGAATCAAGCTACTCGATACTCGATTCGAGATCAATCGTTATAAGCTCGATTTGTTAACGTAACGAACTAATCTTGAACAAATTTTTCCGCTCGATAAGATGTGAAACTCGGCTCGAGCTCCACTCGATTAATAAAAAAAAACTATAAAATATGTGTAAATATATGAAGTTACTCCAGCTCGATTCGTGTTCAGCTCGACTAAAGCTCTTTCGAGCTCGATTAATATTCTAATCAAGCTCAAACATGATTTTTAAAGTTCGATTAAAATTCAAACAAGCTTGAACAATTCTATATTCGACTCGACCCGACCTATTTACACCCCTAAAAAGAGCTTCAAAAGTTTAAAACAAAACCAACTTAGGCAACACACTCTCTTTTGTATAAATAGTGGATCATATTACTCTCTTTTGTATAAAAGCAACTAACCAAATTAATCAAAACAAACTCTGCAGTTGTCAGTGGGCCAAAATATAAAAAACTACTAATATAGAAAAGATCAATAATAAAAATTATCGCCACAGAGAACGTATAATTTCAATTAGATCTCATCCGAACATTCGAATTAAAACAAATAAATTGCTTGCATAGTCAAGTCTAAAAAGGCCTTACAAAAAATTCATTCACTGCTACATATAAAAAAATGAGCATATTAGTTGATTCAATATTTATTATACCGTACGTAACTGAAACCTAGGACGGCGAACAGAGTCATCGTCTGAGTCGGAGCCTGAATCAGAGTCAGAGTCAGAGCGAGAGCCAGAATCAGAGTCAGAGCTAGAATAAAAAATGGAGACATCATGCACTCGTCGGCGGCACATGGGGCATAAATTGCTCTTCACCAACCAACTCACAACGCAGTGGAAATGAAAAGCATGACCGCATGATGGGAGCACGGATATTATAGTGCCAACGGTGGGATTATTCAAACAAACAGGACACTCCTCCATCAGACTCAACCCCTGGTCAACATCTTCCACTCTAACCCTCGGCAAACTATTCTTCAAGAAATACCACAGTTCCTCGTCAATGTGTTGACCAGTACTGTGCCAATCGCGAGATGTAGCAAGGCCTTCACCCCTGATCGCCCTGTCCATGGCGGCATCTAGTGGCTCGCACTCTTGCATCACCGTGCAAACGTCGATGCACACGACGACAGGAATTATTAAGAGAGACGCGTTTTGAGGATCAGCTGCTTTTTGTCTGGCAAAGTCAAGGGCCTCGTTGACCAGCCTCGGAATTACATCGTCGGGAATAATCCGATATTCTTTAAGCCTGTCGCTCGTGTGGTTTTCCAGGATCACGTTTTGGTTTTGTAGAAATTGCTCCTCTACATCACTATCCATACAAAGTTTGGTACAACTCTCGGACCCCATGATCACCATATCATCATGATGATCATGATCATCACCGTCCGTAATTGGCTTTCTAATTTTCAGTGTGAAATTAGTTTGGAATGCGAATAACAATTTTACGACATCATCGTCGCGTATCGCACGTGGAATGATCGCCTCGTCCATCCAGAAACGATAACTATATTCATATTCGGGTCTGCTACTACCCATATCTGTACAATGATACTCAGATATCTGAGAAGTAGTTATTTATACACTATCGGAAAAAATAAGAGCATGGTTTTAACCTTAAATTCTTTCTATATTTATAGGTAGCTAGGGAATCTTAATTTGAAAACAAATAGAATTACTGTGCAAAAAGGGAATTAAACTCAGTATTGTATATGCAAAAGGAATTTTAATTGTAGTTACTAATAAATAAAAGGAAATTACTTATAGCTAATTAGGGAATTTCAATTGTGATAGAATTAAAGCTACGTACTATGCGAAAGGAAAGAGAGAGACCTATATCCCTTAATCGATATGTATTGTATATTATATTATAGGGATAATTACAAAAACATCGCTGAGGTTTGAGCTAATTACAAAAAAACCTAGAATTATTTCAAAATTACAAAAAAGATGACGCATGTTTGATTTAATTGTAATATTTTTATAAATATTAAGGGGGTTTGAAATTTTTTTTGTTTGAAGGTGGAAAATATAAGAATCAAACCTCAAGCGATTTTTTGCAATTTTCAAAACTCATTGGATTTTTCTGTAATTAGCCCTAGCCTTAGGGGTTTTTGTAATTATCCCGAACCTTTGGGGTATTTTTGTAATTATCCCTATATTATATTATATTATATTATTTATTTATTTATTCTTGTGTTGTATTTTATACATATTATTATACAAAATGTTTCTTCAGTTTTTTTTAATATTTTAAATATCTTCCGATTTTTAGTTGGACTAATTTGACATATTAATTTTGAAGATAATGTACTTTACAATTCTTTTTCGTAAATACTATTCAGTTCATGTTGAGCTATATTTTTATCGTGAAACAAACACTAAAAACTATCGGTGGCAATAATATAATTTATAATTATTTTTTCTAAAAAAATGTAATTATGTGTTATACGCTCATGTCGAAACTTTTATTTGGGGACAAACACAAACACTAAAATCTAGTGACGAAGATCAATCCTACGTAATAAATAAGATTATGCTAAATCCATAGTTAAGTAATTTTTTATTCACGTGACTCCTTTTTATTTTTTAATTTGAGTTGAAGTAGACTTTTGGTTGAAACAAACACCGAAAATTACTCATGATATATTTCTCTTATTCTTTCTTATTAATTCATTATTCCTTAGTAAAATATTATATCATAATAAATTTTTTAATAAGATATAAATAATTATTTGTTAGTTATAACACATATCATATCCGTATAGTACCCGTACGAATGAAAATATTTTCGTTTCTGGTATACATTTTCAACCATCGTTAAGTGCTCCATACTTTTGAAATAAAACATATATGGTCTAACTTATGTTGAGTTGCACTTTTGTCCACTAATTTAGGGGTGTGGCAAAATAAGACACTAACTTCTAATTTGTTACACCAATTTTTGTCGATAATTACGAAATCAACTGAATTGCTCCCATAGTTGGGGGATTTCGACCCGCCCATGTGGAAATAAAAAATAATTAAATATACCAATGTAATTAAAAATGGTCGGAGGGACTAAAATCCCCAAAATTACTGTGCAATTTTGGTTGATTTCGCAATTGCCGACAGAGATTGGACTTAGTCTGCAATAAATTAGAAGTTAGTGTCTTATTTTACCACACCCCTAAGTTAGTGGACGGAAGTGCAACTCGATAGAAGTTGTTGGACCATATACAGGGGCGGAGCTAGGACAACTAGTAAGGGGGGGCCAAGAGTAGGGGTGTCAATCTTGTCGTGTTTCGTGTTTGCGGGTCGTGTTTTTACACAGATATTATAGGTGTGACACGAACCTTAACACGACCCATTTAATTATTTGTGCCAAGATACAAGACACAAACACGACCCATTTATGACACGGATAACCCGACACGACACGAAAAAACTATATAATTTAAAGTTGTTACGAAAAAAAATTAAAAAAATTGGAGAAAAAAAATAAAATTACAAATAAAAAATACATAAAATATTAAAAAATATTAAATTCGTGTTAAGTTTCGTGTTGAGTTATCGTGTCGTGTCAGAAATTGACGCATCTAGCCAAGAGTAAAAAACAAAAAATGACATTTGTGTATGTATACAAGATAATAAAGTTTATACATATTACATTTGTATCAAAAGAATATATTAATATTCATTAGTAAAATTCATGGAATAGAAAATATAATTTTAAGATGATAATAAGATAAAATAAGATCCACAAAATCTCCAATTTAACTTACTAAAATTCATGGAATAATTTTTATCTAACAAAATTTTGAGGGGGGCCAAAATATTAAATAATAAAACTATAGGTACTAAAATGAAAAAGTTGGGGGGGCCAGGGCCCCCCTGAGCCACCATGTGGCTCCGCCCTTGACCATATATACAATTTTTAGCCTTTTGTTTAGGGATAATTATAAAAACTACCTTGAGGTTTTGGGTGATTAAAAAAACCCAAAATTAAAAAAAAAATCCTAAGGTTTGCTTTCGGCTTACATTTTCACTCCAACCATTAGTTGAACTACGGAATTTATTGACATCATAAAATATTTTATAATTACATCTCTCGATTTTTCTAAATATTACAAACAATCCAAACTTTTCGTCTTGTGGTTATGAAAACAAGGCCAATGAACTGCAGCTTGAACTATCTGCACTTCAAAAGGATCTTCAAAAGTCTAAAATAGAACTAAACTTTGGGCAAAACAGGGAAATAAAGCTGAGCTATATATCAGATGAAGGAAAATTACCTTTCTTGTGAAAAAAGTGGTTAAACAACTCTATAGCAATTATCTATACATAAATTTAAAGCCAATTCTATAAATAGTGGATCATATTACACTCTTTTTTATAAAAGCAACTAACCAAATTAATCAAAACAAATAAATTGCTTGCATAGTCAAGTCTAAAAAGGCCTTACTAAAGGTTATATATATATATATATATATATATTAAAAAAAATGAGCATAATAGTTGATTCAACATTATATTGTAAGTAAGCTAAACCTAGGACGAACATAGTCACCGTCTGAGTCGGAGCCTGAATCAGAATCAGAGTCCGAGACGGTGAAATCATGCACTTCTTGACAGCACAAGGGGCATAAATTGCTCCCTACCAACCAACTCACAATACATTGAAAATGAAAAGCATGACCGCATTCGGGGAGCACGGAAATTTGAGTGTCAATGGTTGGACTATTCAAACAAATAGGACACTCGTCCATCAGACTCAACCCCTCGTCAACATCTTCAACCGTAATCCTGGGCAGAACATCCTTCAAGAAGGACCAGAGTCCCTCGTCGATTTGTTGATCAGTAGCCCAATCGCTGGACGGAGTCAGGGCTTCAGGCCTGATCGCCCTGTCCATGGCGGCATCCAGTGGTTCCTCCTCTTTCTGCACCGTGCAGACCTCGATATCCACAACGACAGGAATCACTCTAAGAGAGTAGTTCCGAGGATCAACCAACTTCTGTAAGGCGAAATCGAAGGCTTCATCGGCCAGCCTTGAAATTACTTCATCGGGAATAATCTCATATTCTTTAAGCCTGTCGCTCACGTGTTTTTCCACGGACTTTGTATTATGTTCGCGTCGTTCGATTGGTAGGAAGTGGTCCTCTACATCACCATCCATACCAAATTTGTTACTCTCGGACCCAATGATAATCATATCATCAACATCAACATGACTAATTGGCCTTCTAAATTTCAGTATGAATTCAGTATGGAATTCAAACAATAGCATTACGCAATTACCATCATCATCATCGTCGTCACGAGTAATATTTATCCCTTCTGGAATGATCTCCGCGTCCATCCAAAAACGATAACGAAATTCATATTCCAATCTGCTACTACCCATACTGTACGCAGTAGCGGATGCAGGATTCCGGTTTTGGGAGCGAAAAACGAACTGAGTATAATGCTCAGATGTTCTGAGAAAAAGATATAACAAATAGAATTGTTGTACAATAAGGAAACTTATATGCAAAAGGAATTTTAATTGTAGTTACTATATATAAAAGCAAACTTATATATAATTATTTACGGAATTTTTTACAATTTTTTCTCCAAAAAAATAATTTCATGTTTGGTGGACTTTTAGTTGGAAACAAATGCTAGACAAATACAAACACTGAAAAATCGGGTAGCATCTACTTAAGGTATATGATGCTAAAAGGATATCTAAGTGATTTTTTATTCACTTTTCGTTGAAACAAATTAAACACCGAATATTACTCGGGAAATATTTCTGTTATTCTTTTTTATTAATGGATTATTCCTTGGTAAAATATTATACCATAATATATTGTCTTAGTAAGATATCAAACGTTCATATTTTTAGTAAGATAGATACATTAAATTTTTTAACTTTTAGACAGAATCAAATTTTAGTGGTAGTTTTTGTAATCCTGAAACTTCTCCAAATTTTTTGTGATTACCCCAAACCTCATGAGTAGCTTTTGTAATTATCACTTTCATTAATTCTTGATAGGTGTGTGTATATATGTTTATTTGTGTTTTAGCATACATCAAACGTAAAATATGTTGGGTTTCGCGAATTTGGAATGGACAAACCCATATGACTTTTTGAATTACCTTTTAAAAGAATTAAATCGCAAAATCATTCTTTTTGCAAAAAAAAAAAAAAGGGGTGTTATGGTTTAATTGGAATTCTATTCCAATTCGAAAAACTCTTTCATTGGCAATAAAAGATGCAAGTTATGGTAAGAGGCTAATTATTCCATAGTTATCCTACAACTCAATTTCATAATCCAACGAGAAATCTTCCACATCTTCCACATCTTCCACATTATCGAGAAATCTTCCACATCTTCCACATATTCCACATTATTTAATTGTTTGGTTGACCCTCCTACGCGGGCATATTAAATTGAGCTAGATTATTAAAATTTAATTAAAAAATCCATTAATCATTCTTCAATTAATTAACTAGCTAGGCATATTTAATTTAACTGATCTCCATCAAATAATTCAACCAAGCCCTACTAAATAATTCGATTATTTAATTGACTAAAGTATTTCAACTATTAAATTAATTTACATTTCAACAAGAAAAAATTCACGAATGTTCAATAAGAAAAAAAGGCTCTCTTAATTCATTTATCGTGAATATTACTAGCGGTTTAGTAGTTACCAAGAAAAAAATTGAAAACCATTGTTTACTGGAAAAAAAGCAATAAAACTAAAATGATCTTAAAATAATTAAATTATTTCTAAAATTAAAAATACGCCTTCAACAATTGTTAATATTTCATACATTATACCTATCGATAAAACAACACAAACTTCAAGGATATTTGTAACCTTAAAAGAAAACTGAAATATTTTATAATTTAAAAAATCTCAAGTATTTATAATTCTTCATATAATAATAACAGTAATAATAAGAAGCAAATCTGTTACTGGCAGACAACACAACAAATTATTTTTCATACATCGCACAAAAGACCCATGTATTTTATGTTTTGTAGGATCCGTCTAATGAATTTAAGTCCATGAGACCGTCTCACATAAGACTACCTCGCAGAGGTTTTATGGTTCGAAGTAAACAAATATAAGCTTATAGGATGCTTAAAAAAGTCTGAAACAAAACCATAGAATAGCCTTCAACAGAACATGGGGAATTTTATATAGCAGATGTAGGTTTAAAGAAGTTCTTCTCTTTCAAGCTTTCAACAGTTTCCTTGATTCCTTCTTCAAGATGAGTGTATTCCACACCAAGAGCTTTTGTTTTTCTTTGAGACCTGGTACTTTGGCACAAATGGCTTGTCATCGGCACACCTGTTGTCCAAACATTCCACAAAATTTAAAAACAAAATCAAGAATAGCACAAGCGAGCGAGATTCGTTACGCCACTGTTGATAAACTAACAAAGTTTTGCCAAAATAATATAATTTCTTGTAGATATAACAACAAAAACTGAGGTTTGAGCTGATTACAAAAAAATCCCGAGATGTCTTAAATTTAAGGGGTAACTGTAATATTCTATAAGTATTAGGGTGGTTTTTAAAATATTCTTTTGCTCATGAAAGGCCTTAAGGGTCTTTTTGTAATTTTCGAAAACCTCTGAAGTTTTTTGTAATTAGCCCGAACCTCGGTTTTTTTTTTTTTGTAACTTAGTAACTATCCCTTTCTTGTATATTAAATATCAATAAACCAAATCATAGATCATTAGTTGCACTGGCCAAAAATCTCTTCTCGCATGGCGATAGGGGAAGGGGGCACAAGCAGGTGACTGTGAGGATCATTTAGGATAATAAACAACCAACCATAGTAAACTATCATGCAGATTACAGAATAAACAAAATTTCACATAAAATACGAACTTAAAAGTTCATAACAATAAGAACTGGATATTGATTAATCAAAGTTTCTCACAGAATATGAAATGAAAAGTTAAATCACAATAAGGACTTACTTCTCGGGAAGTCGAAGAGAAGGGTACAGTCCATGCAATATATTCACAATTTCAGAGAAGTGGGCAACGCTCTCCACCAAACAATATCTTCCGTTGGCCGAAGGATTCTCAAATGCCAGAATATGTGCATATGCAACATCTTTGACATTTACCCACCCAAAGGTAGCATTCGGGTATGTTTCTGCACCTGCACATTCCAAGACGGACAGTAAAGATATCAACACAAAGTTCTTAATATCAAACTTGAAAATTCAAGAATTATGTAAAGGGACAAAGCATTTGGATCCACTAAGTGATTTCAGCATATAAGTTCGCTACTAGGAAAATTTAAGTAGAACTTCTACGTATCGCCAATAATTCACAGGGTTGCATATCATCAGTAATATGACAAACTAAAATCTCTAAATGTGGTTAATAAAGCAAACCTTTTTTTCCAACAAAAATGGTACAAACATGGATATAGAGAAAATATATATTGTAAGAAACAGATAACAAACTCCACGAAATGATACGGAAGGAAAGAACTAATTACAGGAATCGGGCTTGTCTAGAAGGCAGAGATACTAAACTCTTAGCACCTGTTGAAAGGAACTTACCATTTATCAAGTTCAAAACTGCAGCGGAACTTGTGTTAAGTGTTGGCTGCAACAATGGACCAATCACCATTGCTGGGTTTATGGCAACCATGTCAATACCTTTCTCTTTCACAAACTTCCAGGCAGCATCCTCAGCCAATGTCTTTGAAAGCACATACCATTGCTGGTAGAAGCAATATGACAAATAACGCAAGGAAGAAAGTGACCTTTAGTGCAGTTAACGTGTAAAAAGGGAAATGAATGATTGTCAAGAACCACAAACAACAGCATTCAATCAACAGGTTTAACCAAATTAGTGATAAAAAATCTTTTCCGCAATCAATAACAATTAGAGCTCTTGTATTTTTTGTTAGATCCCACCTTTATGAGATGTTTGGCCATGTTATTGGGTAGAGAGAGGGGGAGTTTTATTTTACTTCTATTAATGAAAAAGAGAGCTTGTATAAAAACAACATGACATTGAAATCGAATGAACTTAAGGGAAATTGACTCAAAGAAGTAACCATACTCTAAGCACCTATTAACGTGATCAATATTTCTCATTGAAAGAAGAGCAATGGAGTACTGACCTGCATTTGTTTGCAAATTTCTGGATCGGACCACCAAGTCTCGTCAACTACAACTTCAGGTGTTCGAGGTTTGCCATTGTATGCAACTGCAGCTACAGATGATGTCAAGACAATCCTTTTAATTGATGGTACTTTTGCACATGATCCAAGAACATTGAGTGTCCCCTTAAGAGCAGGATCAATCAATTCCGCCTGCGGGAAGTGAAAGCTAAACTGAGCAACAATCTTTTTTTGTTTTTACTTTTCTTTTTTTTTTGGTTACACATGATAGAGTTAGCTAGATGAACCAAGACTTAACCAGAAACTAACAGATAGTTTAAGTTACACAGGCTATCAAGTGAATCATTGAGGTAATTCTAGTCTTCCATTATACATTTTGAATTGAGCAAAATTCAATTTATTTTCCCACTTTGCAAATTAAAAAGGGAAAGCAGAGGAACCTGTGGATCTTTGACTGCATGATAAAAAGGAGATGCAGTATGAAAAACACCGTCACAGCCTTCAACTAGAGAATCGAAGGACCCTTCTTCCAGTAAATTTGCTTTTAGCAAGCGAAGTCTCTCCTTGGCTCCATCAAGCGCGAGTAAGTGTTGTGTCTTCTTTGGATCATCTGCAAATAATCCAGACATTCAATTTTACAAAATATTTGGAACAGGATTGGTAATGCTTAAAACTTCTAATCTTCAAAACCACAGCTTATGTGAGCTTTAACCTCAAATTTTAGATATTTTTCCTTTCTATGCCTATTTTCTCAGCAAATCAAAAAACTAACCAAATGTATAACAAAAGTCATAAAACTGAACAAGATTTCACAGAAGTAATTAAAGTATGCAAGCAAAACTATGTAATTGCAGGTCAGGTGGAAACCTGCATTTCTAGAATAATAATAATAATTGAAAACACAAATGGAGAAGAAACAACAATGCATCAAAACAGAATCTCTTGTAAATAAAAATAACGGCGAAATGCAGGAAAATCCAACATTCAACAATGCTCATTTCACCAAATGACACGGCACATAATTTTTTCGTTAAAAAAATGAGAGATACCAAATCAAACATGTAATCGAACACAAAATCATCAGATTAAGCCTCCCTTCAGTCGATCGAATGGCCAAAAAAAGGCAAAACGTAAAAACCAGAGAAATTGAGGGGTTGAGAAAGGGTTTACGCACTCGGATCACGAACAGATGCTTTGACGGTATAACCTCTCTGGAGCAACAATTTGACCAGCCATGATGCTATGTAGCCTGATGCTCCGGTTACACAAACAGTCTTCGCCGCCGCAACGCTCATTTTGCTTCTTCAGAAATTTTCGCTTTCTACTTTTCTGTGATTATAGTAAATTTTGAGTGCGCTGGTTGACTGTGGGGGATATTTATAGATGGTTACTTTAGGTAGGTGGCGCCGCCTGCCGTCAGCCGTGATTTTATCACAGATTTAATTTGACTTGGGTTGTAATTTTAGATAGAATTAAACTAATCTGTTTATCTAATTATTTTAAATAAAAAGGTTTAATAAGTGGAAAAGGAAGGTTAAGCTAATATAGACTAGAGTATATTTGTGGGGGAAAAAAATAGGTAGAGTTCATAAGGGGAAAAAAATCGGAACGTGTAAATTAATGATTATGCTTGATTTTATAGTATCTTTTGGATAAGTAGGGAATTTCGCTTTAATGCTATATCACCTAGTGACAAAAGGTGGAAAAATGTACTTTTGGCTGCAAATTCATAAGTCTATAAGACGGTGTCAGAAACATATTTCATTTAACAGATCATATATCTATAAAGAATTTGACCCAAACTCAAATTGTACTAAAAAAAAAAAAAAAACTCAAACTGATGAAAAAAACCCCATACTTTTAGCGTTTTGTGTAGAATCCGTCTTATATAAGACTACATCTTATTCTAAAGTGTTTTTATCTTTATTTATTCATTTAATAAGTTTAATCTATAATTTATTGACTCATTGCAATTTGCAAGGTTCAATATAATTTGACTACAAATTCGAAATGGCTGGTATTTCAGATATTAGTGCTAATATAAGTGCATTCTGAGGCAAATGTAAAGTGTGTGTGTTTGGGAGCATTTTTGAAATAGAAGCTATCTATGAAATGGATTTTTCACTGTGGATTTTTTCAGATAAATGTTTATAATTATTGTTAAATGTTTATTCAAAACAGAATTTAGTGTCCATCATGTTCTTCTTCAAAAGATATTCAATTAACATTTCTCCGAAACTTATTCTGTAAGTACATTTTAAAAATAACCACCACACGGCAAACACATTATCTTTTTCTAAATGAACATTTATACCTAAAAGTCCACTCAAATGGTACCCATCATGTTGCCATTTTTTTTTTTTTTTTTGATAACTTCAAAAGTCATAAATTAGCACTTCTTCAAAAGATATTCAATTCAAAAGTCATAATGTTAACATTTCTCTACTAATAACGATTCTGTAAACCCACACGGATGCTTTTCAATATGAGTTCCCAAAATCTTCACCACATATGCCCGGCAATTTGATGGACATAAGATCTTTTTCCAAAAACATTTGATGGCGAGATTTGAACCCCGAAAACAATCCACTTAAATGGTACCCATTATCATGTTGCCATTATTATGTTGCCATTTGATTGTCATTAATTCAATTATGACCCAACTGCAAATTTTGCACACCATTGAAAAGTACTGCACAATTTATTCATACATCATACAATATGTTGTGCAGATGTTTTACATTTCCAAGTCTACAAATATATAGTACATTTAACTACTGACTAGATGTAGCCCAGAACAAAACATAGGGCATTCAAATAGCTCAAGTGGGTTTAAAGAAGTTATTCTCTTTCAAGCTTTCAACAGTCTCCTTGATTCCTTCTTCAAGAGGAGTAAATTTGACGCCTAGAGATATTGCCCGTTCCTTCGAAACCTGGAACTTAGGCGCGAATGGCTTGTCATCAGCACACCTGAAAACGTGTTTCAACACAAACAAATAAATCATGAAAATGCGAGCAAGATTCGTTACAAGAAACATTCAAAGAACTTGAGAATAATCGATACGACATAACTTTTAGCTCTCCAGCAACTGATAATTTGACAGAGAACAGGCTAAATTCATTTATAAGTAGAAAACTTCTATACATGTACCAATCAAAACACGAGGCCCCTGGACGCGAGCACGTGTTTAAAATGGATTATTTTATTGAGACGATCAACCACCCAAAAAAACAGAATCATATAGATTAATCAAAGTTTATTTAGGAAGTGTTTGCAGAGACTTCTGCTTTTGGAGGAAGTGATTTGTTGCCGCTTAGTTGAGAATCAGAAGTTGGTAGTGTTGGCAAATAAAGGCTGAAAATTGATTAAGTTAAGAGAAATTTGGTGGATAAGTTGTAAAAGTGCTTTATTCTATGTACAAGTCAAAACAAAAGCAAAATCAAAAATCTAAAGTACCCCCCTCCCCTTGCTTTTAGATTTAGAATTTTTTATTAAATGAAACAAAACAGAATCAGAAGCTGACATTTGCAAACACTAAAAAGTGATTTTTTTCCCGCTACAAGCTGAGAATCACTTTTTTTTTAGTGTTTGCAAACACTCACTTAGAATTTAGATCGAGGATAATCGGTGCCACAAGGAGACTTACTTTTGAGGAAGTTGCATGGTAGGGTACAGTTGACGTAATATTTCCACAATTTCTGAGTAGTGTGCAACCCTTTCTGCCAAGTTATATCTTCCGTTGGCTGAAGGATTCTCAAACGCAAGAATATGTGCATACGCAACATCTTTGACATTTATCCATCCCACGGTATTATTTGGGTATGTTTCTGCACCTGCATATTCCATGAAGAAATACCACTAAGTAGGTCTTAAATTCACAATTGGAAAACCAAAAAATTCCGTATACGGACTAAACTCAGATCCACCTAATGCTTCAAGAATATAAGCTTCCGACTAGGAGAAGAAAAAACATATATATCATTTTGATTTGTGTATCAGTACATTGATTTCAAAGAACAGATCAAAAAATATTAGCTAAAGAATCAGGTATATAAATGGGGCCTCACAGAGGGACTAAAATTTAAGCACTCGATAAACTCACCATTTATCAAATTCAAGATTGCAGCAGAACTTGTGTTAAGCGTTGGCTGTAATAATGGACCGATGACGAGCGCAGGGTTTATGGAAACCATGTCAATACCTTTCTCTTTCACAAACTTCCAGGCAGCATCCTCAGCCAGTGTTTTTGATAGCACATACCATGACTGGTAGAAACAACATGAAAAGAATAGTGACATGCACGTTGGTCAATATAAAAAAAAGAGAGAAAAAAAAAAGAGGGGGCAAGAAAATAAACAATTCATCAGAACCATAGTTATCAGCAGGGTTTACTGACCAAAATACTGTAACAAAATCTTTGAGGTAATAACTTATGATTAATGTCTTTATTTCTTGTTAGATGCCAATGATTGGCCACAGTGAAAAGGAGAATGGGTTAAATGAATTCACTAAGGAGCGCAAAACAAGGGCTTTAGACATCCAAACGAAACAATTTCGCTACAGATCATGCTTTTTACGGAATTTATGTAACAAGAGAAAGAAGATAAATGACAATGACTTCACAGCTTTGTTTACTGTTAGCACATTCTTAACATTATCAACATTTTTCATTGACAGAAGTATAGGAATAGACCTGCATTTGTCTGCAAACCTCTGGGTCGGACCACCAAGTCTCATCAACTACAACATCAGGTGTTCGAGGTTTACCATTGAAGTAAACAGCAGCCATGGATGATGTCAAGACAACCCTTTTAACAGATGGTGTTTTCGCACATGACCCGAGGACATTGAGAGTCCCTTTCAAAGCAGGATCAATCAATTCAGCCTGCGGGAAGAGGGCAGAATTGAACAGCAATTGTTTATTAAAATTAATAAAGGGAGCTGACAAGGTAAATAAACAATAATCTAAATAGAAATGTCTAATATTCAATTGATCTCACTGTCAAACTTCTCAATCCAATACTAGCTGGATGATATCATCACCAGCCTCCACATTTAAATTATTTTAAATTTAGAGGGAAAATACAATAAAATAGCTGAGCACAGACTGCAAAATCCAGATTCAGGAAGAATGAATTAATCAAATCCTTTCCTAAAGTAATAAGGAAATGGAAGAGGTATAAATAGTACTTCCAAAATTGCAGCCTGACAAATGGTGTATATATAACACTGCTGGCATGATCATCAAAGACATTGGAAAGATTTAGCAAGGTTGAAAACCCCAATTCATAACTTGGTGAAGTATGAACAAGATACACAAAACTTGT
The DNA here is from genome assembly GCA_016081115.2 of Rehmannia glutinosa. Classification (NCBI taxonomy): domain Eukaryota; kingdom Viridiplantae; phylum Streptophyta; class Magnoliopsida; order Lamiales; family Orobanchaceae; genus Rehmannia; species Rehmannia glutinosa. The sequence continues at coordinate 1,860,763 of CM071936.1, forward strand.
AGACTCTCTCACTAGAGGCTTTCAATTATCATCAAAACTAGCATTACTTACGTGAAGCCAATTTTTACTCAGTTTGTGAGCTCGAAAGATGATTGACATAAGGGGAACACCCTATAAGTTATAACTAAATAAATAAAAGGGATAAAAGAGTTGGGAACCTGTGGATCTTTGGCTGCACTATAAAAAGGAGATGCAGTATGAAAGACACCATCACAGCCATCAACTACTTCATCAAAGGACCCTTCTTCCAGTAAATTTGCTTTTATCAAGCGAAGCCTCTCCTTGGCTCCATCAAGTGCAAGTAAGTGCTGTGTTTTCTTTGGATCATCTACAGATTATTTCAGATGTCAATAAATCAAGAAACATCCAAAATGGGAGATGTAGAGATTAAAACTTGTAATATTCAGAACCTTAGCTTGTTATAAACATGAGAAGAGGTGAACAAGTGAGTTTATCCTTATATTAGGGGGTGTTTGCAATCGCTAAGAAAAGTGTTTCTCAGCTTTTGGCTAAAAAAATTACTTTCTAGTGTTTGCAAATGACAACTTCTGCTTCTGATTCTACTTTTTTTAATCATAATCTAAAATCAGGGACATGGGTGCTTTAGATTTCTAATTATGCTTTTGGTTTGACTTTTACAGACAAATAAGCACTTTTACTACTTTTTCATCCGACACTATCAACTTCCAATTCTCAATTTATGATTCTATTTGCAAACACTACAAACTTCTGCTTCTCAACTACTTTTACTTTTGCTACAATATCACTTCTTCTAAAAGCAGAAGTTTTGCAAACACTCCCTATTTCCAACGGATTTGTGGAACAAGACAGAACAGAACTAAACATCAGAGTAAATTTTCAGATTGGAAATAAAATGTCAAATATCTAAAAACAAAGAATGGAATTGTCTTTCATTTGCATAATTCATCCAGGAAACTTCAGTTAAGTTGGAGGCCTTCCATTGTATTACGCCTTCTATTCTAACCTTCAACATTCAAGACATGAAATTTACAATCTCTTAACACCCGAAGGATCTATTATCTAATACATCCATTTCCCAGGAAAAAAATTTGTAAAATTCCTCGTTAAAATGCATTATGCATTTAGTAAATCCGAATTTGATCTGGACATGATTATTAAACAAAATAATTTATTATCCAGCATCGAAGAATCAGGTGCGATTAGAAACTCGTTTGAACATTATGGAAACAAAATTACGGAAAGATTATCATTCATTTACAGCCAAGTTTTCCTAAAGAAACAACCCTAAAAAAAATACAATATCTTTTCAAAAATTCCATATATAGTCAGAAGAACAGAGCCCATGTCACCAAACGATACACACAAATAAACATAAACATAGAAATCAAAATGAAATCGAAAAAATATAGAAGAAAAATGGAGGATTAGGGCAAAGGTAACTGACTGAGATCACGAACAGATGCTTTGACAGTATAACCACGCTGCAGCAAGAATTTCACAAGCCACGAAGCTATGTACCCTGATGCTCCCGTCACGCATACAGTCTTCATCGCAAATGCTTCTTCTTCTTAAAAATTAATTTTACTGTGCGTGTTTTTCGGTGTCAGGTGTGTGCCGATTGATCGATTGCCTTTTGGGCGAGGGCGTATGCTTTTGTTACTCCATCGTTGTCATTTGTCAGCTGTGCTTTTTTAGACTTTCGAGTTTTCGACATTGTTCTTCAGTTTTTTCTACTTTCTACATTATTCCAATGTGATCCAATTTCTTTGAGGTAATTAAAATTAGGTACACATGGTTTACAACTTTCTACATATTTTAATTAGTAGTAATTTTTTTAATTATATTTGTTTAATTGAAATTCTTCTAGCACAAAATAAAATAATAATCGCTTGATCATTCACTATGGTTAATTTTAAATAATAGTTTTATTTTTTCAAAAAAGTATATGCAATAAATTGGGGGGAAAAATTACATCTGAAAAACTCGAAACCAAGATAGATTTTTGACAAATAGTCTCTTTTCGCAGGAGAAAGTGAATTTTCTCAACCTTTCTTGTGTTAAAGTCTAAATAAACAAATAATGTTTGCAATAATCTTTTTTTAAGATTTAAAAATATAATACCATCAAAAAATTCAAATTCAAGAGCATAAATGTGCAAATATAATTTAAGTTTTGCAAGATATCAAAAAGTGAAAGAGAACTTATGGGCTTTAATTCGGATAATCCCAATAGGTTAAATTCAAGAGAATTATTCGACCAAGAGATAAATAAAGGTCTAATAGAATTAATAGAATTAGTTTTATGTGTAATACTTGTTTTTAAATTTATTTTGCGTCATAATATTCAAATTAGGCCCATTAAGGCTCTAAAGCCATAAAGTCTACGAAGACCCATTTATTTGCTTATAAGTACCATTCATCCCCATTGTTGAAAGATACGCAAGTCATTTTGTATTTATTAGCTCTTAAGTTTCTGCATTTTATTTAGGGATAATTATAAATAAATACAAAAAGTACCTTTGAGGTTTGGCCTAATTACAAAAAAAAAAAAAACTCAGCTAGCTTTTAAAATTACAAAAAGTACCCCTAAGGTTAGATTCACTGTTAAAATTAAGAGGTAAACTGTCACATTTTTATAAATGTGATGGGGGATTTTGAAATATTTTTTGGTTATGAAGGGGATAAATGTTAGACAAAATAAAACCTCATGGGTATTTTTGTAATTTTGAAAGTTAACTGGGTTTTTTTGTAAGAATGGTACTTTTTATAATTAACCCTTTTATTTATGTTCTCGAATTGATTTGATCGTCGGAGGAATTTCGTCTGGTAAACCCCCAGCACCTCTAACATTTGTTTGTGACACAGGCAGTGACTGAATTAGCAATTTGTGTTCGCAGAAATTCACTTAGACTGATATCATATCAAAAATATACTCGAAAGGCGCTTTTAACTTTTGGTTTATTTTATTTTATTTTTTCCAATCAATCAAAAAATTGAACATTGTATATTGCGTTTATTCAATTATACTGCAATTTCGTACCCATCGGAAGACAATTGAGATCTCTTATTATATGTAATGTTTCCTCATATATTCTCGTGAAATGTGTAAATATCATGTGTATAAACAATTAAGCATGACGTTATCAACTTATCACATATCATGTATTGACACCGTTAAAATAGAAGACGCAGTACCACATAGACTAAAAAATCCTATTTGATCGAAAGAAGCCACAGAAATTTATTATTCATACAAGAAATAAAAAGATATTCATAATTTAGAATTTTGTTACAGTAAAATGAAGTATCATTAATAATTCTCAAGCAAATTACAAACAATATTTAACGAGGCACCAGGCCAATTTGGCACCTCAACCCAAATAAACGGACTAGCATAAGAACAAACCGCTCTAGCTAATCACGTAATTTAGTTTATTTCTTATTACACAAATATATGATCCTTAAAATAATACTAATTATGCCACAAATAGTTTCAACAGAAAATAGGACATTTTTTTAAATAGTAATGGGTGTAAAGTAGTTCTTCTCCTTCAAGCTCTCAACAGTTTCCTTGAGTCCTTGTTCAACAGGAATGAATTTAAGCCCTAGAGATAATGCCTTCTCTTTGGAGACATTGTACTTAGCTGGAAATGGCTTGTCATCTGCACACCTGTGGCCATAAATAAATTCAAGAAATAACATGAGGTGAGTGAGCAGTGATGACCAAGAGACGAGTTTGTCAAAACCCGGGACTCGTCCTGTCAAAAATTTCAATGTGAACGGGAAATTGCAATTTTATTATAGGGGTGCGGCAAAATTGGTCCTTTGTAAATTTGGCTTAGCAAAATCATTATGTATGCTTTAAAAACTCTCGGATTTATTCTTTATTCGCCGAATATTTCAGAATTGTACATAAAAACTCAAATGAGTTGCACATAAACCAAAAAAATGGGATTTTTTTTATCTTTAGGTAAAAATTAGAGTTTTTTGATGATGCAGTTGTTGATTAAAGTATTGGGGGAAATCCCAATATTTGGACGAAAACAAAGGTGGATTCAGGGATCTTCTCGGTCCCCGACACACCCACAAATTTTTTATCTTATTTTTTCTAAGATGAAAAAAATAAAAAATAAAATATTTTTTCTAAGTAAAAAGTAGTTGGGCTAGGGGAAACGTCCCTAACCAGAAACGCAAAATTTTCACGTGCAAATCGTTTGAGATTTTTCAAGTAATTTTGAAATTTTTGGCTAGTTAAGGACTAAATTTGAGAACCTTTCATATATCTCTCTATATATGGTAATTTCGTCAAACCAAATTCAAAAAGACCAATTTTACTACATACATGACTAAAATCGCAATTTTAACCGAATATGGACTTACTTTTCAGGAAGTTGATAAGTAGGGTAGAGCTGACGCATAATATTGACAATTTCAGAGTAATGTGCAACTCTCTCCACCATCAAATATCTTCCATTGGCTTCAGGATTCTCAAATGCAAGAATATGTGCATTTGCAACATCTTTCACATTTACCCAACCATAGGTGGAATTTGGGTATGTCTCAGAACCTGCATATTTTTACAATATAAAAAGTTCATAATAGAAAGGAAAAGCGGCTTAAAATAAGTTAGGGGTAATTACAAAAGAACCCTCAGGTTTGGACTAGTTACAAAAAAATCCAGAAATTTTTGAAAATTGCAAAAAACTCCTTTGAGGTTTGATACCACATTACAAACAGGGGTGTATCCTTAGCCATCGGTCCCCCCGGTCCCCCTCCCCCCCCCCCCAAAAAAAAAAAAAGAATTTTGAAATATCTATATTTATATGTGTATTTTATTTTAAAATATTATTTTTTAGTACTAAATATTTATTTTTTTATTGATTTAGCCCCCATAAATTTTTCAGCCCCCCCAATGGTTCGGGTCTACCTCCGCCCCTGATTACAAATTTCCCTTCATAAGCCAAGAAATATTTCAAAAATACCCCTGATATTTCTAAAAATATTGCAGTGACTACCTTAAATTTAAGACAAAATTAAACTTGAAGGAACTTTTGTAATTTTCAAAAATCTCTGGGTTTTTTTTTTGGTAATTAGCCTCAACCACAAGGGGTCCTTGGTAATTATCCCAATAAGTTATAAGCACTTATATCAAGGAACTTACCATTTACCAAGTTGAGAATTGCAGCACAACTTGTGTTAAGTGTTGGCTGCAACAAAGGACCAATCACCATTGGTGGGTTTATTGCAACCATGTCAATACCTTTCTCCTTCACAAATTTCCAGGCAGCATCCTCAGCCAAGGTCTTTGAAAGCACATACCATTTCTGGTAGGGAAAAAGAACATATGAATAATCAGGTAAAAGATTGAATACCTATGTATACAAACAAGGGATAAATTACAAAAACTACCCCGAGGTTTAAGCTAATAACAAAAAAAAATCCAGAGATTTTTGGAAATTATAAGAATTTCACTGAGGTTTGATTTTGTATTACACGTTGCCTCCCTTCATAAGCGAACATATTTCAAACACCCCTTTCACATTTGTAAAAAAATATTACAGTTATCCCGTTAAATTTAAGATAGAATCGAACCTTAAGGGAATTTTTGTAATTTTGAAACTTCTTTGGGTTTTTTTGTAATTGCCCAAACCTCGGGGTAGTTTTTGTAATTATCCCTAAAAACAATGACAAACAAAAACAATACCAAAGAATGACAGCTAAATTGCAAGTATGCGATGTAACTAGTGGGTATAGTGGCAAAAAAGGACACTAACTTATTCAGCTTGCAATTTGAGACAATAATTTTAGAAAAATGGCAGATTGATGACTAAATTGGTTGACGATTTCAATTTTTCTCGGAATCGATTCTCAATTTGGGGATTTCATTTATTTCGGTTTTAATTGTTGACTAGACATATGACATGACAAATTCGCCATAACTTGGATTTAAAAAAAAAAAAAAAAGCAGAAATAAAACCACTCATCTCTGTCAATAGAATCGATCCCCAAATAAACTGGAGAAAACCCGACAAGAATGAGAACTTCTCCAAATAAGGCTCCAAAGAGCTTCACATAACTTCTACCACACGATTTTCTAGGTTTTTCTCAAGTATTATTTAGAATTAGTGCAAATTTATCATCAATGGAAGAGAATTAAAGAGAGATTGACCTTGACTCGTGTGCAATACTCAGGGTCTGACCACCAAGTCTCATCAATAACCATTTGAGGCGTACGAGGTTTATCATCGTATGAAACTGCTGCAATTGAAGATGTCAGCACAACCCTTTTAACGGTTGGTGTTTTGGCACATGACCTTAGAACATTCAGCGTCCCCTTTAGTGCTGGATCAATCAGTTCTGCCTGTGGGAATCAAGTGAAAGCAGATAAAATTAGTAAACATATTAATCTTGCTAATTAAGCATGGTAAGTTTTTCGTTTTAGAGCCGGTCGGGTTTTTGGCCGCATCAATTCTTTGGAAAATGACCCAGTAACAATAAGGGCATAGCCAAAATTTTCGATCAGTACAGTCATGATTATTTTCATTTTGGTTGGACGAGTTGGGCCGAAACTTTTAAAAAACAGAAAATGAAAATGCCAAATATAAAGGATGATACCTTAGCAACATTTTCTTGTGAGTTTTTATCATCTTCAATTCTCATTTCTCGAGAATAAACTTTTTGAAAAAGTGATTTATCTAAAAGTTTATTTTAAATTAATCACCAAACAACTATTAATAGATTTTTAGATCCAAAAATTCAATTCGAAAGTGCTTCCAAAAATATTGTTCATTATAAAGTTCGGAACATGTCTTTCTTTATAAAACAAACAAGACAATCATTCATTCGGCCATATATCTTAATTGGGCAAGTCAATTCTTAATTTTTTCGGGTTAAGACAGAAAATTTAATGGTTTTTTATATTTTAACTCATTTTTTTTAATATAAAATAGATTTTTGGTTAAATTTTCAGTGTAGTATAACTCAAATTTAGCAGTATTATTCCAAATTTGATGGTCCATTGACCGCAATTGTTTTAAAGTGGCTACACCACTAAGTATCGAGACACATGGTATGACTATCATTTTAGTCAAATTTGTAGGCTCACAAGTTAAGAGGTCCATCCCTGATGGGACATGGTCCCAAAATTCCAAAAACTCTTTTAGGTGTCACATGAACAATTAATATTCGTGGATATGTCAATTTTAAAATGTGCCACCTGCCACCTCGTATTCCAATCATGATAGTTATTTTTAAAGTCTGTCGGAATTTTGATAGTTTTTGATTTTTCACAACCAAATTTGTTTTAGGTTTTTCTTTTTCAATTTACTTGTCTATTTGTCCTTTTGTCAAAACCGGCAGATTTTTTTGGAGACCAAGAATCATCACTTTTTGAAAAATAATAAGTATTTCACAAGAAAAGTATAATTGTCAATTTTTTAGTCAAAATAGTTAGAAAAAGAAAAAAAATCATGTTTTTGAGAAATTGGGTTATTTTCCAAAAACATAATAGTTGATTTGGCATATTACCACCGGCGGATCCAGGAGACCTGGATAGGATCTTCTATTATAAAATAATATTTCATCTTTTATTCTACTATACGAATGAATGACATTTGTCTAAAAGTTAATATGCACCATTTTGCAATTGAAAATATCATTCGGTGGAGTAACATGGCCCCCAGCCCCTTTCCCTTTTTTTCAAAAAAAAAATAGTGAGAATTTTTAATAAAAAAGTTTTTAGTTATAGTTTGTATGATTTTTCGGAGTATCCCAAAAAAAATAGTTATATTTTTAATTAAAAAAAATAGTGATAATATTTTTTGGAGTATCCCAAAAAAAAATCACAGAGATAGAGAGAGAGAGAGAGAGAGAGAGAGAGAGATAACCTGTGGATCTTTAACTGCATGGTAAAAAGGAGATGCAGTGTGAAAAACACCAACACAGCCATCAACTAAAGAATCAAAGGACCCTTCTTCCAGTAAATTTGCTTTCATCAAATGAAGTCTCTCCTTAGCTCCATCAAGAGCCATCAAGTGTTGTGTCTTCTTTGGATCATCTGCACATTAATTATTAATTATTCCACATACATCTTCAATATTATTTTAGAAACAGTAAATTAATGGTAAATTAGATCATATTTCTCCGTTAAGTCGATGCTGCCCCAAGTAGGTTCTATACCCTTGAATCAACACACACAGACATGGGTGTGTATTGATCCAATGATATAGAATCCATTTGAGTAGCTACGTACCCAAGTGGATAGCATCAAACTAGGGGTAACATCGACTAAACGATATTTCTCTACCTAAGAGAGTCTTTTTAGATGTTTTATTTGATATCTAACTTCACCATATGGATGACGTCACATGTATTATAATTAAGATAACGTTGTTATTGTACACGTGGCATCATTATTCATGTAATCAGATAAAATATATGCCGTACGGAATAGGAGATTCTTGTAATGTTTTCTCCTCCAATAAATGTGGAAAATAACCAAATATTTAAAGAAAGAAAGTCATAAATTAAACTTTATTTTCAGAAACCACAATCTTGTAGCTCAAGTTATATTGTTAATCATCCTTTGTAAGGGTGTTAGGCCAAGGGTTTCGAACCCGATATCCTTCATTTATTTGAAATTTATCTCCTTCTGAAATTTCAAAGAAATTGAAGAATACCGGGTTGAAAACCCGGTCAACATCCTTACAAATGATGAACGATACCACTTGAGCTACAAGCTAGTGGTACTCACATCTTATTAATAAAAAACTCTATTTTCAAAAACTATCCAAATATATATCACGTCATCATCAACTACACCGTATCCCACTATGCGTGCCAAATCACACACTGAGAAGCAAAACCAGCTCAAAACTTGAACAACAAATTATGTTAACAATAAGATATTAAAAAGAAAACATATTGCAATTAAAAATGAGCCGAATACGAATAGAATATCATTAAAATTACGAACCGGGGTCACGAACAGATGCTTTGACGGTATAGCCTCTCTGGAGCAAGAATTTGACCAGCCAAGATGCAATGAAACCTGATGCTCCAGTTACACAAACTGTCTTCATCTCAATGCTCATTCTGAATAATATTATTCACTTAACTTTTTTACACTCTCTTGTATTTTTTGTTTTGTATGTGTAGTAATATGTTTCTGGCTAGTGAATGTGTGTGTCATTTTATAGGATTTTGATCGGGGTCCAAATTTCATATTTCATATTTTATTTTATTAATTATTTAAAATTCTCAACCATATATATTTGTCTAAGGAATACGTGTCACTCATAAAGTGGATACATAGTGAAATAGGCAAATCACATGCGAGATTTGATGTCCCAACCAATTGCATTGCATCTACTGTGCGCTCCAATCAATGCATGCGTACTAAGAGGATGTTTGTAGGGATAGCAGCGGGGAAACGAAACCCGCCCACCAAGAAAAATTAAGATCTGGGACAGGCCCGCTACAATATCGGGTTAGACCCGCCAATATATTTTTTTAATTACAATATTTTCTTTTTGTTTGTGGTCAAATTTTTAAAAGCAATACATAGGTAAAAAAAATAAATGAATTATGCTCATATTCAGAAATTAATATGGGGGTGGGTCCTACTGGATCCGGTACCCGCCCCGACACAGACAGATTTTAAAGTTTTGGATCTAGAACCCGCCCCAGGACCAGTTTAACCGGGTCTAGACTCGCCCCAATGGGATAGATTTGATCCGATGATGGATTAAAATCCGCCCTATTGCCATCCCTAAATGTTGAGCTTACATGCTCGATCTCAAAATATTTTGTAAGACGGTGCTTGAGAGTTTGTACTCTTTAAAAATGTCAGGTAATTTTTTGTCTAAAAAAATAATTGTATAGGCTCCCACCCTCCCACAATAAGATATTAAGAACTTGTATGTTGTTTTTAAAAAAGGTGAGGTTACCAATTTATTTTCAAAATAATATTTTAATTTAGCAACTTATGTTGATTTTGACCATTTAGAGGGTGTTTAATTGAGCTTATAAGCTCTTCAAAACATCTTTATAAACTTTTTAAATTTGTTTGGTAATTTTTTTTAAAACAAATCTTATAAGTTCTTGAAATAAGATGTTAGGAGCTTTTATAAATTGTTTTTAAAAAAGTTGGGATTCCCCAACTTTTTTTCAAAATAAGATCTTATTTCAACAACATTCCTTTAATTTTTACTATTTTAATTAGAAAATAGTCATTATTAAATCTTATAAGCTCCATCATCGTATTTTAACCAAACACTTCAACAACTTATTCTTAAAATAAAATCTAACATATTATAAGCTCTGAAAAAAATTATGAGATGTAGGAACTATGATATTTTTAAAATAAGACTAGCCAAACACCCTGGTAGTTACAAAACTTTCATCTATTATCTTATTTTTTTCAAATACTTAATTCAACAACTTATTTTTAAAATAAGATGTAACATCTTATAAGATATCATAATTTATAATATATTTTGAATAGCTTAGCTAAACATCCTCTAAGTATATAAAATAACCTTATTATATACATTTGGCGAACATAAAAAATTAATTTCAAGTGATATTGACAGTTTTTAGTTTTTACTCTCTCTTATCTCCACTAAATATATACTTTTATATACTTTTATTGTCACACTTTTATGGACTGACTTTGACGTGTTGTCGTGTTGTCAAGGGCGCACAGGACTCAGGAGGCAACTTGGGTCCCACCCCAAACCCATTTTTATTTTTTTTAACATAATTTTATTATGACATAAAGAAATAAAAATTCAAGTATTTGTTTATATGATATGTTTATAGATTTCCATACTCTTATCCCATTTTCGTGTATCGAACAATCTTACTTTTGTGGGTTGACTACTCCATCTGTCTTATAATGATGTTCCTTTAGCCAAAGTTTAATGCGGTATTGCGTTTTATAATTGTACTAATTAGTATATAAACTACTTTTCAATTTGCATATTAATCAATAATCATAAACATGGTATTAAATACATGTGATATAAAATATAAATACAACAAGAATTAAAATAGGAAATCAAACTTATATACTAAAAGAAAAAACAAGCTGCCACATGTCTTCACCTGAGCAATTTGGTACATGTGTCAACTGTAAGTCCAAACGGCTACGATAATCTAGAGGGGGGGTGAATTGATTATCTCCATCTTTTCGATTTCGCCCTCTTTTTCGAACCAAATGCTCAAACACAATAATAAAGGTGCAGAATGTAAACAACACACGTCGATTTAAAGAGGTTCAACCCACCTAGGGCTAATCCTCTACCACCCCAAAGATATCCTGGGATGGATTTCAAAAAAAAAAAGATTTTATTAATTTTCCACAAATTAATACAACACCAACTTACAACAACACCTTGAAGAGCACCACACTCTTCTTCAACACCACCTTGAGATTACCAATCTCACTCAAGATTACCACAATCTCCAATCCGCACCTCGTGAAGATTACCACAATCTTGGCGGCTTGAAGAATACCAAATTCTTCAACACCTCAAAAGAAGATTACCACAATCTTCTTACACCTAACACCTAGATCACCCAAGTGTGTTCTTACCACAAGAACACTCACAAGGATATCTTGTGTTGAATGATTACCCAAATTCAAGATTACAACTCGATAATGAATAATACAATTGAGTGCAAGTGTAATCAAGAATAGCCTGCACCTCAAGGATGTGAAAGTGAATAGCTAGGCAAATTACAACAAGAATAATAACAATGAAAGACCAAGTGTTTGCTTGAGTATATTTTGTTGTGTTGTGTTGTTCTCTCTTATCATGTGTTGCTTCAATTCTTCCTCTATTTATAGAAGATGTCTTGTACATGATAGGCTCCTCTTGGGGACATGAATTTCACGTAAAAATTGCAAGACAATTGAAGAAAAGAGTCATTAGAAATCAATCCCACAATTTAGGGAAAAGTTGTATCTTTGCTACAACGATTAGAATTTTCTTTATCAAACTTCGAGCGGCCGATCGCGCACAAATAGACGTTTGAAAATGAGAAAACACATTTACATAGGGCGACCGATCGACGGGTTCGACCGTCGACCCCATGCGCACTGGTCGAAAGCAAGACCAAAAACGAGTCCATGAAGCTCTGTTTGAAATTGCTCCCCAGCACCGGCCGACCACCACCGGCCGACGCCTTGGCCGATCGGCCGACCACACCGGGTCCACCACCACCTTGGCCAACCGTCAACCAGCCTTTTTTCAAAGAATAGCTTATTCAATGCTTTTTCACAACTTTCAGTGTACGGGATGCCCTATAGGGTGACCGATTGCCTCAAAACAAAAGTGTTGTCCAATTTTATATCGAAAATAAACTTCAAGAAATACTCCAAAAATAGTAAAAATATTTTAGACCGATCGGGTATTAGGACAACATTTTAGAAACATTGTTTTGGTGTAAAAATACATTAACACAAAATCATCAAAAGTGTTGTCCAATTTATATCGAAAATAAACTTGAAGAAATACTCGGAAAATATTAAAACCATTTTAAATCATTTAGGAGTATTTGGACAACCTTTAAAAACATTGTTTTGGTATAAAAACAAAATCATCAAAATCATGATAAAACCATTTATCAAACAATCTCCCCTTTTTGATGATTACAAACCAAAACAATTTTAACGAGGTCGATTTTGAAAACAAAACATTTTTACCTAAGTTAAAAAGAGTTATCCGTTGAGAGCGACAACATTCCATGCAATGTAAACACAAGGATGGGAGTAGAGATTCAAACATATATAGCAAATGCTCCTTATCAACATGCACATCAATAGTAATATAGAAGAAACTTAAACATAAGCTAAAATCTTAGCTTTTCAATATTGAGCTTAAGTATCAATAACTTAAAAGCTCCCCCTGTCAAAGAGACATCATTAGAAACATAAATACGTCCATACTACAACCAATGGACCAAGAATCATACATAACCATAATACATCAAGTGGACATAATATGATCCACAACTTATGGCTTTACATAGCCACAACTTATAGCTTCTTTTCGTGAAGCTTATCTTAGCTTCTTTGAGCTAAAGAGATTATAACCTGTTTCTCCCCCTTTGGAATCATCAAAAAGAATGTTAGCAAGATAAATACATCATATATTCATATCAAAGTGCGCAACTAAACCGATGTATCGAGCTAATTTGAACATTGAAGCTTATAAACCAAATAGGAGGGAAAAGTCGAATCATACGACTTGAAGAAGCTTATGAAAACTCATTTGATAAGCAAAACATGATCTCTATAAATATATGAGACTTTTGAAATCGAGAGAATCATGTAGGTGATGAATTTTTCATTGAAACGTTTTATCGAACACTTGGCGGACGTCAAAAATTTAAAAAGATATATATAGTCCTTGTAAATGAAATTAAGCCAAATTTTTCATCACCAAATGCAATTTAATAAATATCATTCATCAACAATCAATAAGCTCATCACAAAAATATATGAATTGCATCAAGAAAAATACATATAAGCCCTGAAACTCGAGGTTCAACCCAATTGAGCTAAATAGAGTGAAATTATTACCATTCGATCGGTAAAGACGAGCATCAATGATGATAACCGAGCTAGGTAGTCCCCAAAATATATAATTCATGCATCAAAACTCATTTGAAGTGAATCTTGTGTGAAAATTGCAAAGGGGACGAAATAGAGAAGAAAAAAAAACCAAAATGGCTAAGTGCGAAACATAACTCATTTTAATCGAAATATCACCAAGGCGGCCAGGTCCAGGCATGGCGACGTCGAGCTGGGTGGGCGACGGCCGGCCCCGCCTGGCAACTCATCTGTTGGTTCTGCTTGAAAAATCAAAGTTTGATCCAAAAATCCAATTTTTCGCCCCTAAGTTTTAAAAGCGTGCAAAATGCAAACGTAGACCTCATTCAATATACATTATGTTATAATCAAGCTCGAAATGAGGTAAAATACTCGGCGGTTAATGTTTAAAAAAAAATCCGCGAGTTATCCTTGAGACGGAATTAAACACATCTCAAGTTTTTGTTAAAAACTCAATCCCTTAGAAAGTTTTTCGAATCTCAATATGTTTAGTTCGATGATGACGAACTATATTTTGAATAATTTTCACCGGACTTGTTATCCCAAAAGAATAAGAATGTTTTAAAAGCTTTGGATGAACAAGTCATAAGAAGAAGTGTCTTATAAATATTTGAAAATTTCTTTTAACGGCACTTTAATGAGATTTGTTGGGATAATTTTTGAAGTCGGTCATATAGACATAAGGCATATGGAATGACGAGTCTATAGAAATAATACAAGAAAACATACCTCGAATTTGTTTGTCAACCGACATGCCTTTCTCAACCTTTGTCAATCTCTTCATTGGTAGCCATAGAGGTTGAGATGATTCTTCCTTCTTCAATGCCTAACTCCTTCAAGAGTTCTTTTGAAATGTAACCATCTACTTGGCATTGAATGATTTGAAGTCCAAGCAAGAAATTGAGCTCCCCATCATGCTCATTTCAAGTACACTCGCATCAACTTGGAAAAATATCTTGCACAAATATTCATTAGTAGTACCAAAAATATTCTCATAAATATGCACAAGTAAACAATCTTGCCCTTTTTCAAAAAAAAAAAAAAAACAAAGAGAGTAGTATCAACTTTACCTCTTGTAAAATCATTTAGCAAAAAATAGCTAAGTCTATCATACCATACATGGAGTACTTGTTTTAAACCATACAAGGCCTTTTATAAAAATCATTTGCCCTAAAAATTTTAATCTCCAATAGACTTCTATTTGAATAAAACCATTTTGAAAATTGGACTTAACATCCATTTGGTAAAGCTTGAAATTTTCTCAAATCAAGAATGGACAAGTAAAGTGCAAATAACTTCTAAATGTGCTATGAGTGCAAATATAACATCAAAATCATTACCTTCTTCTTGACAATATCATTGAGCTACTAACCTTGTCTTGTTCATCAAACTTGTTGCGAAATATCACAAATTTCTGCAAAATCTTAACAAGATATTTTGCACACGAACATAGTAATATCGAATAGTAGATACATTATTTTAAACACCACATACTATGTATCTAGAAGATCATCAAGAGTCTAATAAATCATGCAGTTCAAATAAGCTTAAGAAGGCTACAAAGGTCTCTTTTGAAATTTGAAAATCCGATAGCATATAGTTAAGACCTCATTTAAAAGAATTATTTGAACAAGAGTTGACAAAGCAAATATGTGCAATCAAATATCGAATAGTGCCTTTTTAAAAAAAATCTAAAAATCTTCTTAATGGCACTTGTATGAAATACTATGAAAAACAAGCACATAGGCACATGGCAAAACATATATCGAGTCTATAAGAGTAAGACTAACACAAGTAAACGTCGCTCGATAGTTTATGCCTTTCTTGACAAATAATGACGTAAATGGCCATTTGAAAATATGTAAATCCTACACAATTCTTAAAACAAATCTAGCACAAATCATAATGATAAAAGTGTAGGCTAAGAGATATCACAAGTAAGCTCATGCCATAAAAATCCATAAGAGATGATAATACACTTTAGTCTACAAAAATGCACAAGAGTTTTTAACAACATCGTATAAGGTCTTCTTTTTTAAAAAATATTTTAAAAGTATAAATATATTGAAGACCTTAATTAAAAAAATAAATACTTGAAAACTCATTTTGCAATTAAGACACAAATAGAGGCATGCATAATAACAAAATAAAATGCATATTTAACTAGGAGATGCGAGTTACCAATTACGCCATTTCCATGGGTTGTCTGCGTTTCCATTGTTGATGGTATCTTCCTCGAGAAGTCACTTTGTTGATGATGATTTCTTTGATCACTCCATTTCCAAGGTTTGTTACCTTCCCATTGTTGATGGTCTCTTTTTCCTTGAAAATCATCTTGTTGATGATGTCTTTGCCATTTCCAAGGATTATGTTCTTCCCATTTTTGATTATATCATCTTCTTGGAAATTTTCTTTGTTGAGAATAGTTTCTCCTTCATTGGTCAAATGAAATGGTCATTTGATGTCTTCTTGGCGGTATAAATTTTCTTCGATCATTATTTCGTCGGGTACCTAATATGACATTGTTTTGTGGTACCCTCATGTGTTTGGGTCCTTTGGGATTAGTCTTGAGACTTTTAGGTCTTCAACAATAATTAGAGCTATTTCTAGCCCGACAAGTATGATTGACAACATTTTACCGCAATAAAAGCATGTAATAATTCTATGAGCATAATGACCAACATGCTTAGAGACTTGATCCTTTTTCATATGATTGACAACATTAAACTTATGATCAAGTTCTAGTTTCGAATTATCACAATAATCAACAATTTCGGTCATATCATTGGTACTCAAGTTGGATTTAGCTAAATCCTTTTTCATGCCTTCAATATTCTCAACAAGAGTACTATTTTCTTTTTCAAGGTTTCTAACCTTGTCAAGTGTGGTGGTGTGAGCACATGATAGTGATTCATAGGAAGTAAATAAACTATCCTTATCATTTTTCAAAACATTGAATTCCTTTTTCAAATTTTTGTATTTAACAAGTAAGTTTTGGAATTCATCTTGTAGTTCATCAAAATCATTTTGCAAATCACTATAATCATTATCATAGGAAGTAGAGGGTTTAGAACTTACCTCGTTTTCTTCTTTGATGCCTATGAGGCATTGTTCAACTTCTTCATCATGGGAGGTTGTAGAAGGCTCATCCCATGTTGTTGGATTTGATGTTGTATCCATTTGTGAAGTAGATGCTTTCGAGTTGCTCCTTTCATTTGCATACACTTCATAGATGGCTTCTAATTTTTGTCATACTTCATGTGCCGATCGAATACCTACAACATGATCAAATTCCAAAGTAGTAAGTGAACAATACAAAATACTAAGAGCTTTACCATTTAAGGAGATGATTCTCTTCTCTTCATCATTGAGCTCTTTGAAGCCTTTAGAGGTGTGTGGTGTATTCTTTATCGGAATGGATTCTCCATTGATGACGGTGTTCCAAATATCAAACCCGCAACCTTGTAAATAGCATTCCATTCTTTCTTTCCAAAATATAAAATTTTTGGAATCAAACCGAGGTGGCTTGGTGGTGGAAGTCTTGGAAAGATGAGCTTCGTTTGTAGCCGGCGATCGTTCTCTTCACTCGCGATGTGAAACGAGCTTGCCAAAGAGTTTTGGCTTTGATACCACTTGTAAGTCCAAGCGCTACGATAATCTAGAGGGGGTGAATAGATTATCTCCATCTTTTCGATTTCGCCTCTTTTTCGAACCAAATGCTCAAACACAATAATAAAGGTGCGGAATGTAAACAACACACGTCGATTTAAAGAGGTTCAACCCACCTAGGGGCCTAATCCTCTACCACCCTAGTATATCCGGATGGATTTCAAAAAGAAAAATTTTTTATTAATTTACCACAAATTAATACAACACCAACTTACAACAACACCTCAAGAGCACCACACTCTTCTTCAACACCACCTTTGAGATTACCACAATCTCACTTGAAGATTACCACAATCTCCAACGGCACCTTGTGAAGATTACCACAATCTTCAACCTTGAAGAATACCAAATTCTTCAACACCTCAACAAGAAGATTACCACAATCTTCTTACACCTAACACCTAGATCACCCAATGTGTTCTTACCACAAGAACACTCACAAGGATATCTTGTGTTGAATGATTACCCAAATTCAAGATTACAACTCGATAATGAATAATACAATTGAGTGCAAGTGTAATCAAGAATAGCCTAGACCTCAGGATGTGAAAGTGAATAGCTAGGCAAATTACAACAAGAATAATAATGAAAGACCAAGTGTTTGCTTGAGTATATTTTGTTGTGTTGTGTTGTTCTCTCTTATTGTGTTGCTTCAATTCTTCCTCTATTTATAGAAGATGTCTTGTACATGATAGGCTCCTCTTGGGGACATGAATTCTGTAAAAAATTGCAAGACAATTGAAGAAAAGAGTGTTAGAAATCAATCCCACAATTTAGGGAAAAGTCATGGTGTCTTTGCTACAACGATTAAATTTTGTCATTAAACTTCGGGCGACCGATCACAAGACAAATAGACGTTTGAAAATGAGAAAACACATTTACACAGGCGGCCGGTCGGCCGGGGGTTCGGCCGGTCGACCCCCATCGCAAATGGCCGAAAGCAAGACCAAAAAACGAGTCCAAGCTCTGTTTGAAATTGCTCCAAAGCGCACCGGCCGACCACCACCGGCCGACGCCTTCGACCGGCCGACCACACGGTCTACCACCCCGCTTGGCCGGTCAACCAGCCTTTTTTTCAAGAAATAGCTTATTCATGCTTTTCACAACTTTCGTGCGGGATGCCCTATAGGGTGACCGATTGGCCTCAAAACAAAAGTGTTGTCCAATTTTATATCGAAAATAAACTTAAAGAAATACTCCAAAAAATAGTAAAAATATTTTAGACCGATCGGGAGTATTAGGACAACATTTTAGAAACATTGTTTTGGTGTAAAAATACATTAACACAAAATCATCAAAAGTGTTGTCCAATTTATATCGAAAATAAACTTGAAGAAATACTCTGGAAAATATTAAAACCATTTTAAATCATTTAGGAGTATTTGGACAACCTTTAAAAACATTGTTTTGGTATAAAAACAAAATCATCAAAATCATGATAAAACCATTTATCAAACATCAACACCTTATTCTTCCAAATCCATATGTCATCTTCATATTTAGCCATGTGGCAAACCATGCCACCACCTTATTCTTCCAATTATAAATTGATTTACTATATCAATTTGTCATCAACTTAATAATTAAATTTCCTATTTCCGTATATAACTATTAAAATCCAATCAAACATTTAATCATCAAAGTTATCAATTTGGTAAAATCATATATTTAATATTTTTATATATGTATATGTATGTATATCCAACACGTTTTTGAGGAATTTTCCTTATAATGTATTAATTAATTTATTTAATCCAATTAAATATATGCATATATATACGACAGGTTTAATCCAATCACTATTTAATCTAATCAATATTTAATCCAATCAAATATGTAATCGAAAAAATCATTATCAATTTGGCAATATCAATATTTAACTATTGATTCAATTGATTTTATCAAAAAATAATCCAATCAAATATAAATATAAATTAAATTTCCATATTTTATATAATTGTTGACCCAATTAATTTTCCTTATAATGTATTAATTAATTTAAAATATTTAATATATTTATATATGTATCAGCCCTATTTACTAAAAGAGAAAACAACGTTGACACATGTCATCACCTCATTAATCTTGGACATGTGTCAATTTCTTATTCTCTCAATTCCATATGGTGGATTTATATTTATCCACATAGAAACCCTATCTACGCTATTTTTAAAAGATAAAAATTAAATGATAACAAATAATCCAAAAATTAAGGATTCTATCTACACTATCTTTTAAATTTGTTATTTTTTAAATTTGTTATCTTCTATCCTATTCCAAGACATGTGGCAACTCATCATTCTCCAAATTATATATAGCAGTTTCTTAAATACCAAAAACTTAAATGCCAGTTATTGCAATATACAATTAATTTATGGAAAAATTAATAAGAACTATAAATTCACGTCATTTTGACAAGACGAAAAAAAGCTCAAATTTATTAATAATAAAATTTTTTGCTACTTATCAAATAACATGTGAATTTAATTTAAGTGTTTTTATGTAGCTACACACAAATAAATAGTATTTGTCTACCTATATAAATTTTATTAAAATTAAAAAAATAGAAGATAAAATTATTGGATACTTTTGTTAATATAATTAGAACAATTAACTAAGTGATTGTTTAAAAACCAAAGCATACGCAAAAAAAAATTGGTTTGTATGATACTCTTTTAAATTTTGACATTTTTTTTAGAGTTTTGGATCCTATAATTATCGCATACAAATTCGAATCACCAAATTTTACCTTTTGATAAAACCCGTGTAACACACGGGTGTTGTTCTAGTTAATTATTATTTACTCTCTCATTATTCCTATAGGTGGCCACGGTTTTAGAACCGCCAGTTTCGCTTCTTCAAAAATAAGGAACCGAAACTGAAACTGAAGCCTCATGGTTTTAATTCCAAAATCGAATCGATTCAGGTTAAAAACCGTAATCCGGTATCTTTACTGATTCTGATTTAACTTAAAAATATTTTTTTCTCTTTTAATAATTTTTTGATTTGTTTTCTTTAAAAATATTTTATCAATTTTAGTTTTAAAAAAAAAAAGTGATATGGAAAAATAGAAAAAGTATTGGACTTAATAGTCATAAAAATATTAAGTTTTGGACTTATATTAATAATAATATTAAACTGCCTAGTATCCATCCTCTTTGTTATAGAGTAATCAAAGTTTACGCATCTCGTTTACAACATTAGGTTAAGACGTGTCTCACGTGGTTGTGAATATAAAACATCATAATAAACATTTAATATTTGTTCTATAATATTTTTATCCAAAAAAATAAATATTATCGATTTTAACCACTCGATGGTTTTTACCTTGAAACCGACGGTTTTAACCACTCGATGGCTGTAGTTTTACCGACGGTTAAAATCGTCGGTTCCACGCTTTTTGGGACCAAAGAATCATAACTAGAACCAATCTGCACATAATGATATCATTTTTATACATGTGACATTTACACAATACATGAGAGTATATGAAAAAACATAAAATGAAATAGAAGATCTCAATTGAATATCGGGATCTCGTTAAAATCAACCAAAGTAAAATCAATAACAAAAAAAAAAATTAATAATCATAAATGGACCAAATGACGTAATCATATCTTAACTCCCCATAAATGGAAGGACGATAAAGAAAACTAATGCATACCAAAACGACAAAACGTCAAAAAGACAATCAAAAAGCTGAATTTTTTTTTTTACCTCTTCTTTTTTGGTTTCTTTTAAATTAAAGGGGGCACCCTCCTGTTCATTTGTTTGTTCGTATGTGTACTGATTTTCTTTGTTTTGATAATGTGTACAGAGGTTAAAAAAAAAAAAAAAAAGCCGGCACCCTCCAATAGCGTAGCCAATAATTATTATGAACGGGTTGATATACGAAATTGGGGTGAACCAAATAAAAAAAATTAAACAAATAAACATACATATCAACTAAAGAAATTTTTATAACAAATTTACCTATTAAAAAAATTAAAAAAGGGGCGAGCCGAGGCTCGGATTAGCTCCTATCTCCGCCATTGGCTCCCAGAGAATATTCGTTCACTAATTTCAAAATATTTTTTTCCAAGAAATCAATAAATTCTTCATAGTACCGAGAATAAATAATTAAAAACCCAACAAAAGCACAAAACCCTGGTTTTTCCACATGCAGCAAATAATGGTGTAACCGACACGTGTTACCACTACAAATTGAGACATTCAAAAGAAAAGTATGTATATGGTGCACATGCATTTGCGCAGATAAATATCAGGATTTCGGGCTTTTTGGACCGTTCAACACTAAATTTTAGTTCGTATCTCCTTTTTTCAGACTTTATGGCCATTGTACTATTCCATGAGGTTATAGATCAGGATTGGACAGCACCACTTATGGACTACATATGATTTTACTCTTGTTATCACATTTTATTTCATATCATCTAAATTGGTATAACCACGTAGCAAAATTGGTTTAGACTGACTGGTTAGTCTGAACAGCCCGCATATAGGGTTGGGTTGAGTTTTATATTTAGTGGCTCGAAAAGGACCAAACTTATTTTGGTCCGGCTCAAAGGGCACCAAGCCTGAACAGACCCGACCAAAATACATGTAAAAAGTGTTGTTAAGTTAGGTTGGACCCAAAGAAATGACGGCCCAATTAAATGCCGGTTCAACCTGGCCTGACACAACTCATTGTCAGCTCTATAACACATGATAACTCTTGTTTTACAATAATTAAATGAATGTCACGTGTAAAAAATTATTATTATATGGTAGTAATTAATGGCGTTGGGGGCTAAATCCGGGCCATCACCCCCTCCCACATTTAAAAAAAAAATTTACACTATATAATTTTTTTAAAAAAATATATTTTAAGTAAATTTTATATGATTTTTTTATTCGGTCCATTCCACTTTCGCGTATCGATACACTCCGAAAAATTTCCTGACTTTGCCCTTCGTAGTAATTACTTGATGTAAATTTTTTTTCTGAGTGAAGTAATCACTTGATGTATTAAAACACCTTACAAAATACCGATTAAAAAAAAACACCTTACAAAATACGATATCCCAATTGTTGTCAAAGTGGGGTCTTTGAATGATGCACAGTTAAGTCCTATATATAATAAATTAATAATCTCACTATTTTAATTTAATGATGATATCATTTAATTTGTATATAATGCAACTAATGGGGTCTTGCAATATTAGTCCCATAACTTTTGGAATTGTAATTTGGGTCCTGTAAATTTTGCTCTTTTTACAATTTTGGTCCCACAACTTTTGAATTTATGCAATTCTAGCTAATCCTAGAAGTTTTAAGTTGGTGCAAATGTGGTCTGAGTGCTATTCAATATTTCACTTATTCCCAAAATATCCTTGTTAGCCAAAATATTCAATATACCAAAGATCAAGTAGAAAATAGTATTTCTTATATGTATAAAAAAATAGACCACTAGCTTGTAGCTCAAGTGGTATCACTAACCCTTTATAAGGGTGTTAACCAGGGTTCGAACCCTGTATCTTTCAGTTTATTTGAAAAATTTATCTCCTCTCCTCAACCAGTACTCACAACTTATTAAAAAAATATGTATAAAAAATAGAAAATGGTACTAGAGCTTGTGTTGTATTTAGTTATGCGTTGAATTTATTTATCATTTATACAATAGATTGTCTAATAAGAGAAGGGAGGAATTTGGATCAAAATCCCAACTACGAGTTCAACATGTATCATTTTATAATTATAAAAATGCAAAAATACGTACAAATTTGGCAAAATTTGCTATTTTGACTAATAAGACATAAAATCACCACAACTAAAAAACATGAGACTAAAATTGTTGAATTCTAAAAATTATAGGATTAAAATTGTTATTTTTGTTGAGGGACGAAACTATCGTAGGACTAAAATTGCAGGTTCAAAAATTGCAGGACTAGTATTATAACACCCCTATAAATACAGAACCAATTTTTGCAATTTTCCCATTTAATTTACAAAAAGCTCCTGACAAATTTCAGTAACTAAACATGGACCATTTAATGTGGGACAGTGAAGTGTGCTCAAAACCAGGAGGAAGAGAACATGTGGCCGACATGTGGCCTTGTTCGGTATTTCGGTTGCATTTAATTTTCATTCCATTTTCATTATCTATCACGAAAATATATCTGTCGTTTATGTTCTTTTAGAATGATATGTTTTTTATTGTTCCATCAAAATACCCAATATTTAAAAAAGCATACTATTGTTCAAGTTAATTAACGTAAAAGAAACAATATTAATTAGATATTTATAATTGAAAATAATTACTCATAAAATAATAATATTATGAAAAACAATATAATTGACAACGTCTTCCAACATATATATCACTGGTTGGCATAGAATTTGCACCACTCAATACGACTGAGCTCCGATACTTGGATTTTGTGAGAAGGGGGGCCAGAGGATTTTGCGGCATACCATTTGCGACGCAATCAAGATCAACTTCGAAGTAGAAAAATATTAGAGTAATAACAATATTGAAGTGAGTATTGAAGATCCAACCTGAACATTACATTTTAGTGGGATATTTATATGTTCTTAGAATTAGGGTTTTCCTGTAAATCCGGGATAAGTTAGGTTGAATCTAGGGTTTTGCGACCGAATTGCGGAGTCAGGCCTTATCTTTTTGTAGTTATATAGGGCTATAATTAGGGGTGACAATTCATGTTCATCAGATCGAATTCGTGTTTGGTTTCAGGTTATGTTTAAAATGCATCAAAAAACAATTAAAATATAAAATAATTATATTATAGACAAATTGTAATTTGTATTATTAACTTTAGAATTTTTCTCATTAATAACTTTGAATCAGATTATCGCCTAGTTATAATTAGGGTTTTATCACCCTACAAGCTGCATGAATTTAAGAGATTCGTGCCTATAATTTCTTTATATCCATGAGAATCTTTTTGGACTAACAGATCGGTCCCATAAATATATTGAGCTCGATTTTATATATCTTGACCACATATCAGTCTTGTTTAGCTCACATCAATCACATTACAGATTATTGTTTTTTTTTCACATTTCGGATTATCGTTATCCACGCAATTTTTAATCTCATCGTCCAAAACCATGATTATGACGTATAAGTCGGTACGATTTGGGCTGAAGTTGGCCCATCTGAATTGGGTAAATGCCAGATCACCATTAGTATTAATTGATCGGACTTAAATGGAGGCCCGACAAATATATAGGATGGGCCAAAGTTTTGGACACGGGGCACAAACTAGTGGTGTGTTGGGTTTAGAAAGTGATATGAAGTCTCATATTTATTTGATGTGATTTATTTCAATATTTGATATATGATTATCATTTCTTTTACAGAATAAGTATCACTTTTATTTCTTTACGAAATGAAAAATTTTTAATAAGCACATATCATAATATAGATGTCTAATTCAATCCTGTCTTTTGGTCTGAATTATCAATTAATACTGAATGAGAGCCAAATATACTTAGATAATTATTAATTGTGTGGTAATGCTTACAAGAAAATGGCTAGGTGTTTGGAAAATTTGGACAAAACTTAAGTCGAGGCCAGTATTAAATATTGTCTTCGCAAGACAAAATTGTCCCATATACAAAGTACTTACGGTTCCGACAATTATCCCTAAGATACAACGACTTTAATAAGTTTGATTTAGCAGCACTTGCAAAAATGGCTCGATTTTAGGCTTATTATTTTCGTGTTTCCATCTGCAGGGGCCTTGTATTTATATGCCTCAAGGTGCCTCATGGAAAGGATGTCTCTTAGATCGAAAAGACATGTCTACAACCAAAAAATGCTTCTGGCTGCTCGAACAGGTGCATATGTTCGAAAGCGTGCGTCCGCGCACATCCGCACGCGCAACAAATATCAGCCTCTGTCTGATAGGTGCGCGCCGCGCACCAGTGAGCACATGCACGTTGCTCTCTGTCTGAACGTGTGCATCGTCCCCGTGCACACCACCCAATTGGAAAAAAATAATTAATTAATTTAAAGGGTCTTAAATAAATTTGGTCCAAAACTATAAGGGCCTTGAAGCCCAAGCCCAGGGCCATGACCCGAGTCGGGCCAATGTAGTGCAGCGGCGTGACGCGTGTTTTGAACATAACCCACAAAGATATAAGTCTTCAAAAACTTTTTGGTACCTCTTTAAAAACTTTATTAATAGAGCAATCTTTACTTTTCTCCTATTTGAGATGGATCATTTGTCCAACTTCTCCACACATTTTCTAATTTATTAATTTCTAGTTTTAAGTGGTTAACTTGTAATCTTTAGTTTTTCCTCCTATTTGAGATAGAATTCGAAATGTCAATCTTATCTACTCACTTAGTAGAATTTTAACATATAATTTAATTTTATTTTCCACTAATGAAAACCGCTTAAATATTTGGTTAAAATCGGGTCGAACACCTAATTTCTTCAAACCAGAATTCCAACAATAATTATTTTATTTGATTAAAAGTTTAATGAATTGAATAAAACCGTCAAATAATTGTATTAACATACGTTAACTAAAATTTGTTAAAAATATTATTATTATTTTTTATTTTAATTATTTTAAAATCACTTTTAACTTTTTTATAAAAAAAAAACCCTCAAAATAACTACCTAGGATTCTAGGAATGTATAGTGTATTATATATTTAATATCATGAGAGAGAGAGAAGACATTGCCATGACAAGCCTTCTAGCCACGCTTCCGTGTAAGTGTCACATTCATAATTCTAATTAGGTTTTCCTCCACTATTGTATTCTATAAACAAATAATTAAAGTTATTGCTGTAAAAAAAATTAATTAAAGTTATAATAACATATTAAATTAGCCTTTAAGTTTAGATTCAAATGAGTCATTACTTTATGATATATGACATAAATAAGATTAATTTTTTTAGTACGTGTTTTGTCAAACATCTTAGTTGTAATGTTCTAAATCTACATATCAGTTATATATGTTTAGTTTTAAAAATTTTTTTGAGATTATTTTATATAGATTTTTGATCATGTAGAATTTGCAACCGTATTTCATTGGATATTAAAACCAGTTGTAAGTTTTATATGATAAATGATGAAATTCATTTTGATTATAAAAAAGAAAATATATCAATATCCTTTCCAGGTGATTCTCAAAGTTTGCACACGTATCATGTGTACTTTGATTAAATAACAGTGGGTCTTGTTACTGAGATAAATTAAAATAATCACACTAAAACTTGATTGACAATGAATTCTCACATTTACAAAGGTCACATGTTTAACGACTCTCAAACCCACACCAGAGGTACGTGGTTCGATTCTCCTCAGTATCCTTTCCCTCCCAGAATTTGTACTTAAAAAATCACTTTATAAAATTTGAAAAAAAGAAAACATATAATTTTGAATTTAAAAATTTGCAAGGATACTTGCAAGGGTTCAATCCGTATATATCCCTCCACTTAATATTTATTGTAATGGTTTGAATTTACACTCCAAAAAAATAAAAAATAAAAACAAAATTGGTTATCACTTTAACAAATTTTCAATAAAAAGAAGGAATAATTACACAAAAACCACTGAGGTTCGGGCTAATTACAAAAAGGCCTAGAGTTTTTTGAAATTGCAAAAAGACCCTTAATTTAATTCTACTTACATCTTTCTCCTTCATAATTAAAAACATTTCAATATTACAGTTACCTCCATAAATTTAAGACAAAATCGAACTTCAAGGGGCTTTTTATAATTTTGAAACATCTATAGGGTTTTTTTTTAATTAGCTCAAATCTTGGGGGTGTTTTTGTAATTATCCCTAAAAAGAAAAAGGAAAAATATGGTAGAACTTCATCATAGCGTCCAAAATTAAATTTTTTTAGCTAAAGTTTAATTGTCTTCTTACGGTGATAAGATGAAACGTACATCTTTTCCGTTAACAAACTTCCAAAAAGGTTGTTCTTACATCACCCAAAACCTTTGATCTTTTCGACACATGGATGTCTCAATACTTCAAGTAACCAATTTTTTTTTGATAAGATGGCAACTTTCACTAAGTCCATTAGTGATGGAATGCATATGTAGATCAATGTAATCAAATGACGTGCGAGCGAATAATATGTGTATAATAATGACATCATCTTGTATATATGATATTAATCCAATATAGTAGAATTAGTAATGGAATAGGAACATAGAATAAGAAATCTAGTTTCGTAGTGTAGACCTCAAATGGGCTTTTGATATTATAATTTGAGTCATTTTATTACAAATTAAAGGCGGATGTAGGGGGCACTACAGCCAATAAATTACCCCCCATTTTTGGGAAAATTTTTTGTTACACAACAAATTTTTGAGAAAAAAATATTTTTAATCATAATTTATATAATTTTTGTGTATCGATCCACCCCCGTTATTTTGAGATCGACTTACAAAATTTATTATTATTGGCAAATGATCGCGCCTCTTTGGTCGTTACCATACTAAGTAGGAATTTGTTTTTATCGTTATAATTTATAAATTCTATTAAATTTTTTTACTTTATTTTACAAATTTCCGTTATATATTTGTTTTGTAGATATGATTTTATGCATGGTAAAATGATATAACACAATAAAAGATGCAACAAAATAGTGATAACAACCATGGAGAATTGGAAGGTATATTTGCTTTACCCTTTAGCAAATCCCCAAACGATAAATGTCCAAAAATAATATATTAATCGAAAAAAAAAAGGAATAAAACAAACGAACCACATAATCCACATTTGGCTCCTGTCCTCGAATTTTTTTTTTTTTTTAACTCAATATTTGCGCTTGATTTTTATCATGGTAAAAATTTATATAATCACGATAAAAAAATGCAACACGAAAATAGTGATAACAACCATGAGAATTGGAAGGTATATTGGCTTTACCCTTTAGCAAATCCCCAAACATAAATGTCCAAAAATAATACCAATCGAAAAAAAGGAATAAAAACGATCTCTCCCCAATCCACATCAATGGCCGCCTAAAATTAAAGATGTCCTTCCTCTATTTGCTGCTGGTTTTTTGTCATGGTACGTGGACCACTTTTCATGTAATGACAATTCCTATTTTGCCTTTATTTTTCTGCACATCATGGTCATGGCCCATGGGTCCTTTTCTTGTCATTCTTTTAGCCATTTTTCATTCTTATTCGCTTTTTAATACATCAGGTTATGAATGGGCTTAGTTAAAACTTATTGCAAAAGTCTGAATTAAATGCGATCTAATTAAAGTTGACAATTTGGGCCCAACCCAGTGGGCTGGACGGGTTGGGCCAGCGATAAGGCCATTCTCGCCATGAATTTGCAGGCCAAAAAAGGATCGGCTTTTTTGGGCCTAACTAGCCCAATGGTCCAGTCAGTCTGGCTAGCCCGAAGCAAAATACACAACACAGGGCTAGGTTGGGGCATAAAAATATTGGCTTGAATGAATTTTGGTGCTGCCCGATTTGATTTTTTACTCTATGATTAAAGAGTAATAATTAAATAGTTTTTTTTGCCACCTCTTTGGAACCCCTTTTTTTTTCCTAAAATCTAGTCATCTTCTCCTTCCCCCATCTTCTTCCTAACTTTCTTATTTCATCATAGCTGCCCCTAATTTGTGGGTTTTGTTTCAGTTTAATAAGTTTGTCCCTATTTTAAGTTTTTTAAATTATGATATAAATAATTTTTCTTATATAAATATATTAGATCTATCTAGATGTAAAATTATGATTTTGATGTGTATAGATTTATGATATATAGGCCTTGTAATTACTATTTCATAATCGATGTTATAATCATTGTAAGTTTTTTCTATGAATAATTTCATTTTAATACTAAAAAAATTTCGTTCCAAAAGATAGCTTAAACTGAGAGAGTGACAAATCTACATATATACACAATTGTCCAACAAATTGTTTTATTTTAATAAGTTGAGAGCATTGGTTGGAGATGATGAGATAAATCTCAAAGAAACTGAGATATTGAGTTTGAACCCTGATCAACATCTTACAAAGGGTTATAGATAATACTTGAGCTACAAGCTCCTGGATAGTCGAACAAATTGTTAATGTTGGACAAATACAAATTTTGACATTAGGGATGTTATTGTATAGTTTGATCTAGGTACTACTCAAGTAATTATATGAGTCGTTGAATGTAAATAAAATTAATTAAATGAGTCGGAATATAAAGGGATATCATAAAATTCATATCCACATTGATTGATTTGTATAAGCTGCCCCAATATGCTATAAAACTTTTATGGATCTTAACATATCTTCTTGCTAAATAAAATATTTAATATTAAACTTTACACTCAATAATATACACACAGACAAACTTCCTGTCACGTCGGATCGTAATTAAAGAGAGATGCTTTGACCATCAACTTTATATGTATCAACCATCTTTAACAAAAAAAAAAAAATGAAAAAAGGGAGGAAAGAAAATGAACCTTGTATAAAGTTTTTTGATCCCATTCCCAATGAATAAATTGCAAATTTGTGTAATCAGGCGTGTTAGGAACATAGGATATGGTATATCCTAGGAAGTTTTTAGTACTCATTGTCTTTAAGACTTTGTATTCCCTTATTGGTAAGATAAGGGCTGTATGTGGTTTTAGAAAGTTGGTGTTGTTTCTTTCTTAATTTTATGCGACCTAAAGTATCTCCATACCGATTGACGGATGAGATTTTCTATTCTAAGATAGTGTCTCATCTCATATACTACCGCATGGATGATTGTTAAGTATATAGTAGTTACGATATTAAAATCCCACAATTTAGGCGTGATTTATGCTCCCAAATTAATATGGTAACTTATATACATGTGGTAATCATCCGTGCAGTGAAATCCGAGATGAAACATATATTGGAATAAAATATCACATCTGACCAGTTGGAGGCACATACCTCCACGGGTAGAGCTAGACGTATAAGCTTGGGGGGCTAAGTAATTTTGGGGGCTAAATTAATAAAAAAATAAATATTTATTACTAAAAATAAATATTTTAAAATAAAAGATACCTAGAAATAAGTGATTTTCAAAAAAATTGGAGGGGCTAAAGCCCCCATCCATACATGAGGATACGCACCTGCACACCTCAAACTTTCTCAGATTTCTTTCTAATCTCTGAGGAAGAAGAGTTGGAGGTTGCAACCTGCAAATGCAACCCCTGATCACTAGGGCAACCCCTATGGTTAATTCCCAATTAAACTTGTTAGTGTAAAAACAATTTTTATGCATTTAATGGGAAAATGAAAAAATATGTAAAATATAATTTGTTAAACACTTGGATGATTGTATTTTTTTTTTTTTTGAGGGACTTGGATGATTATATTTGATTGAGGAATGATGCGTCATTTAAAAGTAAAATTATAAAGAATAAAAGAGAGAATTTTAAGGATCATCCAATCATTGTCGTAGGCAAATTTCATTGTTCAAAATCTCACGGATGTGTTTTCTATTCAAAAATAGTGTTTCACTGTATATGAGTGACACATGTAGTGTTAAGGGCAAAAACGATATTTAATGATTAAAAATATAATTTGATTTATATATAAATTTGAATATTAATGGCCCAATGGACTATTAATGGAATAATTCGGCCAAGAGGAGTTCAGGATTGACCCATAAGTCGATTTCTCCTACAAAACCTAGCTACAAGGCCCGTCACTCATGTATAAAAAAGGTCTCTTCTCTTCACTTGTAAGTAATCTGACTCATAATTACTCCTACACATTTAATTCAATATTCGTTTAATGTCTTATTCTCTCTCGACCACTGTGCTGACCTTGGGCCCCACTAACGGCTGCTTATGTCCAGGTAAGTTCCTTATGAAGAACTCCATGTTCCCAGAGTAGAAGACTTGAAGACTCCCCTTAGGAAGAATGACTTTATCATAAACCTTAACATTGGAGTAATATGCTCTAAAAAGCAAAGCGGCATCATGTAGAAAAACTATCATATTAATTTTCAAGATTAAATTGCGATTTTTTTATAAAGCAAATGATAATCGTTAAAATATACGCGTAAATCATCAGTACGATGGAAATTGGAATATCATTAGAGTCGATCCTAAGTTTAGAGACTTGGAGCGATAAAAGTAAGGCATTGTGTTTACATAAAAAAATTAAAAATAACAAATTTGATGTTACAAATTTAATTTTATTGATTTAATATATAATAACAACTCCGGGACCTTAACGGCAACACCACCTTTGATTGGACCATCCCTAAATAAAATACGCAACACAATTTTAGAATAGAGGATTTGATATGTAAATCTCATATCTAATAATTTTTATTTTAGAAAGAGAACACTATATTTTGATGCAAGTTGATTTGTCAAAAATGCCCCCTTCAAATGTACAACTGAATTTTAAAGACTCAAGCGGCTCAGCTGCACCCCGCATCATATAAAATCCTTATCCCT
This sequence comes from Rehmannia glutinosa, assembly GCA_016081115.2. Classification (NCBI taxonomy): domain Eukaryota; kingdom Viridiplantae; phylum Streptophyta; class Magnoliopsida; order Lamiales; family Orobanchaceae; genus Rehmannia; species Rehmannia glutinosa. Next base: position 1,892,464 of record CM071936.1, read on the forward strand.
AATCCTACCAACCAACGTACAGAAAAGACTTGCACAACTCCAAGAAATACTCCGCCGGCGCCGCCACCACCACCACCACCAACGAAGATAGATACATTCTCTCTCTAAATATTTTCTAGAGAGAGAAAGAGAGGTATTGCGCTGCCACCACCACCACCACCATCGCCGCCGCAATGCCGATCTCCACCACTCTCAGTGTCACCCCGTCGCCACCCCACGTTCTGTCTCTCCACCACCACCACCACCACCATGACCCCAATTTCTTTTTCTCACCTCAATCTCTCTCCGTCACTCCACAAAAAACCACCCTGTTGTCACTCTCATTGACTCATATCTCCCACCGCCCCTTGTTCGTAGCTTTATCTGCCAATGCTGCCGCAACCAACAGCGAAATTAGCGGCGGCGGCGGCGGAGGAGACGGAGGCAACAGCGGCGGAGGTGGTGGCGGAAACAATAACGATGGAAATGAAGGCAATGACGATAAGAATAAGAGGAAGAACAAGGAGGAAGCTTTAATGGCGTTGGCGGAGGCTGGGAGGAGTCTCGAGAGCTTACCTAAGGATTTGAAAGCTGCCATTGAAGATGGAAGAATACCTGGATCGATTGTTTTGAGGTATTTCGATCTCGAAAAATCGGGATTTCTTTCTTGGCTAATGAGTTTCGGAGGATTCAAGGAGAGGTTGTTGGCTGATGATCTGTTCTTGGCTAAAGTTGCCATGGAATGTGGCGTTGGAGTATTCACTAAGGTATATGCCTCTATTCAGTATTCTTAACTGTTAACAAATATGAGTCGAAACATAAATTATATATTTGCACATAAAGTGCGGATCGGATATACATGTTTGCAGCGAAATTGTTGATCCACATTGCTAGGATTGAGCCCATCTACAAGTCTCATTTTGATCCGTGATTAAGCCATCTACAAGCCTTCTTTTTGGTTGAACCCGAATAACGAATGAAATCCGTAGATTGGTTGAACCACTAACCGCTTTTCTCGTTGGTGTAAGAGTTGTTCACTTTAATATGCATACCTTAAATCCTTGGAAAACTTTGGTGAAGAAAAACCGTACAGTGAAATTTTAGGAGAGAGATAATTTTTTCTTCTTTCTATGTGTGAGAGACGTTCTAATTATTTAGTCTGATTGTAGGGAGATATATCAATATATATATCAATCCCCTATATTTCCCATTATCTCAAATATGGATGCAACCTAATTGCACTCAATATTAGAGATGTCAATAAGGGTCGGCCCTTAAAAATCTAAGGGTTGGGCCTATATTTCATAGGCCCTTATAACATGAGGGCTTTTTAGCCCTGTCCTATTGGCCCTAGGGTCGTCTAGGGCTAGGGTAGGGCCGGCCCTTAGGGCTTTTTTCTGATAAGTTTTTTGTATTTAATATGTTTATATTCAAAACGTAGGCTTGTAATACTATTAATCTATTATTTGATCTCATTTATCAATTACCATTTATCTTAACAAATTATCAAATTTGATCTTTGATCTCATTTATAATTTAGTCTTACTAAATAACTTAGTAAATACAAAATTAAAGTTGGTACGTAATTGATAATTATTATTTAGTATTTTAATAATTATAGAGAACTAAAATATATTTGGTATACTAAAATAAAATTGACAAATTTCGAATATTTTAATCCAAATGGGGTCTAAGAATTACATGACGTTATTTTATAAAATAAATAATTCGCAAGTTAATGTTTCCATCAATGCAATGTTTTAATTTAGACGAAATAACTTCATAAAAATGTTAAAAAAAAAAAAAGTCATAGGGCCGGCCCTAGCCCGACCCTAGCCCTACAAGGCTAGGACTGGGCTTAGAATTTTCAAGCCCTTATAAGTCCAGGGCTTTTTAGGGCTAGGACAGGGTCGGGACGGGCCGGCCCTTATTGACATCTCTACTCAATATTAACCTTAATTGCTCTGAGTATGTATAGTTTTTGTAACTTTTGTATTTCCACATTTGTTTTGCTTGTGTTTTGCATTTTAATGGATTAATGATTGTTTTTGTTTTCCTCCTTATCTCAACCAATGTTATAAAAAGCATTAGGCGCAAGCACGGGCTAGCGCCTAGACGGGGTTAGGCGGGGCTTAATTGAAAAAATAATGTAGGCAGACGGATAATAAGAGCCTAGCGCCTAACTGTAGGCGGGGATTTTTAGAACTGTGATCTCAACATTAAGCTTGTGAAATTTGGTGTTTGTTGATGTTTAATTCTCGTCTTGGCTCCATTTAACTTTGATTAACATGTTTTGTTATCTGTTGTTAGTAACTGTTATCTATAAACTTGTATGATCAAAATGGGAGTGAGAGTAAGATAAAAAAAGTGGATGTATGCTGTGAAGGGTTGATCCTGCTTAGAGTACGGTTCAAAGGTTGTATCTTGATATTCAACCGCCCCGAGTTTTAATTTGCTCTGTTCACCAAATCCTTCTAGTCAGTATTCCTTGTTTCGAATCGTGCATTTTCTGTATTTTGGTTAATATGTTGTTGGCATGCCAATTTTGTGCTTGAACTTCTCACGGTATTGTAGACAAGAGACCTGAATAAGGGACCGTTTTGTCGTTTTGGCCTAAAGTTATTCCCTTAATCACCAAACTATTATTTTCATTTTTGCACTATGTGATGCAGCTAGCCATTTCCCAATTTCGTTACATGGCTATTAATTTTGACACTATAGGAGTTGAAAACGTACAGAATCAAAGTAATTGTTTCATCAATTGTTAATTCTCGTTTGTTACTTACCTTGAGATGCTCCAAGACTTGAATTCATCGGGCTACTTATTGTTTAACTCATGTTTTTATTTTGTGAATTTCCTTCTGGCTTGTTATGTCGGTTCTGTACTTCTGTAATTATATTTCGGTTGGCCTAGTCATTGCCATTTGTTTTCCTTTTTCCAGACTGCTGCAGAATATGAGCGTCGCAGGGAGAACTTTTTCAAGGAGCTGGAAATTGTTTTTGCTGATGTGGTATGACAGTTTTTTTCATGGATGTTTATAATCAATTTCCTCGATTTCCTTGGGTTTATGATCAATCAGAGAAGATGTTTCGGTAACATGTTATTGGGAAAATATGTTTTGTTTTGAGGGAGATGTATTGGAAAGACCATGACTAGGCTAAAAAACTTGTCCTTATATTGTCAGTTTCCCTTGTGTTCAGGTGATGGCCGTAATAGCGGATTTTATGCTTGTCTACCTTCCAGCTCCTACCGTTTCTCTCCGGGCCCCTCTTGCAATCAACGCTGGACGCTTTGCTAAGTTCTTTTATTCATGTCCAGATAATGCGTTTCAGGTAAGTTCACTTAAATATTTGTTTGCTTTAATGTGACACACAATATGAACTGAGAGGCGAAATTCTTGGTTTAAATCTCATACGCAGGTCGCTCTGTCTGGAACCTCATTTTCATTGTTGCAGAGGATCGGTGCAATAGTGGTAAGGATATCTATCTTATATCTTTCAGAAAAAGAAAAAGGGTTAATTACAAAAAATACCCTTGAGGTTTGACCTAATTACAAAAAAACCCAGCTAGCTTTCAAAATTACAAAAGATACTCTCGAGGTTTTATTTTGTCTAACATTAAAACCCTTCATAAGCAAAAAACATTTCAGAATCCCCCTTCATATTTATAAAAATATTGCAGTTTACCCCTTAATTTTAATTTTAACACTGAATCAAACCTCAGGGGTACTTTTTGTAATTTTAGAAGTTAGCTGGGTTTTTTTGTAATTAGGTCAAACCTCAGGGTACTTTTTGTAATTATCCCAAAGAAAAAAGAAACTTATAGCAGGAGCTTTGGGTTCCATCTCATATGTCATGACCTTTTTTTCGCAGCGCAATGGAGCAAAGCTGTTTGCTGTTGGGACCACTTCATCTCTGGTAATTTTTGCTGGAAAATAATTTTTTTGGTCATGTAACTTATTTTGAGAATTAGCTAAGTAATTACCTTTAAATTTTAGTCCAATATCTTTTAAAATGACGTATGCAAGAGAGGTATCTGTTTAGGGCATATCATAGATTTTACTGGTGTTTGCTTTGTTTATTGTTTTTGGACTAAAGCCAGATGAAATAGAATATGACTTTGGACTCATTGATGTGTAGGTTGGTACTGTTGTGACAAATACAGTGATAAATGCTCGTAAAGCTGTCGACCAGTCCGCCGCGGATGAGGTGGAGAATGTTCCTGTACTATCAACCAGTGTTGCCTATGGTGTCTATATGGCCGTATCCAGCAATCTTCGGTATGTAAATCGTTTAAATATCTCATTTCTGACCAGTTAAATAAATAAAAGAATTTCGACTATAAATGTGAATTCTTTGCTGAATCTTGATTCAACAGACATTTTTCTGTATTAAAGATCATTTTTTGGAGAAAAAAAAAAATCAACAGACAAACTTGTATTGATCGAATTGAAGTAAAGGGATCCTTACAAAAAAAACCATGAGGTTCGGTACACTTACAAAAGAACCTAGAGGGTTTTTGAAAATTGCAAAAAAACTCTTGAGATTTGATTCCGTCTTACATTTTCCCCTTCATAAGCAAAAAACATTCAAAACCACCCAACCCCAACCCCAATATTTCTAGAAATATTATAGAAATATTACAGTTACCCCCTTAAATTTAAGACAATCAAACTTGCAGTTTTTTTTTTTTTTTTTTTATAATTTTCAGTTAGCCCAAACCTCATAGGGTCTTTTATAATTAGGGATAATTACAAAAACACCTCTGAGGTTTGGGCTAATTACAGAAAAACCGGGAGATGTTAGACATCATAAAAAACCACCCCTTGAGATTTGATTATGTCTTACATTTTTCCCTTCATAAGTGAAAAACATTTCAAAAAACCCCAACATTTGTAGAAATATTACGGTTACCCCCTTAAATTTAAGACTGAACCAAATCTCGATGGTTTTTTTTTTAATTTTCAAAACCCTTTGGGGTTTTTTTGTAATTAGCCCAAACCTTAGGGGTGTTTTTGTAATTATCCCTTATAAAATTATCCCTAAAGTAAAATCAAATTCAGATCTTTGGCCACAACATTTCTGTGCAACTTTTTTTCTTTGTCCAACAGATACCAGGTGTTGGCCGGAGTAATCGAACAACGGATATTAGAGCCCATGCTTCATCAACACAAGTTACTTTTGAGTGCTCTTTGCTTTGCTGTCAGAACAGGCAACACATTTTTGGGTTCATTATTGTGAGTTCTTAACATGCATTATACTTAATTCCCGTATTCCTTCTTTGCGCTCACACTATAACTTGCTTACTCTTTTTCTTGAATTGATCCGCAGATGGGTTGATTATGCTCGTCTTATAGGAATCCAGAAGGCTCAAGATCTAGAATCATAGTAGTAAATGCCCGCTCTAAGTGAATATGAGCCTACTTAACTTGTTGACATCTCGTAAAAGTAGTGTCTGCTCGAGATTGAGTGTAAGTGATTTTACGCTGCTTGCTGTAGTTACGTCTCCGGGATATTTATACTTGTATCGTTCGTGTTGAGATTGATATGGAGATACATTTACTTTTACCAATACCTTCAAACTTTAAACAGGTCGATTTTATTTTCTTAGTGAATATCCAAATACAAAGTATGACTATTGCATCAGAAAACTATAAAAATGGAGTACTTCAGACTAAATAGCAATTTTAGTAATGTAGCTATAGGGGTTTGCAAAAATAGTCCTACAAAATTTACGATTTGCAAAAATGTCCTGCAATTTTAAAAAAACTCTCAATTTCAGTCCTTTAATCGCCGGCAAATTGGAAAATTTACTGGAAAAAATCCACATGTCCACATTTCTATCTAAATCTGCTGATGTGGAAACAATTTCATTTAGGGATAATTACAAAAACACCCCCAAGGTTTGGGCTAATTACAAAAAATCCAGAGATGTTTCAAAATTAGAAAAAGCCCCTCAGGTTTGATTTTGTCTTAAATTTAAGGGTATAATTGTAATATTTCTACACATATCATAGGGGTTTTGAGATGTTTTTCGCTTATGAAGGGGGAAGATGTAAGCAAAATCAAACCTTAAGGGATTTTTCTGTAATTTTCAAAAATCTATGGGTTTTTTGTAATTAGCCCAAACCTCACAGGTTTTTATGTAATTATCCCTTTCATTTATATGAATATCCTCAAGTGAGTCACAATGTTGATTGAGACATAAAACTCTTGGAAGGAAAAACTCACTTAGAAGATGTCCACAAAAGCAAAATTAGTTTCCACATCAGTTTAGCGAAAATGTGGACACACTGGTTTTCTCAGCAAATTTTCCAATATCCGGAGACTAAGGACTTAAATCAAGAGGTTTTTGAATATTACGGGGCTTTATTTGTAAATTATGATTTTTGCAGGACAATATTTGCCAACCCACTATAAATATAGGACTAAAATTGCAATATACCAAGTACTTTATGCAGCTGAATAGGTTCAATAACTAATGAAAGTATGCAAGCCTTCGATTCACGGTCTGGTTTTCCATACCCATCTCCATACTGATACATGCATTGGGAAGTTCTTGCAAAATTCATTGAAGTTTCAATGAAGTCCCTGGAGTATTCAGTATTCATTAATACGTCCTCGTTTATTTTCTTCCATGTTGAACTGATGAGATTCTTGATGTAGCTGCGAGAATCTTCCTCAGAGCAACCTGTGTCATGCATGTAGCACTGGATTGATTTTGGATTATCACCCCTCTTCATCTCATCCTGGTACATTGGAGAAAACTAAATAATTACAAAAGTTACCCCTTAAGTTTAGCTTAATTACACTGTCAATTATCTTTCAAATTCCCAAATTACAAACCCCATCCTAAAGATGGGGTTATTTGTTTGGTTTGTTTGGTATATACAAACCTTAAGAGGATATTTGTAATACTTTAGAGGGGTATTTATAATTTGAAAAGATAAATATTTATCTTTTCTCTTTGTAAATTGGCTAACCTTAGGGTTAGTTTTTTTTTTTTTGTAGTTAATCCTAGTTTAGGGATAACTACAAAAACCCACCTAAGGTTCGGGCTAATTACAAAATTGTCCAGAGGTTTATGAAAGTTGCAAAAAGATCCTTTAAAAAACATTACAAAACCCTCTCTGATATTTATAGAAATATTACAATTACCCCCTGAAATTTAAGACAAAATCAAACTTACGGTTTTTTTTTTGTAATTTTGGAAATCTCTGGGTTTTTTGTAATTATCCCTAATTTTTTGCTGGAAACATTTTTTCTTTCCTGCTATATAGAGACATGGATTCATGTATATGAAAGGCGGATGAGAATGATGTGCGTACCGCTGAAGTGCTCAAGTCATCTGCAAGACGAAAAACGAGCGATGTCCACTTGAAAACATCAGGTTGTCTCTGTAAATCCTCCAGAGATTTGTCTTTCAATGGATTTGTCATGCAAAGATAAGCATTAACTATGAACAGAGGACCAGAGCTTGAAACCCAACCATTACTGAGGAACTCATTTAGGCTTGGTTTGTAACCACTGTAGTACCATTGTGCTTCAACTAAGTACTTTTTACAAAGTTCTGCCATCTGCATCAAGGTATCAAATATATGTATGTCACTTAAGAATAAGTTTAGGAATAATTACAAAAACACCCCTGAAGTTTTGGCTAATTACAAAAAAAAACTTAAGGTTTGATTTCGTATTAAAATTTCCCTCTCATAAGCAAAAATCATTTCAAATACCCCTGATATTTATAGAAGTATTACAGTTGTCCCTGAAATGTAAGACATAATCAAATCTGAGTTTTTTTTGTAATTAGCCCAAACCTCAAGGGTGTTTTTTGTAATTATCCCTAATACGAGGGCAAGAATTGATACTTTCTTAAGAATAAGTTCAGGAATAATTACAAAAACACCCCTGATTCCGTCTTACATTTTTGGTTTTCCCCCTTATAAGCAAAAATCATTTCAAATACACCCTGATATTTATGGAAGTATTACAGTTGTCCCTTAAATGTAAGACATAATCAAATTTGATAAGTTTTTTGTAATTTTGAAACATCTCTCTGGGTCTTTTTGTAATTAGCGCAAACCTCAGGGAGTTTTTTGTAATTATCCCGTAAGTTTATGGCAATGGATGAATGAAAGACAAGAGTCGTACTCTGTATGTAGAGTGTGGGATGATATTGAACCCTTGATCTCTGAGTACGTCGTAAGCCATTTCGTTAACTGTGTTAAATAGAGCAAGAAAGCATATTTTCATATAATCTGGAAGCTGTTCTATAGCATTGATATCCCACCTGAAAAGAAAACAAAGAACAAGACTTTTGTTAAATGATAAAAAGGGATAATTACAAAAAAAACCTTGAGGTTCGGGCTAATTACAAAAAACTCCAGAGAATTTTGAAAATTACAAAAAAAAAACTTGAAATTTGATTTCGTCTTACATTTTTCCCCTTCATAAACAAAAAATATTTCAAAAACCTCCATGATATTTATAGAAGCAATACATTTATCCCCTTAAATTTAAGAAATAATCAAACTTGAGGTGGCTTTTTGTAATTTTAAAACATCTCTGTAGGTATAGCTTAATTACAAAAAAAACTCCAGTTATCTTTCAAAATTACAAACACCCCTTAAAATGTTACAAGTACCCCTTTGAAGTTTGTATTACCTAACAAATACCCCTTATTGGGGGTATAATTTGGTAATAATTTGTAAAAGAGAGACAAATGTCAAGGGGGTATTTGTAATTTTAAAAGAAAGTTGAATATTTATTGTAATTGGGTTGAACCTCAGGGTGGTTTTTGTAATTAATCCATACTTTAGAACATAAACATGCACAAACCTCTCAACTACATCTGTGAAAAGCTCCAGTTCATCCAGAGTCCCATATACATCATAAATATCATCAATAAATGTGAATAGTATTGCAAATTTGGCTGACATTATCCTGCAGTATCTAAAACGAGGTTCAAAGGTGAATCCCACTGTCCATAAGAACATTCCACCAAACGGTCCCTAGCAAACCTCAACTTTTCTGCAAGACCAGTTTCACTATACCATCTGCAGTACAAAGAGATCACAAATTATTAACTTATACAAAGAAAACACTTCAAATTTATTAAGGGATAATTACAAAAAAAAACCTGAGGTTTGGGCTAATACAAGAAAACCAAAGATGTTTCAAAATACAAGAAGTCCCTCAGATGACAACTGTAAATATTTCTAGAAATATTAGGGGGGTTTTAATATGTTTTTTTGCTTATGAGGAGGGAAATGTAAGACGTAATCAAACCTCAACGATTTGTTTTAGGCTTTTTTGTAAGGGATAATTACAAAAAAAACCTGTGGTTTGGGATAATTCGAAAAAAAAACACGTAGATGTTTCAAAATTACAGATTATGTGTTAAATTTAAGGGGATAAATATAATATTTTTATAAATATCAGGGGTTTTTGAAATGTTTTTTTTTCTTATGAGGGGGGAAAATATAAGAAGGAATCAAACCTTTTTTGTAATTTTTAAAAAACTCTTTTGAGTTTTTTTATAATTAGCCCAAACCTCAGTGTTGTTTTTGTAATTATCCTTTTTGTAATTAGCTCGAATCTCAGGGAATTTTTTTTTATAATTATCCCATTTATTAATGCTTATCCATTAAGGGTTAAATTAAAAAACCATACCGGTTTTAACTAATTACAAAATACTTTAATTATCTTTCAAAATTACAAAAAATAAAATAAAAGAAAAAAACCAAAGATTTTTGAAAATTACAAAATTCTCCTTGAGGCTTGATCTATCTTACATTTTCACGCTTTATAAGCAAAATATATTTCAAAACCCATGAAAATATAAGACAAAATCAAACCTCAAAAGGTTTTTTTTATCATTTTCAAAAATCTCTGGGGTTTTTTTGTAATTAACCCAAACCTCGGGGTCTTTTTTGCAATTATCCATTAATAGTACCTTGACAACTCTTTCAGTTCATCCTGGTACATTGTTTGGACTATGTTGAAATCCAGTTTAGCTAGTTCAAGCATAACAGGGTTCATGTCTTGTCTTTTTTCATATACATCTATGAACCATCTTGATTCCAATCTCGGCATCCTGAAGTGTAATGGAAGTTCCAAAACATGGGCTATTTCCTCTGCAATATTTTCATTAATTATGTTGTTTTGGTCAAGCTTTTGTTTGAGATGTTGAGTGGCAAATTCTTTAGCTGCATCCAAAATAATCTCTCCTTCCATTGATAAATTTGAAGCTTCATATAAACTTAGTAGTCCCTTTATATCATTGCAAAGTGTTGTCTTGAAATTTCCTGTCTCATCCATGAAATTTCTAAAAACCTCTGCAAAAAAATAAAAATTAAAAAATTCATCATGAGCATTTTTGGACATGTACAAGTCTTAATGTTGTAGCATGCACATAATTGTGTAGGGTAAGTAAATTACAAGAGGGTGGGTTTTGTTTTTATCCTATTTAGATAGCGAAACAACTTTTCTACCCATTTTTATAGAACAATATCTTTTTTACCCATAAAAACAAAAATACCCTTACTAAAGTAGCACGATCGTGCTGTCCCGTAGTCCCCATAGTGTGTTGCCCTATAGTGTTGTACGATCATGCTCACATCTATGGTATTACGATCGTGCTCACATTTATGGTTGGCACGATCGTGCCATATTGAACATTCCAGTTTTTTTTTTCTCCAATCGAAAATAAGCAAATTTCTCACATTATACATCAAATATTTGAAGCAAGAAATACATTAGTTTGGTTCAAGTGACTTAAACTTATCTTCCAATTGTGTCTTGAATCTTCAAAAATCGAAAAAATGAAAGAAAAAGAAAAGAAGATTGTTATCTTTGGAAAGAAGAAGAAAATAGGAGAGGAAAATAGTTTTTAAAACCAAGAATTAAAGAGAGTGAGAGAGGATAAGGGCATTTATGACCTTTCACTAAAAAAGTGGGTTAAAAAATGATTTTTATGAAAGTTTGGTAAAAAAGTGTTTTCCTATCCCAAAAAATGGGCTATTTTCCCATTAGGAAAAGTACACATAAGATTTACTGATTTAGCGCAATTAAAAAAAAACGCCCCATTGAGATTTGTATTTGTTGCGCATATATACCTCTCGATGGTGCAATTTGTGAAATGTAAACAAATTTCAAGAATGTATTTGTAATTATGAAAGATAGCTGAGTTTTTAAAGGATAATTTAAAAAATAAAAAACCATGAGGTTCGAGCTAATTACGAAAAAACCCAGATTCTGAAAATAACGAAAAGAAAAAACATTGAAGTTTGATTTGGTCTTATATTTTCCACCTTCAAAAGACATTCCAAAACAATGGTCTGTTTAATATTTGAGACAAAATCAAACATGAATTTTATTTTTCAGTTTTCAAAAACCTCTGGGTTCTTCTGTAATTAGCCCAAACCTCAGGGTCTTTTTTATAATTAGACTGAAGTACAATCAATATACCTGTAGAGATCTTGTATCCATGCTGCCTTAGGAGCCTAAACCTCAATGCAGTAGCATGCAAATCATCTATATTATCCCAACCAAGAATGTGTATGTTCTTCAAAAATCTCTCAACATAATCTTTGAAATGATAAACTATCCCAAGTCTTTGTAATACATCAACAACCTCAATTTGATCAAACTGATCATTTGTTTTCTCCAGCAATGCAATCACTTCGTTTTTAAGCTTCTCGGCTCGTTGCAAGAACTTTTTTCCCTGCAAGATCAGATGAATTTTCAATATTAACCCCTGAGGTTTGGGCTAATTACATAAAAACCCCTGAGGTTTGGGCTAATTACAAAAAGACCCAGAGATTTTTGAAAATTACAAAAAAACAATTAAGGTTTTATTCTATTTAAATCTCCCCCCTTCATAAGCAAAAGAGACAAAATCAAACCTGAGAGGGCTTTTTGTAATTTTGAAACATCTCTGGATTTTTTTGTAATTAGCCCAAACCTTGGGGTGTTTTTGTAATTATCCCTTTTTTTTCATGAAGTGGGATAAATGAATACTAGCATTAGTGTGTTAGATCTTACCCCATAGACACTGTTAAGTGATTGAATATATTCATCATTCCAAATTGTGGGTTTATAGTTGGCTGATCTTCTAATAGTGGCACTCATTGTTTTTAACAAACTCAATTAGCTACTAAGAGGTATATAAAGCAACTCAACTTATGTGGGAACAATATTGAGGCTACGGCCGCCCTTATATAGGATTTGCTATACATATTTTATGGGGTTAGTTACAAAAACCAGTGTTCTAAAAAAACAACTTATTCTTTTATTACAAAAGTCCCCTGAGATTTGGGCTAATTACAAAAAAAGAAGTTCTTAAAAATTACAAAAAAAATCTTGAAGTTTAGTTTTGTCTTTGTTTTAAATGGGTAGCTGTAATATTTCTATAAAGTCACGAATACCTTATTTTTTACTTTTTTTTTTTTTGTCTTAGAAGGGATAATGTAATATGGAATCAAATCACAATAGGGTTTTTGTAATTTTCAAAAATCTCTTCTTTTTTTTTGTTTGTAATTAGCCCGAATCTTAGGGAATTTTATAATTATCCCTAAAAAATTATCAAACACTTTTAAATAGCTTAAAGCTCTCAAACATCTTGCCAAACACCTTCTTTAATATATTTGAAATATCATATAAAAATGATAGAAAATAGAGATTGGGATTATGTTCAATCAAGGCCAAGTTGATTAGGGAAGACAGATGGCCACTCCAACGCCCCCTACACTACAAAATGTAGTAAACTATTTTAAAAGATCAACACTTATAATCGCATTAACGTTTATAAGCAAAAAGGCTGCGATAAGATAATCAATTTCAAACCTTTCTTTTTCATTTTTCTCTGCGTAATTGCGTTTTTGAATTTGATTCTTGGAGTTGAATTCAAACATATATAATTGATTTTTGTATAATTGATTCTCATATTGTTATAATGATCAGTTATCGAATGGTTTAAAGCTGGACGAAAAATCAAGCTAAGCTGGCCAACAATGACCAGCCAGAAAATTGTATAATTAGTCTCATAATTTAGGAGGTTATGATTTTGGTATCATAGTTTGAAGAAGAAAAAAATCCTTTTTTCTTTTGTAATTGTCCCGATATATTGTTTTAATAAGGAGTTAAATGTCCGTCCCTAACCACAAATACACGCATCAACAATGGCCTAGCCAAAATCATTACTGAGGTGGTAGATACACCTAAATCGAGGTGGAGTGGGCGGATAAAAACCTAAAAAAATAACACATAATATTAACTAAAAAAATATAAATTTTTTTACCTAGTAAAAAAATAAAATTTAAAAAGGAGGGACCCGGGGCCCCATTGTGTTTGTGTATCAACTAGTGCTTTACATGATGGAACTCATCCCATAGGGTTCCTATTGTACCGTTAATAGAGTTTTGTGGAGGAAGTGAATCGCAGCATATGTCTCAACGGGCCAAAGTCCTGAGCTTTTTAGACTGAATCACCACACAAGAAATACTCCACCAACTTGTTAACAGGCGGATTCGAACATCCACACTTCGGGTGCCAACGAAGAAGCAATCATATCACTAAAATGTTTTGCACCAATTGAGCTATGTCATTAGTCAAAGACCAATAATTGTTGTATTTTTTTAAAATTATCCAAATACATCAATTTCATGACTAGGAATACCCACTTCTAACTCCTAAGATTGATGCCTACTGAATCACATTAACTCCCAACTCAGCCAATGCTGACCTTGATTTTTCTCCCATCATGTGAAAAACAAGTTTTTTGGAGAATTAATTACACAATAATAAATTATTATAATAACAAATACTCGCAGAGAAAGGAAAAAAAATACAACAAATTCCTTTTAGGGATAATTACAAAAACACCCCTGAGGTTTGGGCTAATTACAAAAAAACTAAGAGACTTTTGAAAATTACAAAAAAAACCCTTGAGGTTTGATTCCGTTTTACATTTTCCCCCTTCATAAGCAATAAACATATTAAAAACACTCTGATATTTATAAAAATACTACAATTAAGCCCCTAATTTAACACATAATCATATTTGATATTTTTTTATAATTTTGAAACATTTTAGGTTTTTTTATAATTAGCCCAAACCTTAGGGATGTTTTTGTGATTATCGCATTCCTTTATGCTGAAATTTGTAATATATTAGATTTTTATCAAAGAAATCGATAAAGGCTAGTGCAATTTTTAATAGTTGAACTTGGTAAAGATTAAACAATCAACTAGGCTTTGGTTGAACAATAATATTGACTCTACATGCATCACATTAATGGCAATCGGCTGCTTCAAATTGAGTCTCTGTAGTCTATTAAAACAGGGAAAATTGCAATTTTGGTCCCATAACTTTGTATTTCTAACTAGTCCCACTCGATTTTACTTTTCGTTAAACACACTGTAATTTACAAATTGTATCAAAACTAGTCCCACTCGATTTTACTTTTTCAAAAACCAACCAAATTTACAAATTGTATCAATTTGAGGACAAATCCCACCGCCGCTTTGAAATTTTCGCAAAATGCATTAGATCGTCCACGTGATAAGCATGTGACCGAAAATTTTGGGGATTTCTCACCCTCCTTGACACGGTGGGAATAAAATGGCAACCTTTTCAAGAGATTTGGGGGAAAAAAAAACTCTACCCCAGCTAGATTTGGAGGGGAAAAAAGTATATATAAAACAAAGCATAATTATAAATATTTTTTTGGGGAAAATGGTGGTGACAAGTTTTTTTCCTCCAAATCTCTTTCCATAGTTAGCATTTTATTTCCACACAACTAAAGGGTGAGAAATCCCCAAAATTTCTATAATTCATGTGCTTATCACGTGACAAATTATAAAAATTCTAAACGGCCCTGGGATTTGTCCTCAAATTGATACAATTTGTAAATTACACATGTGTTTTGAAAAAGTAAAATCGAGTGACTAGTTTTGATACAATTTGTAAATTATAGTGTATTTGTAATTTTGAAAAACAAATCGAGTGAAAGACCTAGTTTTGACACCCCCAAAAGTTATGGGACCAAAATTGCAATTTTCCCATTAAAACAAACACCTATATATGTAAATAAATAATTTTTTTTTGAAACGATATGTAAATAAATAATTGAGAGTGCGTAGTAGGAGCGTCCCAATTCAATTTGGAAATACCCCTAGCCCGAACACATAACTTTTTTTTTCTTCTTTGTATTTCTCTGTAGCCCATCACAATTTGGGTTGTATCGGGGACCAAAGAAGCAACCCCCGATAGAGCTATTAAATGAGTTGAGTTACTGGCCTAATTCACACCAGGTCGAGCCAACTCAAAATTCCATGAGACCGTCATTATCGGATTTCAATAATGTCCCAATGCTTTGAAAATATAAAAAATGCATTAGATCAACCTTGACTTTTGGGGCCAAATGGGTTGACTAATAGATCAATCCCTTTCAATATTTGAAACTGTATAACCAACCTTTTTACTAGGTCGGGCTAGTTTTGATAATTTTACCCTGAGTTACGCCCCTGGAGAGCAGATTGAGTATATATAACCAAAGCATAATTATAAATCAATGAATTTCAAATCAAGCACAATGAATTTCAAAGCAAGCACATCAACTATAGTTATTCATTTA
This sequence comes from Rehmannia glutinosa, assembly GCA_016081115.2. NCBI lineage: Eukaryota > Viridiplantae > Streptophyta > Magnoliopsida > Lamiales > Orobanchaceae > Rehmannia > Rehmannia glutinosa. The sequence goes on from CM071936.1 coordinate 1,908,081, forward strand.
ACCACACAACTAAAGTTAGGATTTCTATAATTATGCTCTAAGGAACTGTAAAGAAATAATAATATAAAAATTACCACCCTGAGATTTAGCTTAATTACAAAGAAACTCACATATATTTCTGAATTACAAATACCCGTGACATTTATTTCAATTTTACAAATTGCACCTCAAGATGGAGGTATTTGTAATTTTGAAAGACAACCGGTGCTTTTTTGTAATTAGACTCAACCTTAGGGATAGTTTTGTAATCATCCCAAAAAACTATTATAGAGAATATGTTGATTCACATGTTCCATAATGATTGGAACTTGATAATACACCAAGAATAAATCATATATATTTCTTCTCAATTCAATTTGATAATTAAATCCTCCCAAAATTACAAAACTAACATCCAACTCAAATATGAATTTCAATAGCATCAAGAATCCTAAACCCTAAATATGAACCAGAAAAGCTGCATGGCAAATTATTATTATTATTTTTTTTTGCATATAAAGTCAAATTGACTTTGTCTATTCCTCAATCAACTTGGCTTTGTTGAACAATAATTTGACCAACATAAATCTCTGTTCATATACATTCAATAATGTCTATCAAAATATGAAATAAAATAAAAATATGAAGCAGAAAAGCTGCAAATTGACTGAAATTATTTCCTATATAATAAGTTGCTCAATATTTCCCAAACTGTATTACTGATTTACTTCCCAATTGCAAATTAAAAAGTCTCCTAAAGATGAGTGCCACTGCAAGGAGATCAGCCAATTACAAGCCCACTATTTGGAACAATGAATATCTTCAATCACTAATTAGTGTCTATGGGGTAAGATATAAGATATCAATGCTATTTTTTCTCCAAAAATAAAATATAGGGATAATTACAAAAACACCCCTGAAGTTTGGGCTGATTACAAAACAACCCAGAGTTCTTTGAAAATTACAAAAACCCCCTTGAGGTTTGATTCTTTCAAAAATATTTCAAAATTACAGTTACCTCCCTTGAATTTAAGACAAAACGAAACCTGAAGGGGTTTATCTAGTTTGATGAAAATGCATTTAATTTTTGCAGGAAGACAGGTTCTTGCGACGAGCGAAGAAGCTTAAAGCTGAAGTTATGGCATTGCTAGATAGAACAAATGATCCATGTGATCAGATTGAGGTTGTTGATGTATTGCAAAGACTTGGGATATTTTATCACTTCACAGATTATATAGACACAGTTTTGAGGAACATAAACATTCATGGTTGGAATAAAGACAACTTGTATGCTACTGCATTGTGCTTTAGGATCCTTAGGCAGCATGGATACAAGATTTCTTCAGGTACTTGTATAGTTCTAACTTTGAATAATTACAAAAACTACCCCCGATTTTGGATGCAGCTAAAGAATTTGCTGCTCATCATCTAAAACAAAAGCTCAAGCAGAACATAAACGAAAATATTACCGAGGAAATAGCTCATGCTTTCGAATTTCCACTCCACTGCAGAATGCTGAGACTAGAATCAAGATGGTATATAGATGCGTACGAAAAAAGACCGGACATGAACCCTCTTCTGCTCGAACTTGCTAAACTGGATTTTAACATAGTGCAAACAATGTATCAGGATGAACTGAAAGAATTGTCAAGGTACAAATAACGGACAAGCAATTGATAATTACAAAAAAAAAAAAAAAACTCCAGGATGAGATTTTTGAAAATTACAAAAAGAAGCCTGAGGTTTGTTCCGTCTTATATTTTCCCCCTTCATAAGCAAAAAACAAATCAAAACCCCTCCTGAATTTTACAAAAACATTACAATTACCCCTTAAATTTCAGACAAAATCAAGCTTCATGGTTTTTTTTTGTAATTTTCAAACATTTCTGGGTTTTTTGTACTTAGCCCAAACCTCAAGGCTTTTTTGTAATTATCCTCTTGTACAAATTACTAATTTTCGATCACTTTTTACTGCAGGTGGCATACTAAAACCCGACTTGCGGAAAAGTTGGTCTTTGCTAGGGATCGATTGGCGGAGTGCTTCTTGTGGACAGTTGGATTTACCTTCGAACCTTGTTTTAGATACTGCAGGATAATGTCCGTGAAATTTGCAGTACTAATAACAATTATCGATGATATTTATGATGTATATGGTACTCTGGATGAACTGGAGCTGTTCCCAAAAGTAGTCGAGAGGTTTGAGCATAATTCTTAAGGATAATTACAAAACTACCCCTAAGGTTTTGCTTAATTACAAAAATCTCCAATTCTCTTTCAAAATTACAAATACCCCTTTAAAGAGTTATAAACACCCTCGTGAAGTTCTCATTTAACAAATACCGCCTTCTTGAAAAATAGAAACAAATGTCAATGAGGTATTCGTATTTTGAAACATTTACAGGTTTTTTTGTAATTATAATAAACCTCAAGGGTAGTTTTGCAAGATTCTAAATTTTTGTTTTCTTTCAGGTGGGACATCAATGCTGCAGAACAACTTCCGGAATACATGAAAATATGCTTTCTTGCTCTATTTAACACAGTTAATGAAATGGCTTACGACGTACTCAGAGATCAAGGATTCAATATCATCCCACACTCTACATACAGGGTACGACTCTTGCCTTTCCTCACTCTTTTCATTGTTCCATTTTTATTACCCTTGAGGTTTGGGATAATTACAAATAAACCCCATTATCTTTCAGAATCACAAATTTCCCCCTTTAGGTACCCCATATTGAGGGTGCAACTTGCAAAATAGAAACAAATGTGTAATTTTGAAAGATAGCTGAATTGTCTCGTAATTTGACTAAATTTCAAGGGCAATTTTTTGTAATTAACCCATGGTAGATTTTTAAGGTTGAAATAACACACTTGATACCTTGATGCAGTGGCAGAACTTTGTAAAAAGTACTTGGTTGAAGCAAAATGGTACTACAGTGGTTATAAACCGAGCCTGAATGAGTTCCTCGGCAATGGTTGGGTTTCGAGCACTGGTCCTCTGCTTATAGTTCATGCTTATTTCTGCATGACAAATCCATTGAAAGATAAATCTCTCGAGGATTTACAACGCCACCCTGAAATCATGAAATGGACATCGTTAGTTTCTCGTCTTGCAGATGACTTGGGAACTTCAACAGTATGCACTTTATTTTCATCAAATAAATTATATATTAATTACAAAAAGTACCCTTGAGGTTTAATACCCAACTATCTTTCAAAATTACAAATACCCCCTTGATATTTGTTTCTTTTTTACAACTTAGACCCTCAATGGGGGACTTTAAGGGGGATTTGTAATTTTGAAAGATATGTGAGTATTTTATCGAAGGGATCATTACAAAAACTACCCCTGAAGTTTGGGTTAATTACAAAAAAACCCACATGTTTTTGTAATTAAACCAAACTTCAGGGGTAGTTTTTTAAATTATATATTTTTTGAAATAAAAATCAAACCTATATTCCAGGATGATTTTTTGGACCAAAATCAATCCAATGCTACATGCATGACACAGGTTGCAGTGAGGAAGATTCTCGTGGCTACATCAAGAATCTTATAGGTTCAACGTGGAACAAAATAAACGAGGATGTTTTAATGAATCGTGAATATTCGAGGGATTTCATAGAAACTTCAATCAATTTTGCTAGAATTTCGCAGTGCATGTATCAGCATGGAGACGGGCATGGGATACCCGACCGTGAATCAAAGGCTCGCATACTCTCATTGGTTATTGAACCCATTCCTTTTCCTTAAAGTTCACGATGATTGAGCCAGCTGCTAAAGTAGTACAATTTTTTATAACTCCATGATGTATTGCCCAGACCATGTATTATGGTTATTTATGCAGAAAATAAATTAATAAAATCAGCTTTTACAATATTGAGGATGATTAACACACGTACTTGGATTTCTAATATTTTTTTGCTCAGATACAATTAAAACTAGGTATCGTTTACTAACATTTATGCATGCATGAGTACTAAAAATTTGTTTTGTGTTGTCCACACATTGTAAGAGATGATTTTTAATACAGAAAATGGAATCAAAGATTCGGCAAAGAATTCACATGTATAGGCTATATTTCTTCATTTTCTAAAAGATATGAAGTCGAAAAATCAGAAAATATCTCAGCCTTTAAGATTAAAATAAACAATATACAGCCTATGATATTAAGGCAATACATGTGCCAGTAGATTTGATAATTCTAATTGAATGTGTTCTTATGAATTTCCACAGTAACCTAAAAAAAGAAGAAACTCTAAGAGTCTTACTAAAGCTGATAGCCGGAGTGGATTTAGGGAGGGGCTCCATGGTCCCTGGCTCAGGCCAAAAGATTTTTATCCTTATTTTTCCTAAGGGAAAAAGGTTATAATTACAAAAACACACCTAAGGTTTGGGCTAATTACAAAAAAAAACAGAATTCTTGAAAATTACAAAAAAACCCTTGAAATTTGATTCCATCTAACATTTTTCCCGGTGAGTTTCGAAAACATTTCAAAAAAACCCCTGACATTTGCAAAAATATTATAGTTACTCCCCCCCCTAAAATTTAAGACAAAACGAAACCTGAAGGGTTTTTTTTTGTAATTTTGAAACATGTCTGGGTTTTTTTTGTAATTAACCCAAACCTCAGGGGTGTTTTTGTAATTATCCCAAAAAAATAATATGTTTTTTTCTAAGGGGAAAAAATAGTTGGGCTAGGGGTAGTCCAGCGTGCTGGCTACGCTCTTGGCTGATAGAATTCTTTAATTGGATGTTGATAAAACTTACAAATATCAAAAGAACAAACCACGGTTAAAGTTTTTATGCATTGAGATTTCTGTAATGAAGATTACCAGAGACGAAGTGGTCTCAACAGCAAACAGCTTTGACACACATGACATGGAATCCGAAGCTCCTGCTTTGATTTTCCTATCCTCTGCCACAATGAAGAAGAGGTTCCAGGCAAAACAACCTGCTAATAAGATCGAAATCAAAATATTTCAGCACTCCGTTCATAATGTATGTCATAATGAATGTAATAAACATTTAAACCAACTCACTCAGTACTGTAAAAGAACTTAGCAACGCGTCGTCCACTGTTGACTGCAAGAGCATGTAGAAGCGGAAGGCAGACAATTATGACATTGTAATTTAATTTTTTTATTCTATTAGTAATTTCTTAATTTTTAAAAAGACATTCAATTAACTAAATTATTGGTTAAAAAAATACTGTAATAATGGGACTCAATATTAATCCTGCATTTACATCTGGTAACTCTATAGGAATCTCATTACCACTATAAAATGTATTAGGTCCTCCTGTACAGTAAATCATATAGGAAGGAGCACATATCAAGTGCAATACAAATTTCGATTAACTATTCGGGAAATAATCATGTGGTCAAGGATCACGAGGGCCATCGAACGACTGAGTCTTCCTTAAATTCCAGTGAAGACCATCGTGGATGCTACGCAAGAAATCACTGGTCGAATCAACATAGCAAGCGGTGGGAACAGGCCAAGGAGCCATGCTGCAAACCAGTGAATCCCCAGGGCCTAACTGTTTTCTGCCCTTGCCATCAAACGATACCCATGCATGGCTTCGGCTATTGAAGGGCACGACGACTCTAAGAGTGACGTGCTCGGGCAGCATTAAAGGGCGGAAGGATAAAGAGTGTGGGCAGATTGGTGTAAAAAGGATTCCAGGAACCTGCAAAAACATGAGGTTTAATAAAAGGCTTTAACATTTATCCCTTGGTAGAAGAATAAAAAAGCTTTAATATTTAACCTAATAATTCTAAAAATCCCCCCCTAAGGCTAACCAAGCGCCCGGATTTTTGCCTAATTGAGCCTAGGTTTAGGATTAGCGGGGCCTATATTTTTAAACCCTAACAAAAAAAAAACTCAAAAAAAAACTGTCACATATATTTTCTTAATAAAAAATGAAACAAAATTTTAAATGAAAATCTTCCCATTAATAATTTGATATTATATGAATCAATGCAATATTTGTTAAAGTATTGTATTTTAAATGATTTATAATTTAATTGGATTATTACATCAATTGTAATTGAAAAATAAAGTCAATGCATATTTAATAAAAAACTCATTGAAAACATACAAAAATCTCCAATAATTGATCCCTTTCTTCTAAAAAAAAACTAGAAAAGCCACCTTATTGGAATCACTTGAATGGAACTATGCTGTTGTTTTTGCCAGGCAATATATGCAAATATAAATGGTCTCATGATTATATATAAACCAAATATGCAAATATAAATCACTATTTGATCATACCTGAGGATGAACCATTGATCCTCCAGCCGCCAGTGAATACGCCGTGCTCCCAGATGTCGTTGATAATATTAGGCCATCCCCTTGTACACAGGTGACAAACGACTCGTCGCAATAGCATTCCAGATTTGTGAGAAATGACGAAATTCCACGGTCAATTGTCACTTCATTCAGGACGAGCATAGGGCCCTCATTCTCGTATTCACTTTTCGCTGCATCTCGGATAATGTGGCATTGCAATCGATGCCTTAATGTGATGCTAATAGGACCGTGAAAAATCGAACTAAGATCCTCGCGGTAGTGTTCACTATCTGATTGTGTTAAAGATTAAATTGACGGAGAAGACGGCAGCTTTTCTATAATATATTGGGATAATTACAAAAACTACCCCTGAGGTTAGGGTAATTAAGAAAAAAACAGAGAAGTTTTTAAATTACAAAAATACCCTTGATATTTGATTCCGTCTTATATTTTTTTCCCTTCAAAATAATTTTTTTTCCAAAAATCCTCCCTTGCCCCTTACATTTATAGAAATATTTCAGTTAACCCCTTAAAATTAAGGCAGAATCAAATCTTAGGGTAGTTTTTATAATTTTGAAACTTCTCTATGTTCTTCTGTAATTAACCCAAACCTTAGGGGTAGTTTTTGTAATTATCCCTAATATTTGATAGATATGCTTAATCATGGAAAAAGACAGAAAAAATTAAATATGAAATAACAAACCCTATACAGAAATATTGGGGATACGAAATGAGGTCATGAAACCCAGAGAACCTAAAGAGAACGGCACAATCGGAGGAACTGGTCCTTTAAACATTGATGCAGCCTGCAAAAATAAAAGTTGTTGTAATTACTAAAGCATCTCAAGGCAATAAAATTTTAAAATGTAATAAATGACCATCAAAGAAAGATTTTTCATAAAATTGACCTAAATTAAAAGTGAATAAAAATATTGCACATCAATTAGTATACATCGAGAATGTAAGTAGTCTAAATTCTAATTCCAGAAGACCCGATTTCCATCCTGATTGTGCTATGTATATAAATGAGCAATATTGATGTAAAAGAAAGGAATAGACAAAAACATCTTGTTTATTGCTAAAAACACCAAAGAGGAAACATACCCAAAGGACAGTCCCATCTCCACCAAGAGTCACCACGAGGTCAACCTTTGTATGCAATAGCAGCATATCCTCGTCTGTGCAAACAAGCACAGTAAGAAGCCCACACGAGCGTTAAGTTTACCAATGACTAGAAAAAAATGTAAACATGGCAATGTCTTAGTTTGCTAATGTTATGAACAGAGATGACGCAAATGGTTTCCTATATTAACGGAAGAAAAGAAGAAATAACAAGCCATTTCTAAACAGAAAAGCGATGGATAAAAAGGACAAGAAACTGTTGCCGATAATTTAAAAGGTAATTAAATATTTTCAGCTATTTGTTAAAAATATTCAGAAAAATGTAGTTCCAAATATCTTGCAAAAACAACGCATATAATATTTAGGGATAATTACAAGAAAATCCCTGAGGTTCGGTCTAATTAAAAAAACTCCAAAGGTTGTTGAAAATTGCAAAAAAACCCGTGAAATTTGATTTCGTCTTACATTTTCCCACTTCATAAGCAAAAAACATTTCAAAAATCCCCCTAATATTTATCAAAATATTACAGTTACCTCCTTAAATTTAAGACAATATCAAACATGAGGGGTTATTTTGTAATTTTGAAACATCTCTTAAATTTTAGACATAATCAAACATGAGGGATTATTTTGTAATTTTGAAACATCTCTAGATTTTTGTAATTAGTCCAAACCTTGGGAGATTTTTGTAAAATGGGAAATCAACAGCATCTAATCTGTATGAATTTAAAAATTTGAAACAGTAAAGGAACAAGCATACCATCTACCCAGGTTTGTACAAAGCTGTAGTACAATGATTCTGTCAAAAGCTCAGTCTTCACTCGTGGCTCCACAAATATATTTAAATTTTTCTGCTCTTTCAACCATCTAGGAAGGAGATAAAAGATTCAGGGAAGTCAAATAACATATGAAGTTTGCCTTATTAATTATAGTTTCTCAAGATTCTATGAGCAAAAATTACAAATAAAGTTACTTCAGGAGATTAAAAGTATATCGCTATAGTTGTCAAGATTTTTTGGCTGTTATGAATGGACCAAATACCTAAATAGTAACCCTAACCTACTCAGCAAGAAGATATCTCTACACCAATCAACATCATTGTTTTTCAGCATTTATTTCTCAAAGATCTTTTCTTCGTAAGGGGAAATATCTTTTAGGGATAATTAAAAACTACCCCTGAGGTTTGACCTAATTACAAAAAAACCCAGAGAAGTTTCAAAATTACAAAAAGTACCCCGAGGTTTGATTCTGTCTTAAATTAAGGGATATCTTTGCAATGATTTTATAAATATGAAGGGGTATTTTGAAATTTTTTTTGCTTATGAATGGGGCAAATGTTAATACAAAATAAAACCTCAAGGGGATTTTTGTAATTTCAAAAAATATCTGGGTTTTTGTGTTATTAGCTCAAACCTTGGGGATAGTTTTTGTAATTAACCCTATTTTTATAAGCTTCAAAGATCATTTTCTTCAGGATCACTATGTTTTAAAATTAAGATGCCAAGACTATAGTTACATTTTCTTTCCCCTTGATTTTGTAGACCAGCACATTATTGAAAACCAAGGGGAGAGCAATAAATTACGCAAACGAAAAATGTAAAATGCTCAGATCTTCAAGCATCATACCTGACCATTTCAAAACATAGAATTCGGACGGAAGTTGAATTTGGCTTGGTCAATATAAGCACAGTTTGTGGAGGAGATTCCCACTTCAAAGAAATCTGAAACATCAAAAAGTTTGCTTATGAGCAATATTATATTTGAGTACAAGTGTTTAAGATTAGAAAAATCTGAAGAATGGAATGCTAACATTAATTGAGAGATCAAATCGAAGTGAGATGAGAAGATAGTTATACCTGTTTACTGCTGCGCTCTGCAGTTGTTATATTACCCTTCTCAAAAGAGACGATGTCATGTTTGTGGCGATCACTTTTTTCACCCTTGCAGCACCATGATAGCTTAAACGATGCCTATCTCCACCCAAAAAATATATATGCCAATTCTTATTAAATAGCCAGCAACAGAGTAAATTGAAAATATTACACTTAATTTATTAATATAGGGAACACAAACACACACACGGATACCAAAAAAAGAAAAAAAAACAAAAATTGCCGCTTATGTAAATTCTACTTAATCTGAATCACCAATAAAATGAAGTTAACTTTTCACATTTTTTCTCTATTTTATGGGATAATTACAAAAAAGCCCCTGAGGTTCGGGTTAAAATACAATAAAACCCAAAGATTTTTAAAATTACAAAAACCCCACTGATGGTTTGATTTCATCTTATATTTTCCTTTGGGCAAAAAACATTTCAAAACCCCCATTGACATCTATAAACATATTACATTTATCCTTTCCAAGACAAAATCAAACTTGAAGGATCTTTTTTTCATTTTGCAAAACATCTCCGGTTTGTTTTGTAATTAGCCAAACCTCAGGGGTGTTTTGTAATTATCCCTCTATTTATGAACAACTTCAACTTCATGGATGCTTAGTGGTTACAGCACTATAGCAAGCCGCAAAATCCTAATGTGCAATGGCATACCTTCTTCATCAACTTATTTTGAAAATCAGGTCCAACATTTAAGAACCTGATGATCACAGATATCCTTTCCACTGCACAAGTCGCATTGTTCTTTGTTTTCATCTTGCAACACGGTTTGGTCTTCCAAGTCTTGGGCTCCGTCTACATTTAACTCACTACAATGCCCTCCTGATGACAGCACTATGGAGCAAGCCGCAGATAATGTCATAATAGGATACTAAATCAAATTTTAGATTTCATAACCAACATTTAATGCATGCTCGAACATAAAGCCCAAGAAAAATATAACATTATAATTATCACGAAAAGTGAAGTAGATAAGAATAAACCGATTTAAATCTTTCAGCTACTTCGACGCATATATAATTGAGTTTGGGTTAAGAAAAACCAGATGTTCGACAATTTGAGGCATGATTTTTATCTTACTAATCTTTAAACCTCATTAATAATCTGTATAACCAATTTGGCGTAAAAAGTGGAATCCTTTGCTGAACCTTACCGAAAGGGCAGATTAATGCATTAAAATAATATATGAAAATTAAAATATATATTAAAAAAACACCTTTTTGCTCCAGCTGCAAATAGCGGGCACGCTCCAGTTCATATTTACGCTTCCACTCAGCAGCCTCGGCTTGAGCAGAAGCCTTCCCTTCTGTGACTCTTCTTAATGCCTTTGCAACAGCTAAAACCACATTTAAAAATTTAGTAAACAAGTTGTGTAGCAAACTCTTAGTGTAAACGTAACTACGAAAGATGGGCTTATAAAAGGACACACTTCTCAAAGCTTCAGAGAATTCAATTAGATTATCATCAATTCCCGGGAGCATAGGCTGTTGAATAATTTCCTGAACTGCTTTTTCAGAGTTCAATAGAGACAATGAATCGATAAAACCATTCTCTGTGGGTGACACGCTAGCATTGCCCTGTAAAAATTGCATGTTAGTCCTCAGAACATTGCATTTCTTTTTGTCTTTTTTTTCGTGCATGTGTTTTTTGCTATTAAAATAGGAAGTTAATTAATGTGTTGGTGAAACTCGACGACGAACAAATACCAAATATAGAACTCTTGATTTGATTAAAGGCGTTGAAAAGAGAATAAATCAAATTTAATGCAGCTGCAGTTAAGCACGTTGGAAGTAAATATCACTCATAGCTTCATTCACAAATAGCAATAAAATTTTTGGGGTATACTTTCATGCATCAATTAATTCTTTAGAAATGAGCATTTTTCACCCTTTCAAAAATGGAATTGAATATAAAAAGTCAAACATAAATAAGATAAATTAGATATAAACCTCATATATGCAGACAATCAGCTTAATTATGCAATCAGCTACTAAGCAACATCGAGACAAGAAAAAACTCTGTAAGTAAAATTTTAACCGTCAACGATTTTACCACATCCCACAGGATATGTCCACCATTTGGGTCCAACATTAATACATGATATTAGCATATGATCTATTATAAAGAATCACTATTCTGAGAAACTAATATACACCATGAAGCAATCAAACGTGCACCTTTGGGCAATTTTTACATAACTTAAAGTGCCACAGAAACATGGATGTCCTATTTATTTTAGATCCTAATGCACAACTTTTAAGAGAAAAACAGTAGTTTTTTCCCCAAAACCATAACAAAAATCAACTTGGTCATTTCGATTCATCAACGAACGGATTTGCCATATCTAAAAGCTTTTTGCCTTCCACGGAGCCATCCTTGTAATGCACACAACGAGTGCTACGAAAGATAAAGTGGATATTATTAAAGAACATTTACTATGAAAAAAATTCTAAACATGATGTTCATGATCTCCAAGATTCTGCATTCATTCGAGTAGAAACACCCCCACTTACTTTATCTTCTAGTATCTCTAATCTAATTTGTTTGCCAATAGACAGTTAAAAGAGCAATCAAAATTCTGTCTCCTAAATTATGCTATCACACAACTTATCCTTCAACTGTCATCATGCCCATGGTGCAAGGGCACTGTCAAACAACACTCACTGAAAACAGTCAATTACTTTTGAATCAAATTCGGACAAGACATGTTATATCTAGAAATAAATCAAAATATGGCTTATAACCGTAAACGACGGCATGATATGATACGTATAGCCAACCCCACATAGTGGGATTAAGGCTTAGTTTGTCGTTTTTTTTGTTGTTGTTTTTTGTAATTTTCTACGTATAACACTAAAAACCCATTAAAAAACGAGGGGAAAAAAACATCTTGAACTTAGATAACCAGCAAAAAAACAAAAACAATAAGCAAGAACAATCAATAACTCAAAAGAGAACAGTCTTTCAAGATCCAAAGCAAGCACCCACATGAATATTTATAGTAACTAGCACGCGTCTCCACCAATCAAGAAATCAATACAAGAACCCAGAAAAATAAAACCCAAGAAAATCAAGAAATTACATTTGAATGAAATAAATTAAAAAAAAGTACATACATTGGCGGGGGTTGAACTGCTTGGAGACATGGGGCTTTCTCTCTTATACATATGTCTCTATCTATACACACACAGAGAGAGAAAGGGAGATGGATGTCAAGATTTTGCCGTCAAGAAGAACCAAAATTAGAAATGGGATTTAGAGGAAGAAAATGAAGCAGCTGTTTATTGTGAATGTGTATAAATAGGATTAAAGATTCTGGGAATTGGAGTTCAAGTCTTCAAGAAATGGGAATTGCCAGGTAGGTAGGGGTGGGGGGGGTAGGTGGGACCGACATAGGAGACGCGTGGGAAGCATGGAGGACTGGAGAAGACGACTTTGGGAGAGAACTGAAAGAGTGTATACAGATTTTGACCTCACAATTACCAGAAACAATTTTTTTTTCTTCAAAAGAATGGCAGTTTCATTTCTTAAAATATTCTTTTTTTTATTATAACCCGAGTTTCGGAATTGCGAGTAATAACCGTGATCACTGGACTATCCCAATGGTTTCGTTTCTCGAAATATTTAAAACCCCTTTTGTCATTTTTATATATCTTCACAATATATATAAATTATATGATTTTGTATTTCGAAATTAAAGAATAATTAAAATATACTTATACTATCTTTCAATTATTATTTAATAAATATATTTTTTTCAAATATTGCTTCATATAAAAATTTAGATGATGTCATTACTCAAACAATGCTCTATATATGAATCCTAAAAAAAATTATCCAAACACAATTTTTAACAAAAATACATCGCATAAACTCTAGCCTCTTTTTCTTTCTAACCCTCTCTCTCTTGCTTCTCTTTTTGCTCTTCATTATTATGGAGTAGTTTTTAGCCATTTTTTGGCTTGAAATTACCTTATCTATATGTTTTTATTAATATAATTTCTAAAGAAGTGGTTGCTCACATAAGTTTGGATTATTTGTTTATTTTTTTGTTTATGATTTTGTTGTCTGGTGCAGCGTTTGGTTTATCACCGCCTTAGTGCGGTGTTTTTTTGTGCAGATTCAGACGAACAAGTTTTTGATCCGATAAAGATAACAAATTAAATTATAGTATTCAACATGATGCAGATTTGGAATTAGACACTATAGAATTTTCAAATTTATATGCTCTAAGCCAATTTTTATTATTAATTTAGATAATATGAATCTTTTCATAGTTAAATTTTTCTCTTGTTTTTAACATATTTGTTTTTGTCTTCTATCGATATAATGTTAGTTTGAATTAATTATTATTTTTCTTGTAAAGAAAAATACATCACATTGTTATTGAAAAGTCATTAAAGCATACTTTTTGTTGTCATAAATTATATAATCTCACTTTTGAAACTTACATTTTTATTTTGTTGGTTTAGGGCCTAACATTGTGTCCTTATTGGGGTCACGAACACTCAATTGTACTTCTTCTCCAAAAAGTCCCAATCGGAATTTTATTTGACTATTATTCCTAAAAGGACATTCCATTAAATTGGAACTACACAGATAACATTAACAAGATGACACGCATCAGTCGATATATGGTCCATCCAAATATAAATTGTTTTATACTTCAAACAAAATGGAGGTATTATTATTTGAATATTTTATTTGCATATTTAAGTTAAACTATCGGACCACATTGTATTCTCATATTCTTCTTTCTCTCTTCAATTCTTAATTCAAGTTTTAAAAATCTATCTGCAAGTTGATTAATATGGATCATATTACATATAGTTACCCACTTAATTACATTTAAGACATAGTCAAATTTAATTTTTTTTCTTTACTAATTTTGAAACTTCTCTAATTTCACTACAAGAAAAAACCAGTTTACCTACAGAAAAATATATAGGTAAGTGTTAAGAAAATTGTAAAGTGTAGGTAAAATCATTGTAGGTAAAACCATTGTAGGTAAAATATTTACCTACAGAATCTAAAATTGTTGGTAAATAGCTACAGAAAATCTGTCGGTAATTGAAAAACCGCTTCGTGAATCTGTTGGTAATTTGTCGGTTTAATTTGCGGAAAAATGATATTTTTTATTCTGTAGGTATTCTGTAGGTAATTGTAAAATTTAGTGACAAAATCATTTTTGTCGGTAAATTGGAATTTTCTTGTAGTGTTTTTTTTGTAATTATCCAAGCCTCACAGTTGAATTTGTAATTATCCTTTTCTTTTTTACATAAATCGTGACCACATTTCTTTTTCCTTTTCCTTTGCACAATCTTTGTAAGATTTTACAATGAAATCTGAAATCAGGAAATACAAAAAGCATTTAAAATGAGAAACTGCTACTATGTCGGCAAATTATTTTATGACCAAACAAGCAACAATATAAATTTGGGGGAATAAAACCTTCTTTTTTAAACAAGTCATGCATGACGAATGCAATTCCTCAACATAACACATGTGAACATTAACAATACTATGAAATAAAATAATTATTTCCTTTTTTCTTTAGGAAAAAATAATTAAGAGTCGGTGATGTTTCTAATTTATTGCGAATAAATGAAGTAATTAAGTGGGTAGTTTAATTTATCTAAGTACGATTTTATTCTTCTTGTGTGTTTTTGGAGGTTGAGTGTTTGTTAAATGAGTTGACAATAATTGATATGTTTGATAAATTTTCTAATAGCAAGTCTCTTGTGGGAAGTAAAGAATAAAGAGATAAAAATAGAATAATTAATAGAAACAAATTCAATGAAACTTACGGATCTAAATCCGGATTTGACCTCCTAAAATAAATTTAAAAATAATAACGAACGACATGAACCATGAAAATAAATTTAAAAATAATAATAAACCATGAAAAACAAAAATAAACCCTAAAAAATAAAAAAAACCCTAAAAAAATAAAAATCCTAAAAACAAAAATAAATCCAAAAATAAAAAAAAAAAATAAACCTAAAAAAAAATAAAAATCCTAAAAAAAAAAACTTTGTGTAACATCAATTAAAAATAAAAACCCAAAAAACAAAATAAACCCTAAAAAAAAAATAATAATGTGAAATATAAACCCTAAGAAAAATAAAATCAAAAAAAAAACTTTAAAACTTTGTGAAAACAAAATAAACCCTCACGAAAAATAAAATCTAAAAAATGTGTGCAATCAAGTTGCTATGCAAGTCTTTTTTGCCATTTATTAATATTGTTACAATGTAAACTAGGACATATGTCGAACAAAAGTGCATCAAGAATATTTACTTGGCAAGATTATAATACATGAACAAAAGTTTTATCTCCAACATGATTTGACCACACAAATAATAGGGGATGTTGGAATTTTTCACTTTGAATTGCAAAAAAATTCCACTAGAAATATTCTTGCTATTACTTCGACTCATATTCTCTAAACGTGAATCTCATTCTCATGGTTTTGAATAAATTGAATGTGTATTTAAAAAATAAATGGTTCTTGCTCCAGCAACAAAAATACTTTTTATATTATTTAATATATTAGAGATTTTACTTGGAAAATCGAATATTCCATAATAACGGATTCCGATAAGTAAAGAGAATGTGATCGTATAAGTTAGGATGCGTAACTATGCCACTATCAAAATGAATATGTTTTTACTTTTTTATAAATTTCATGTATTTATTAAAGTCAGTGCTCCATAAAATGCTAGACAGACAGTAGATTGGGCCCTAACACCTATGTGGGTCTGAACGGATTTAGGTGGTGAGAGGATTAGATGGGATCAATCGGTAGAAAAATATAGACGGTTAATGGAAACATAGAGCCCGTGCAGGACTAGATGGATTAGACGAGAATTTTTAAAACAATGATCAAAACATTCTAAAATTTAACCTGATATGAATCTCATAAGGGACCAAATTCTCATACCACTAGGGATGGGAGTGGTGGCGAAGAACACTCATTCCACACGAAGATCCACCAGGAATTCCCCAAAAATTTCCTTCACGGGGATGGGAAATATTTCTCCCCATTGGCGGGAACGAAGATTGTATTCCTAGCGGGTGGAGTCTATGTCTTGTATGCCACAAGACACATATATATATTATTTTTAATATAATAAACATTTCATGTTATATTATATTATATTATATATACTGAAATGACCGAACCCTTACTTTATTTCATTTATTTTGTATAAAGAGTGATTTATTAACTTTTTTTTATATAATTTACATGTTATTTAAATATTTAAATAATTTAAAATATTAAAAAAAACCATCAGAGCAGAGTTTCCCGTAGGAATGGGAATGGGAATGGGAATTAGGAACATTTTCTCCATATTTGTTTCATAGGGATCGGGAGGGAATTCCTCGAGACCGCAAAGGCAGGGATGGGATCGCTCCCCAGCCCCGTAGACATTCCTACACACTCATGACCTAGGCATTGTAAGGTAAAGTGTAAATCATAAAAAGGTTGAATATTTAGCAGCACTAAACAACAAAATATAAATAAAAAAGTTTGGTTATTAGTAAAAGAAAATTATTTATTAAACAGAAGGATAAAATCTGGGAAATGTTGAATACTTGAATGTGGCTGGATTTTTCATGACGAGGACCTAGGTTATTCGTAGCTCGGGCTGCAGAGTGCAGCCCAAGCCCAAAATATTCAGTATGGGCTTATTTAGGCCCATTCGAAGTCATCTACCTAACTGTGCACTATAAATATTGAATATTCCTACGTTTCTTTCAAAGTTTTTACGCTCCTACAATGAACGATACGAGAGCAGCCTCCACTCCTCCACCACCAGCCACCGCGACTATCAACGGCGGCGCCGTCGATGCCGCTGCCGGATTACCCACATTATCCAATCCCGAGCTGACCGAACCCGAACCCGAACCCGCTCACGTCAACGGTATCAAGGAAGAGTCCGAAGCCGCTGCCTCTGAAGAGCTCTCCTCCGACGGAAACTACATCTATGGTACCCCACAACCTCCGGAAAATGATCAAAATCACGCAATTCACCCCCATAATTCCCCAGATCTTCCCCGGGACACAGATGGCGACGAAGAAGAAGAAGCGTCACCTCCGAAAAAGCAGAAGCAGCTCTCCGAGTCGCCGAAAACCGAGCTTATGGAATCCGGAATGACCGAATTGCCCTCCCCCGCGGACACCATTGCTGTTCCGTCGCAGAACGGGAAGACCCCGACGACGAAATCGAGCAAGAAATCGAAGAAGAAGAACAAGGATGTATGGAGTACCACGTCCAGGAAGGGGAAGAAAAAGACCAAACACGCCTCCAACAACAATCATAATTCCAAAAATGGCACCAACGGCGATGCTGAAGATAAGGTGTTGATTGCCCCAATCCCTAGATTTCCGGACAAAAACGACGATAGCCCGGACTTGAAAATCTGCCTCTCGAAGGTTTACAAAGCGGAGAAGGTAGAACTAGGCGAGGATAGGCTGACCGCGGGCAGCACAAAGGGGTATAGAATGGTGAGAGCAACTCGAGGAGTTAGCGAGGGTGCTTGGTATTTTGAGATTAAAGTGGTGCATTTGGGTGAAACGGGGCATACAAGGCTGGGCTGGTCAACTGATAAAGGGGACTTACAAGCTCCTGTAGGATATGATGGGAATAGTTTTGGGTATAGGGATGTTGATGGGAGTAAAGTACACAAGGCATTGAGGGAAAAATATGGGGAAGAAGGGTATATAGAAGATGATGTCATTGGATTTTACATTAATTTGCCGGATGGAGGATCTTATGCGCCTAATCCTCCACGCCTGGTTTGGTATAAGGGGCAGCGTTATGTTTGTGCTCCCGATCCCAAGGAGGATCCCCCAAAAGTTGTGCCTGGTGAGTATCTGTATTGTTTTTGCAATGTTGATTTTTTAATGTCGATTAATGTTCTGTTCTTGTATTATCTTGTCTTGATGGGTATTGCCAGAGCCGTATATGTAAATATGCAAAATTATCATGTTTTATTGCTGGAAGATTTGCACTGTGTCCAGTTGTAGTTGGTTGTAGGTGTTTTGCACTTGAGATGATCTTGGAAATACTATTTGCTCAACAATGAGAAACGACAATGTCCGTGGCTATTGCCTCGACCTTGGAACTAGGCACGTGCACTCGTTAGCTTTAAGCAATACAGGCATGCTTGATGATTCACGCAATTCACCTCCAGCATGGCATATATTTGAGTATGTATGTGGGGTGGCAATGGGTTTTGGGTTTCGTCGGGTTCACGTTTTTGGGATATCCGACTTAATAACTCATTGCAAAACTGGGAAAGCTATCCTTGAATTCCTATTTTGCTAGTCAAGAAAATCTCAATTTGTTGTAAAGTTAAGTTTGTCGACATGTATTAAGTTTTCCATCATGCAATTTTAGCTGGATAGAATAGTTCTTATGGTAGATTCTTTTTCTGGCTCAAGTAATTAGTAAAATCTGCTGAAAAATGGCTCTGTTTTGTACATTGACAGTTTATACATGTAGACTCATGTACAAGCAACTCTATCTATAATCTATCTGATAAAGTGGTACATGTACTTGTGTGCCATGCCTTTTCAGCTAGACTATGTTTAATTTGTGAGACTATATTGTATTTATTTTATGTGTCTACACGATCAATATCCAGCATACTAGTGATCTAAGTCTTAGAATTTTTAGTATAGTGGGTTGCAATCTATGACAAAATATGAAAGAGACACTGAGGGCAGCCTTTGGGGTTTTGTTGAATGGAGTATAATAAGCATCTTTCTCTCCCATATTGTTTTTCGTTGTCCTGGAATTTTGAGAAAGAAATAATTAGTGACAGTATAAATTGCATTTTTCTTGCATTGTTCATATTAACCATTAAAATTTCTCTCTTTGAAGCTTAGTTCTTAGACATGTAATTCTAGTATCGGCCTATTCATTGTTTTATTTGCTTATGGTTTGCAGGAAGTGAGATATCCTTTTTCAAAAATGGAATATGTCAGGGTGTTGCTTTCAGAGATCTTTATGGTGGTCAATACTATCCTGCTGCTTCAATGTACACTCTTCCTAACCAACCGAATTGTGTTGTTAAGTTCAATTTTGGTCCTGATTTTGAGAAGTTTCCTGATGACTTTGGTGCGTGTCCTGTCCCAAGACCTATGATTGAAGTTCCATATCAAGGTTATGATAGCAGAGCTGAGAACGGCGTGTCCAGTGAGAAGAAACAGTAGCTATGAAATTTGTTTATATTTCAGTGACATAGGAGCCACGATATTATTTAATTTAGGTTGTAATTTTGATTGCTATTGTTGACACGACTTACGTATAAGCAGTCACGTAGTTGAGCAAAGTGAAAAAACAGGTCATATAACCCTCAACATAGTGGAGAAGAAGGCATTTTTGAGTTAGTTTTTTCACTTTGCTCATAGCAGAGAAGGCGGCATTTTTGAGTTAGTTTTTTTTTTAAAGTAGAGATTCATTGATTCACCGCACATATAAAAAGATGTTGAATTATTGAATTTATTCAATCCCCCTTGTAAACCGTATGGATCCATTGCTCTAATGCATGGCAATAACAGTCGATTGAATTTTTCCCCATTTTCAAGTGATGTATTTGTTCAAATTGTCTCATTACGCCTCATCTTGCTATTCTCTCTCTGTTTTATACTTATTTTAGTTTCTTTAACTGTTGTCTTCTCAACTCACACAATCGGGGAACTGGATCTTTTTCTTTCTCCCCGACTGCTGGATGAAGAAGGTGAATAAAACTCATGTTAGCATTGACGAATATGCATATGTTCGAATATTGATAGAAGTCGATGTAGCACTTTTCTTCTGCTCCACTGTAAGTATTTGAGTTTGTCTTTTCTATTTCCTTAGAGGATGAAAGGGGAACATATGGTTCACTTGATGAAAACTTTCTTTTTGATGACAGGTAATCCATGGAATATCACCAGAATGCGCCCTATGTTCGAAGTCGTAGAAGAGTACAACTGTAAAAATTGTGAAAGCTGCTGAAATGGTTGGTTAAGCTTGTGAATACACACTCAGGTTGGTAAATTTCACTTAAAGAAAGCTGCTTGGCTATGGGAGTGTTTGCATGATTCTCATATTCTAGGTGGAAAAAATAATTGATTAGCTGAGAATCACTTTTTTCTTTTAGAGTTTGCAAACACTCCCTATATATCCTATTGTGGTTTGTTATAGTGTTATTGATTCTCTATAGATGGAGTGATTCTGTTGCATCTTTGTTGGATACTAAAGACTACACACTTTGTTAAAAACCTATTGTCCAGTTAAAACTTATTACCAAATGTCTTTTAGTAAATTTGGTGATCTTTGTGTCCTAATCAGATGTGACAAAATGCCGAGAGAGAGAGTAATAGTAGTAAAAAAATTTGCTAGAGAATAGTAGTAAAAAAATTTAGAAGAAAAAAGATGAATTTTGAGTGTGATTGGATGAGAGATGAAAAAGTAACGATGAAAGTTGATTTGATTTAAAAATAGTAAAATAATGATTAAATGTGTGAGTGAGTAAATAGCAAAATTTGTGGGAGAATGTGTAATAGTAATTAGTTTTTTGTGAAAAAATGTGTAGATGTGATTGATGATAGAAAAAATAAGAAAAAGTGAGTGAGATAATAGTATATTTTCTGGAAATTTTCATAAACAATCGCATATTTGGTCAAAAAAATTCTCCGGCGGAACGAAAATGGAATCAATTTCATATCCAATCGCCACCTTACAATCTGATTAATCTAAACTGGTTATTTTATTTAATTTTTTAAAATGTTGATAACCAACAAAAAGATCTAAATCAGATGTAGAACTGCCAAAAGCAGGCTTTCTTTACATGGGCCTCCTTCGTGTCTGGTCAGTCTTTAACGTTTGCTACGGATATTGGACCAAATTTGGGCCATATATTTGACTTCTGCTTCTAAATGGGCCAGAGGTGATAGGCTCTCTGTTATGAAAATCCATAATGATCTAACATTACAAATTTGCAACAATAAAATCCTAGGGCTAAATTGGTATTGTATGTCGTACTATACTCTACATATGGAATTTAAATACTAAAAATTATATTGTAAATATATATTTGACCGACATCCACTAATATAGAAAGGTTTAAATGCTAAAGCAATTATGGAAAAGTTAGGCTATTTGGCGGCATAAATAGACCATAGCTTGAGCCACAGCCCTAAGTGCCATTTTCTTTAATGGAGAAGGTGAGCTTTTTAACTTCATTTTATTACAAAGATCGGGAGTAGGTTTACCTGCCTATGGCTGCATCTAGGGAATTGGAGAGTTTAGATTTTTTTTTTTCGGTCGACCCAAAAGATCTCTACACCAGCTAGGGGCAAATGCCCCATATTTCCTTTGAACTATGGAATATTCGTCTTTCCCAAGGTGGACCTAATCTCTAACACCAACCTCTCACTCCTTGTTAGTCAAGCTTTAAACCCAAGACCTTGAGGTATAATTACAACCACAAGGCTGCTAGGCCAACCCTTTGGGGTTTAGAGTTTAGACCTTCTTGAGAAGACAAAGAATGGAGGCTATGGTACCCCATGCCAATTACACTGAATAATATAATTGAAATATATAACGTGCTTGAGAAGTATGACTGTGATGCGATTATTTTAGTAGAATAACAATATTTTGTTTGGTATTTAAAGTTGAATAAATTTATGAAATGATCAAATTACGCCAAATGAAAATAGAAACTTAATAATACGCACGAAAGCGATGGACACACTTTGTCAAAGACTGTTCACTTGAAGATTGAAGTTGGGTCGGATTATATAATTAAACCCCCATAACCTGAATCGTAGGGGCGTAGACAAGGAAGGCCCCCCCGCGCACCCCAAAATATTTCCTGTCCCTTTGGGTTATGGGTAACATTGTGGGCTGGATACGCCCCTGCTGAATCGGTTATCACTTATATCAAGAGCATGACAAAAAAATGGGTCTGGATTAGTATAGTCTGGATTAGTATACTAATCCATGATTGTAGTTAAAAATCCCAAACAATTGGTAAACCTGGACTAAATAATTTATCCTTCTTATCAACTAGAACATCAATATATGCTTCACTGAGTACAAGTATCATAATTGAGAAACAAATAGTACAATTTCATTCTGCTCAATAATTGCTATTATTAATGATCATAGCAGAAAAAATTTATAGCATTCCATCTGTTAGTGAAAGAAGACAATTCTATCAGGTGATGAATGCCAAATTTCTCATCCTATAAAAGAAAGAATTGTCCAAACATGTCTGCGAAAAAAAATGCTGAAACAAGTTTAAGTATATATGGTGCATTGCCCTTTTGCTGCTCCTATATGATTGGAGAGTTAAGACCCTCTTGTGAGGAAAGTGACTGAACATTTTGGTGCCTGCTGGAAGGACGAGACGGCAACCTTTGCAACGAAGGCCGGCTTTTAAGGTAATGCACGGTTCTCTTTGTATTGAGTGAACGAAAGACTGACGTAACTCTGGTCTCCTTCAACTTGAGAACGAGGAAGAAGGTGATTCTGTAAAATACGATAAGGACGTGGAGCGCGAGTAAATCCCACCACTTGGAATGAGACAACGATATTCCAAATATATCTTTCACGACATATGCGCCGGTCAGTTTTGGGTCACCGGCTATCAAAGGATCGAACATGAGCCCAAGCATTGCATTCTTGTATTCTCCCTGCATCGTCTCGGTTGTGTAAGCATTCATTTTTGTATCTCATGGTATGCAATATGCATCATAAGTTTCTCTAATATAGAAGAGTTGGTACAATTTTATGGTTTAAGTAGAAATTAGACAGATACTTATATGGCGATTATCGTCCGATTACAGGAAGAGGTCACACAGTATTTGCACTGTATAATAACTTCATAGGGAGTGTTTGCAAAAACTTAATAAAAAGTGATTGTCAGCTTTCGGCTGGAAAATAAATTTTTAAGTTTTTAGTGTTTTCAAATGTCAACTTCTGCTTCTGATTCTTATAACTCAGGGATAGTTTTTTTTGTTTAAAAAAAAAACTCACGGGGATTAATGTTTCCGAAATCACTAAAATGCCCCTCAGCTTTGAGTCTTCCTTAAATTTAAAAGGGCAATTGTAATATTTTTATAAATATTAGAGGATTTTTATTTCTTATGGAGAGGGAAAATGTAAGACGGATTAAACATCACGGGAGTTTTTGTAATTTTCAAAACCTATGGGTTTTTTGTAATTAGCCCGAATCTCGTTTTTTTTCCGGGATAATTACAAAAACACCCTTGAGGTTTGGGCTAATTACAAAAAAACCAGAGATGTTTCAAAATTACAAAAAATCCCATCAAGTTTAATTATGTGTTAAATATAAGGGGATGACTGTAGTATTTTTATTAATACCAGGGGGTTTTTGATATGTTTTTTACTTATGAAGGGGGAAAATGTAAGGCGAAATCAAACTTCAAGGTTTTTTTGTAATTTTCAAACATCTCTGGGTTTTTTTGTAATTAGCCCAAACCTCAGGGGTGTTTCTGTAATATCCCTTTTTTTAATTATTCCTATAAGGTAATCAGAATCTAACAACAAAGGGAGCAGTGGTGCTTTTACAACTTATTTATCAAACACTCTTTGTTAACTTAATCAACTTTCGGCTTTTATTTGCAAACACTACAAACTTCTAATTTCCAACTGTTTTCAACTTGTACTAGAATAAATCACTTCTTTGCAAACACTCCCTTTAACATTTACCATGAAAACAAAATTTAAAGGAACTGGAAATCTTTAAAATTTGTGAAAATACCTGGAGTGCCCATGCACCATATCCAATGAACGAAATAGGATAGCGCCAAACCGGCTTAGGAAGATCCGGCAAAAATCTAAAGAAGCCTGAAGTGATCATCATGATCCCCTGTAGACATTCAAAATAACGTTTCAAGGAAACGGAAATCTTAGAAGAGATAAACGAAAGCTTTAGACGGGATTACTTACAAGAACTCCAGCTCCGGTTATGATTCCCATCAAGAAGTTAGGAACTAACGAAGCTACAATCATCATCACACTCTCTACCATAGCAATGCATCCAAATAGATTAAGACAGAAAAAGACGTAACGAGTAAATCCCTCCCGGAACACCATATAAAATGTTATTGTCCCAGTAATGGCTGAGACAACGACCAAGAATGGAAAGGAAGATAGGAAGTTTGACAATATAAAGACACCGACGCCATAATAGCCATTAAGCCTTTCTCGAGAAAATACCTGTTTGTCAAGAAAATATAGAAAAATGTCTTTAAAATGATTTCACTCTATCATTAAATGAAAATGGGGCAAATTACAAAATTTACCCCTAAAGGTTTAGCCTAATTACAAAAAACTCCAGTATGTTTCGAAATTACAAATACCCCCTTAAGGTTTGCATTTACTAACAAATACTCCCTTCTAAGGGTGCATTTTGTAAAATAAAAACAAATGTCAATGGAGTATTAGTAATTTTGAAAAATAATTGTTTTTTAGTTAGATTTCACTCTTATCATTAAATGAAAATGGAATTGCAAAATTCACCCCTAAGGTTTACTCTAATAACAAGAACTTCAATATTTTTCAAAATTGCAAATACCCCCAACAAATCCCCTTCTAAGGGTGCATTTTGTAAAATAAAAACAGACGTCAAGGGGGTATATGTAATTTTGAAAAATAACTGTTCTTTTAATTAGATTAAACCTCAGGGACAGTTTTTGTAATTAATCCTTAAATGAAAATTGTTTGTAACTTTTCTGTATAACTGTATGTGAACTTTTTTACCTTCATTTCCTCGATGAAAGATGGAAAGCCTCCAATGGACATGAAAGTCATAAAGCCCGTCACAAAGCCACCACAGGCTCCTCTACCCAAGATTGCAGTATAACTGGTACCAACATCGTAGAATAAAGTTCCAACGGATATAGCGACAATTATATATACGATTATCCGAGACCAGTAATATCCAACATCTCTAGACATATTCACGAATGATCTTTGCGTCAATGTCGAAAGCTGCTTCCACCACGTTGCTTGGCTTCCTTTGATAAATTCAATCTCAAGTTCTTGCTGCAATTCAAAATAACCATGCAAGTATGTGTTGTTTCCCAGAACGACTCGTGCTAATACGACATTTAGGGAGTGTTTGCAATCACACACAAAAAAAAAATGCTTCTCAGCTTTTGGCTTAAAAAAAATCACTTTTTAGTGCTTGCTAATGTCAACTTCCACTTCTGATTCATCTTAATTTAATTAGAATCTAAAAGCAGGGAGATAGGTGCTTTAGATTTATGATTCTGCTTGTGGATTGACTTTTACAAACAAATAAGTATTTTACGATTTTTTCACCAAACACTCTCAACTTTTGATTATATTTGCAAACACTACCAACTTCTGATTCCCAATTACTTTTACTTCTGCTACAATAAATCACTTCTCATGTTATTAAATATTCTATATTTAAGCAACAAGAGATGCAAGTATCTTAAACTTATAGAAGATATTGGATGCAAGAATATATTGCCCGAGTCATATGTTTCTAGAATATGTTAACACTGAAGCTAAAGGACATCATTGATGAAGAAATCAGGGTAGTAATGCAGCATGTGAGCGTTAACTTTTTTTTCAAAAAAAGTTACTTACGAAGATGGAGACTTCTTGAAGTTTCAGTCTTGCCTTTCTCGAATACTCTGATTGCTTGTATTTTTCGATAAGGGCTGATCTGATATCTGCTGTTGCCAAATTTATCAAAGGATCTGATGTTATTTGTGTTTCCTGTAATTGGAAAGATAGAACAAACGCTCCTTTTAGTCTATACTCCAGCGAAATTAAGTTTCGAGATGCCTAACAAGCAAATTTGCTAACGTTTATACCAAAGAAATGACCGTTTAACATGCACTAATATTTTGTACAGTCACGGATACATGTTTCAATCGTCGTCCTAATATTAAATGTTATCACATGAAAGCTTTCTAAACTCAGCTAATAATGCAATTATATATAGCTTTGCTTTGACATATTTCATGGAGGTGATATTTCACCACCACATAACAAATAAAATTATCATCCATTGTTTTGAGACGACAAATATTGGTTTTACGTAGAAGTTTCTAGCAGCGAACTCAATGCTAAAAGAAATGGCAATCAATGGAGGCTGCAGATTTGTTATCAGATACATACACGAAGTCTTTGTGAACCTCTCAATGTGGCCGTCACGAGGTCAAAATCCGAGTTAATACAGCGCAGGAAATGGTCCGAAGGATTTCTCCTACTTGGACAGGGAAATCCTGCTTCCTCAAAAAACTGAAAATCAAAATAGTAGAGCTTAGATTGAGAATCAACATAAAAAAAAAAAATGCAGCATTTGTAATTAAAATTTTCACAAGTGCTACAGAAAGAGCCAAGATAAGATTTTCAATCAGCTTTAGGGAGTGTTTGCAAACACTTCAAAATAAGTGATTGTCGGCTTTTGTCTGAATACAAAAGTAGTTTTTAATATTTTCAAACGTAAATTCCTGCTTCTGATTCTGTATAATTTAATTAAGAATCTAAAAGCAGGGTAAGTGGTGTTTTAGATTTGTGATTCTGCTTCTAGTATCATTTTGAAAATATGTGAAAGCACTTTTACAAATCACAACTTATTCACCAAAAGTTCTCTTTTAAATTAATCTTCTATTTGCAAAGACTATCAACTTCTGGTTCTCAACTGCTTTTCATTTCTACTACAATAAATCACTTTTGTTTGCAAACACTCCTTATTATATTGAGCAAAATCAAAAAGCTCACTATAAGGATTTCCTAACAACACCAATTCAATATTTAATAATACCTTTATCGCCATCTTTGCTTCTCCAAAATAAACCGTTTCACCCCCTGATAGTAAAAAGAGATCATCAAAGAGCGCGAACACCTCGCTACTCGGTTGATGGATAGACGATATCACAGTTCTT
This sequence comes from Rehmannia glutinosa, assembly GCA_016081115.2. Taxonomy (NCBI): domain Eukaryota; kingdom Viridiplantae; phylum Streptophyta; class Magnoliopsida; order Lamiales; family Orobanchaceae; genus Rehmannia; species Rehmannia glutinosa. Next base: position 1,935,327 of record CM071936.1, read on the forward strand.
CCATCCCTAGCAAGATTCTTAATAGCTTGGATCACGAAGAAGGATGCTGCACTATCGAGTCCGGTGGTGGGTTCATCAAGAAACAGTATACGAGGCCGTACGAGAATCTCAAGCGCAATACTTAATCTTTTCTTTTCTCCACCACTTATCCCCCTCGACTGCCAATTTCCTATCTGCCGATCAGCGCAATCATGAAGCCCCACTTCCATGATAGTTCCCTCTACTATGCCTTTTACCTCTTCTTTGGTCATGGAGGTCGGAAGCCTCAAATGTGCAGAGTAAGTTAGAGTTTCTCTGACCGTAAGAGTTCCCAATAAGACATCTTCTTGCGTGACGTACGCCTGGATCAGTGAAGTACACCACAATTACAATGGAGAAATTCAAATAGAGAAGAAACTCTTAAGGACCACCAGAGCCAAAACGAATGTTTCATCACCGTATATTTTAGTGTTGCATCAACATGAAATTTGACATCTCAAACATCATAACTTGAAGGGATAAGTAAAAAAAACACCCCTAAGGTTTGGGCTAATTACAAAAAATAGCCAGAGTTCTTTGAAAACTACATAAAAAACCTTTAAGTTTGATTCCGTCTTACATTTTTCCCAGTGATTTTCAAAAACATTTCAAAAAAAAACCCTGACATTTACAAAAACATTACATTTACCCCCCTTAAGTTTAAGACAAAACAAAACCTGAAGGGTTTTTTTGTAATTTTGAAATATGTCTGGGTTTTTTTTGTAGTTAAGCCAAACCTCAGGGGTGTTTTTGTAATTATCCGTAACTGGAAATGGGCATATATGGCCAGAGTCTATCTAGGTTAGTGTTTCGCATTGAAATGGCATTATGGTTCATGCAAGGCACCAATTAATAAACACGTGAAAAATCATCGTTGACTACTAAGGAGAAATTTTTCTACCATAGCTAGAGCAGTTCGTGCGAAACGTATATGAAAGGCAACATAAGCTCAAAGAAATAGTGTTGGAGCTTCTAGTGGTAGTATACTTGCTTGTCTATCAAAATGAATTTCACTAATTACAAACTTCTTAAAGTTAAAACGAGATCATTTGGTAGAAAAGTTGAAGAATGTTGAACGACTCATAGTTTGATTCAAGAATTGTGTCGATTGAGGTACTTACAACACCACCATAGTCCAGCCTCTGCTTCTTCCCATTAAGAAGAATATTTCCCGTCATGACAACATTTTTAGATAATCTACCTGTGGCCAACGAAAATGCATTAGAGAACAAACGAAACGACAAAGATAAAAGAGTTTTGTACTTGAAGCGAGAAAACTAAATGTTGTTCTATTACCATGCAAATCTCTCATTCAATCAGCAACTCATTAGTTCTTATAATCCAGACATAAGCAATATTCAATCTAAATATATATGTCAAAAAATTTATACTAAGACCTGATTGTTCATAGCTATACATACATAACAGTTGTATCTCAGCTAACTAGAAATTTTTTCCTTCCTGTATCTTCTTATCCATCCCACGCCGTGGCACTTATATGGATATAATACTACATAACAGTTGACATCACCTTAAAATCTTAACAAGATATATACCTCTGATTTAACAATCCTTGATTGTATAATGGTCTTGCAATTTAAACAAAATAAACACCTCACAAGTGAGTATATTCAAAAATTACGATGACAAAATAAGTCGTCGTCATAAGACTCTAATCTTTAAAACTTGTAGACTAATTCTCCAACTTCATATCACAATATTTTGCCATCTACAACTAGTTTTCCACCAAATTATAGCTGTTCTCCAAATTCCCACATTCTTAATTTCAATGTACTACTTTAATTTACAGCTATTGAGGGTTAACTAGCGAATAATAAGGAAATTTCTTCTGTTTGTGCAATTTTTAAAATTCGGAGTGAGAGCAATTTGAAGAAATGACAAATAAAAATAGCATCACTTAATTTTTTGTTTCGAAAACAAAAAAGGAAAGAGAAATTATCGATTTAGTCGACAGAGGAGGGTCATTATCAGTGATGCCAACTGATGAATTGTCATTAAATCTGAGTTGCAACCAATAGAGCTGGCATTGTACAACAAGCTTTTCTTCATTTACTCCACTTGTCCTCTTCAACCACTTCCCACAACCAATTAATTGAAGGACCTTCTTTTCCTCATGTATACTGTGCACTTATCTAACTCAAAGGGCACTCTTTGACTTGTTCCAGATTTTGATGAAATTTTACCCTGACAAATTGGAGGTGAGTTATAAAAGAAGGATGAACCCCGGCCCCACGACCCTTCTTGCCCTAGAGCTTTGTGGATGAGGTGAAAAGTGGGATGTGCCTCAACAAGTCAGGATCCTGAGCTGCCATAGACTCAGTCACCACACAAGAAATCCTCCTCCACCCTGTTACCAGGGGGATTCGAACCTCCACGCTGCGGGTGCCAGCAAGCAGACAATACGTCACTCAGGTACTTTACCAGTTGAGCTATGCTCCGGGGGCATTGGAGGTGAGTTATAGTGTTTTACCCTTTGTGGGTTTAGGTAAAAAAAAGTTTTGAGGGGGCTACAGAGCCATTTTTTTCTCCAGAAAACGATCAAACATCCCTTGAGAAATTTTTCATCTTGCCATTTACAATTCCTCTTCAAGCATAGACCATGTACAGATTATGGAAGGTACCAAGAGTATTCAAATCTCTAAATTAGTTGCATCTGATAACTGTAATTAAACCTCTTAAATGTCAAAACTTTCTATAATATCAAAATGAAGTCATCTACTGTGATCTATGTGCTGTCAGGAGATCTAAAAAATTCATCTCAAAATCACAGCAGTTGATTATAAACTGGCCATGCTGGGAAAAAGTTATCATCTTTATGGGAGTGTGTGCAAAAACTTCTGCTTTTAGAAGAAGTGATTTATTGTAGCAGAAATAAAAAACAATTTAGAATAAAAAGTTGTAGAATTTTCAAAATAGAATCAGAAGAAAATCAAAAGTTGAGGCCGCGATTGGATATGAAACATATTTCATTTTTGTTCCGGTGGAGAATTCTTTTTGACCAAACATGCAACTGTTTATGAAAATTTTCAGAAAATATAATATTTTTTCACTTTCACTTTTTTCTCATTTTTCTCTTACCAATCACATCTACACATTCTTTTTTTCATAAAAAACTAATCATCATTACACATTCTCCCACAAATTTCACTATTCACTCACTCACACATTTTTAACTACCGATCATATCCAATCATTATTTATTATTTTTAAATCAAATCAACTTTCATCATTACATTTTTCATCTCACATCCAATCATACGCTCAAAATTTATATTTTTCCTTCCAAATTTGTTTTTTACTACTCTTTTTTGCTGAAAGTTTTGTAAAGTGCTTATTTATCCTAAAAGTCAAAACAAAAACATAATCAGAAATATAAAGCATTAATCTACATACTTTTAATAAAAGTGCTTATTTATCTGTAAAAGTCAAACATAAACAAAATTAGAAATCTAAAGCACTAATCTCTCTATTTTTATATTCTGATTAAATAAAGCAATCACTACAAAGTATTTTTTTAACTAAAAAGGAAAGAAACACTTTTTTTAAATGATTGCAAACGCTCACATTATATAACCCATGAAAAACAATCACAACTAAAGATAATGTACAAGTACTCATTGAATATATGTAAAAGAATAACCTTTTTTGGAGAGAGATGAAATGAAATAAATAAATAAAAACAGACCTGCCAAAGAATCAAGAAGGGTGGATTTGCCAGACCCAGAAGGGCCCATAATAGCCATGATCCGACCCGGTTCAGCAAACCCATTGAGCCCATTAAGCAATTTCTTGACTGGGCCCTGCCCAAAATTTGGCAGCATCACCGTCAAATCCTGCCAAACCAAGTACGCTACGCCGCCTATCCGCGGCAGCGCCGTCTCCACATCGCCACCACCACCGCCGCCGCTGGAGCCCGCCACACCACCACCACCACCCGCCACCTCAATTTCCATAGTAACCAGACAAGATCAGATTTTTTTTTTCTATTTCTTGCTAATATCTCGAAAAACCCAAACTGGTATTTATTTTTGGGGGTTTGTTTTGAGTAAAAGATATGTACTTGAAATTCTTGCATGCTTTGCAAAGGCTAGGTTTAGGAATTGATTAGAGAGGGGTGGTGGTGGAGAAATTAATGCATGGGGTCCCAAATAAATGGGTTTGCGGTTCATTGGCAAAAGGATGAATCTTTTTCATTTTCCCACTTCACCTAAAAATGCAGCTAATACACAGCTGCACATATTTATTGGTTGTGCAAGAAAGTGATAGAAGAACAGTCAAACATGTTCAATTTAATGTAGTTAGAAAGTTTAGAGTGATTCAAGAATTGAAAAGGCAGAAGAGATATTTTGTCATGGTTTGCTTGTACTGATAATAGAAGTAAAAAGAAACTCCTACTTACTTTTTTAGAAGGTATTATGTGACACCGTCTCATTACTTAAGTTCGTGAAATGAATTCTACAAAATACAAAAAATATTGATTTTTTCACGGGTTTGAGTTTGGGTTCAAATTTTATTTACATATGGGATCCGTCTCATGGAAAATGCTTTACATAGATAACATAATATAGAGACCGCCTCATTTAAGTTTTGAGAACATGTTTTTTTTTTTATTTTTCGCCTTTTACTTTCTTTTTATAACCGCACTAGGCAAGTCACGTACATGGTCAGAATTTACTAACCCGAACTGGATATATTTAATTATTTGTGTCAGAGTTTTGAACATGAACCCAACTTATTTAACCCGTCTAATGAAATTGTTTTTATGTACGTTTAATAACTTCAACAGAACAAAGTTAATTTTTAAAAATCTATTATATGGTACATTATCCAATCAATAGAAAATATCACAATTCACATCATACAACAAAAATGACATAATTACATAGATAACATAATATAGTAATATATTTTGAGGACGACATACATAATTAATGATGTTTTAACATTTAAGTTTTGAGAACATGTCTTGTTTTTTATTTTTCGTACAATTAGTTATTTTCATAGTTTTCTTTTAAATTTGTACATGTTAAATGGATATGTCTTATCTTTGATTCAAATAAGGTTACTTGACAAAGTCAAAATCCGATTTGTTCATTTGATGGGTTATTCGGGTTTAACCCGATTTTCCCCTTTTTCGCCCTAGCAAAGCATATTGTTCGCACACATGAAGTATGGGCTCATAGTCATTAATTTCGTGTTGTTAACAAAATAAATTGTTAGAAAAATGATTTCGGTTACAATTGATTCCTTGAGATGATATTGTCGAACCGGAAATAAGCTTCCAAGATCGTGATCCAAATTGCACCCACGATAAGAATAGAATTGGCGACTTATATAAGATTGGTGGAGTGGGCTTTATGAGATGACCATGGCGCATCATTTCTAATTTGTACTTTAATACGACGATCAAATGAAAAAACCAAGTTCCAACAAGGTAATTACATTTTTAATTTTACAATAATGACCTATTTAATCTCGATTTTCAATATCTAGTGCATTTATTAGAACATAAACCGACTTAAGTTTTTAATGACACTTTGTTATTTTCTTACCGCATCACATGCACGTTTTAGACTTTTAGCATATGTAAAATTAGGGGTGTCAAATCGTGTTATCGTGTCGTGTTTTTCGTATTTTGATTTTTGACGACCCATAATGACACGACATAATAAGGCAAACACGAACACAACACGATAAAAATCGCTCCGAAATTTGTGGGGGCTTGGAACACGAAAATTTTCGTTTATCGACCTACCTATAAGACCAAAATTACAATAGATAAAATATAGTGACACGATAAGTCAAAAATAAAAAGAAAATGATTTACATGTTAATACACGATAACAAATTACACGATATAACACGATTTTACAAACCTTTTATAATCAATTTACAAAAAATACACGTCATATTTTTATAAACCTATAAATATACAAAATATCGTAATTATCGTGTTCACTAAAATATAAATGTGTCATTCTCGTATCCTTATCGTGCTTCGTTAGATTTGCGTGACGTGTCATTATTGTTCGCCAATGCGTGAAACGCCGAATTATCGTCTATTTTTTTTTTTGAATCAACAAATGTTATCGCGGTTTATCGTCGCGGTCATTATTGTATTCGTTTCACTATCGTGTAAACACGATAAAACACACGACACGACACGAAATTTTCGTGTCCTCACGAACACGCGTTAAGGCTAAACACTAACCCGCTTTTTTCGGCCTTAATCGATAATCGATTTTTTTGTATTTTTAGTTTTAAAATCGACAAATTTACGTCCATATGTAAAATAACATGATGAATTACAATACCTATTCTATAAAATAATTAATGGGCCAAACAGTCTATAGGAATTAAGCTAAACCGTCCTTATAACAATACTTTTTAATTATTTAAGTACATTAATTATTCCAATCTATAAAGTTTTTCCAAGGGTGACAACAAAGCCATATTGAACGTCATTAGGTCTTATAGGGAATATATATTAGTAAGCCTCATCCTCACAACTTGAGCTGGCGAAATTGGGCCAGTTCAACTAGCCCATGTATAGGACTAAGATTAGCTCCATTTTCAAAAGCCGGTAAAGGACAGGGTAAATTTTGGTCCGATCCAAAGCTCGATAAATCCAAATAGCCTGATCAAAATTATATGTGATGGGCTAGATTGGACCACAAGAAATTTGACCTGATAAAATTTTAGGCTGACCCAAATTAGTCTAATTTTACAATTTGACCCATTAGGTTTGGATGGGTCAGGCCAACGCAACCTAATGTTAGCACTACTCGCAACTAGCCCATAATTATAACTAAATATACAAATAAATTTATGTTGACTACTAAATTTGAACAATATAACCAATTTGAGTGCCAATTTTAGCAGATACAACTACCCAAGATATGTCTTATCTTTGATTCAAATAACATTGTTACTTTAGCAAACTCACTATGCATCAAACTAGTTGTTTCGTCACAATTACACCAATGGTAATTTATTAAGGAATTTTTAATATGAAAAGATATAGGATAAGGTAATAAATTTTCACGAATGTTTCACCACAAATCTTTTTTCGCCCTAGCAACTTTTTAGAAGATATTGTTCGCACATTCTCACTTTTCCAATCACCCACTTCTAATAATGGTTTCACTAGAAAAAAATCACATCTACTGCCATCATCTATTCTGTTATCTAACAAAATAAATTGTTAGAAAAAATGATTTCGGGAACACAATTGAAACAAATGAAAAATCCTTGAGGCCTGATATTGTCACTTCCTAAAAGCAATATTTCATCTATATACACATAAAGGAAATAAGCTTCCAAGATAAAACAAGTATTAGGAAAATTATACGAGAGTGGTGTAAAAATTCAGGTTATTTTTTCTTGGCTTTTCACACCCTATTTATAGATTTCGAAATGGTAATTCCCAATAGTCATGTCCCATTTGATAGGCATGTCCCTTATTTATAATAGGTATGTTTTTACTGAAGAGTCACGTCTGTTCAACTAATAATTTTAAAATTTTCAGAAATAAAATATTACTGCAAGCCCATATTATATGGCCCATATTATTTGGCCCAAACATCCATTTACCCAATTTAATTATGAATAAAATACCATCTCATATATATTTTTTTGCATAAAATGTGAGATGGAATTATTGCGAATAGCTATACGCAGCAAATTATTCATAAATTTTCACTTTTTCAATCACTATTTCACTAAAAAAAAATATACATTCGGCAATATCATATTTTTTTCCCATTATACTTTTCTAAAATAAAACTAAACAAAAATAAACTAAATAACATCCAAAGTTTATACCGTAAAACTAACGAAATCTTAATGGCATAATGAAACTTATTTCACAAGTTTAGATAATTGAAGGACAATAGGTTGCTGCAATAATAAATGCATCTACAACCAATAGTTTTACAATCTTGATTACCAATACATCATCAATATTACTTTTCTATTCAACACACATCCCTAATTTATGTAAAATATTCATAATTTGTAAAATTCACTTTGTATATATACTACACGTATTATGGACTACTTGCATATAATAAGTTAGTTCAATTACTTGAAAAATTCAATAAATTGCTTTTTATGTTTTTTGTCAATTTAATTGAAAAAATAAATAAAACTATTAGCCTTAACTTGTATTGATGTGTCGTGTAAGTATTATGTGTAGCAAGTTTGGTCCTCCTAAGTATAAAGAGGTGGCATAATTAGTCCTGTAAATATTTTATGTAGCAATATTGGTCATATAAGTTTTGATTTTTATGCAATTTGGTCCCATAAATTTGAAATTTGTGCAATTTTGGTGTTGAACGGTTTAATGTGAAGTACCTCATGAGAATCAAAATTGCACAAAATTATAATATACAGGATCAAAATTGCTCAAAAATAAAATTTTACGGGGCTGAAATTGCTACATATAATACCTACAGGACCAAATATGCATTCATTTAAATTTATAGGACCAAAATTACTAGATTGGATACTTATAGGACCAAACGTGCCACCCCCTTATACCTACAAGACCAAAATTACAATTAAGCCTAAAATATAATTTCAAAATGAGGGTCATGGAGTTGGAAACATGACAAATTGAGGGGACTAAATGCACTTTTCCAAAAGTTCAGGGGTAGATATTTAAATAAACAAAACTTTGGGGGTAAAAGTGTGTTTTTTCCTAAAAGTAAGCGGATAAATGTATATGGTCCCATTTTGACCTGGCGACCTCAGACGACAATCGGACCCCACGTACAGCAATTTGTTTTACAACATGTCAAACAATATAAATAAATATCTTCAACCTGGATAAAATATTCCCCTTTCTTATCCCAATGAAAAAAAAAATAGTACCAAAAAAGATAGAAATAAAACTGTAAAATCCCCAAAAACCACTACAACAACAAAAAAATTGGCAACTTTGGTGCATGCATGGGAGAATTCTGAAAAAAAGGAAAAAAATTGACAAACCAGAAATGGCGGATTTGTACTGCCCGGAGTGTAAGCGGCCGACGGAGGTGGTTTTCGATCACTCGGCGGGGGACACTGTGTGTTTGGAGTGTGGGCTCGTTTTGGAGGCCCACTCCATTGACGAGACATCAGAGTGGCGGACTTTTGCCAACGAGACGGGGGACAACGACCCGGTCCGAGTGGGCGGGCCCACTAACCCGTTACTGGCTGACGGTGGGCTTTCTACGGTGATTTCGAATCCGAATGGGTCGTCGGGGGATTATTTGTCTTCGTCTTTGGGGCGGTGGCAGAACAGGGCGTCGAACCCGGATAGGTCGCTGATTCAGGCATTCAAGACCATCGCTACCATGGCGGATAGGTTGGTGAAATTAGGGTTTTGTTATGGGGTTTTGGGTAGTTTGTTGGATTTTTAGTTGTTTGGGGATAATTTGTTGAGGGGTAATTTGGGATTTTTACGATTTTGAGGTGTTTGCTATGAAGAATGGATTTTGTGGGAATTGGATTTGTGATGCTCTTTTTTTTTTTTTTGTTTTGGGAATTGAGAGTTGATGGTGAACAGTTAGAGAAAGGTATACCCAAAAAAAAGTGATTATCAACTTTTTCAGGTAGAAGTTGAGAATCACTGTTTCTTAGAGTTTGCAAACACTTCCTTATTGTCCAGTTCTGACTTTGTGCATTAATAGGTCAAATTTGGTACTATAAGCTTTGTTTTAATTTCTTTCATCTTCTAAAGGTTTGTGGTTATAATGTGTGAATATATGTGAGCTCCAAGAGAATTACTTATGGCCTTTACTTGCTTATTGTGTTCATGCTAATTTTAGAAACATTTTTCAGCATTTGCAGAAGTTTGAATTTGTATATGGGGTGTACTCTTGGATGGACGGCGTGCGCTGCCATTGGTGCATCGAGAACCTTCGGATTAAGGAGGATTAAGTGGCATAAATGTGTTGTCCTCCTATGATCCAAGGGCCACTAGTGAATAAAGCGACATATCGGTTTACTTTCAATTAGAATGTTCAAACTGAAGAGAAAAAAATACGCGTACAACCCTAATAGAAAGATATACAACCTATCAATTTTATACCTAAAGTATAATCGTGTCTGATTTTTCGGTTGATTATGGAGTGGACTGTGACATACAAGTTAGTCAATAAGGTGCCTTGCACGATATATATGTCGAAGTCCTTGGGGCTTGGTTATGGTGCTATATATGCCCAAGTTAGGCTGAGGAAGAATTGCAGGGTATATACTTAGACATCATATAACTTTGCTTATATGACATTCTCTTGGTGAATGTGAGTGTTGTTTTTAAATTTTATATGAAACATCTGTTGACGAATTCGTTTGGCAAAACTACATATTTATCACCATGTGACTTTCTGTCAAACATCAGTAGAAGTGCGGTAGTGATATCCTTTCATTCTTTAGATTCTAACACAAAAATATGCTCAATTTTCAGGTTGGGTCTTGTTGCAACCATAAAGGTATATATCCATTTGAATACCTGTATCTGTATTTCATAAATGGTTTTTATCATACTTCTGGTTGCCACCAGACAAATGTTATTTTGTTTAGCTCTTCAATTTGGACATAAAAGTTAGGGATAATTACAAAAACACCCCTAAGGTTCGTGCTAATTACAAAAAAATCCAGATGTTTTTGAAATTACAAAAAAACCCTTGATGTTTGATTCCATCTTACATTTTCCCTTTCATAAACAAAAAATATTTCAAAAACCCCCTTGACATTTATAAAAATATTACAACTACCCCCTTAATTTTAGACATAATCAAACCTGATGGTTTTTTTTTGTAATTGTGAAACATCTTTGGGTTTTTTGTAATTAGCCAAAACCTCAGGGGTGTTTTTGTAATTATCCCCTAAAAGTTATATCGAGTACGGTTACCTCTGCCCATTTTCTTGCTACGGGTTCTCTTATTTTGTTTACTTTTGGTATGAGTCCTTTCGGTGCTTCTAGGAACTGATGGTTCTCTTTATGATTTAATCCTATGGTTCAGAGTTTTCACTATTGTCTATTAGGAGCAAAGCATGTCAAGTTTTTTACTGTAGGCATTGCTTGAAGTTTCGCGCCATTAAATTTACGCTGGTTTATTTTTTAGGATCGAGCAAATGAGATATATAAAAAGGTGGAAGATCAGAAGCCTCTTCGAGGACGAAATCAAGATGCTATTTTGGCTGCTTGCCTCTACATTGCTTGTAGGCAAGAGGACAAGCCTCGCACCATGAAAGGTATGATTTTGATCTCTGTAGAGCATTATGTTGTCCTTGCTCTTTGTTTCACTGCTATTTGAATTCAAAACAGAAATTTGCTCTGTTGCAAACGGTGCAACCAAGAAGGAGATTGGCCGAGCAAAAGAGTTCATCGTGAAACAACTGGAGCTGGAAATGGGCCAGGCAATGGAGATGGGAACAATTCATGCAGGGGACTTTCTGGTGAGCCTCTCTCTCCCTCCAAAAGGGTTAATTACAAAAAACTCCCTGAGGTTTGGGCTAATTACAAAAAAACTCAGATACTTTTTAAAATTGCAAAATACCCCTTGAGTTTGACTATGTTTTACATTTTACACTTTCGTAAACAAAAAAAAAATTCAAAAACCCCCTTGATAGTTACACAAATATTACAATTACCCCCTTAAATTTAAAATAGAAACAAACTTGAGGGGGCTTTTTGTAATTTTGAAACATCTCCGGGTTTTTTTGTAATTAGTCCAAACATAGGGATGTTTTTGTAATTATCCCTATTCAAAATTTGCTGATGGGTTATATGAATTGGTCGTAATGTAGAGACGTTTTTGTTCGCATCTGGGCATGACTAACCAAGCAGTAAAAGCTGCTCAAGAAGCGGTGCAAAAATCAGAAGAGCTGGATATAAGGTGTTTTCATATTTCTCTTCCAGAATTTCTGGTTCTTCGATTATCTAATGTTAACTCACTGAGGTGAAGCATATAATACGCTAGTGCCAGTCGGTTGCGTTCATGTTTCCTCGTCTGATGTTAAAGAATTTGCTTCTATTATCATTGGTTTGATACAGGAGAAGCCCTATATCGATAGCAGCTGCCATAATCTACATAATAACACAACTTTCAGATGACAAGAAACTTCTCAAAGGTGATAAAACTTGTTTTTGACCAAATAATTAATCGATATACGGTGATATTAACTCCTGGCAACCGCAGATATTTCACTTGCCACTGGTGTGGCTGAAGGTACGATTCGCAATTCGTACAAGGATCTCCATCCATTTGCAGTTAAAATAGTACCCAGTTGGTATGCAAAGGAAGAAGACCTCAGACAACTGTGCAGCCCATAAACTCCGATTTCGGTTGCTAACATCATGGTAGCCTAACGTAGACATTGAAGATGATGTATTCGTGTATTTGTTTTTGTAATTAATCCATATAGTTCTCATGGCTAGTGTTCCCCGGGCCTGTGATATATATGATGTCACTAGTGTATACGTGTGTTGAGATATCATCATCCTTTCCACTCAATATGATGCTCACAAGCCCGTCACAGGGGCCTTAACTTCCAATCTCTTCAGGCAGATTCTGAATTCTGCATTGTTACTGTCACATATAAATATTGTTAAGGGATAATTACAAATACATCCCTAAGATTTGGGCTAATTACAAAAAAACCCAGAAATTTTTTAAAATTGCAAAAACTCCCTTGAGGTTTGATGTGTCTTTACATTTTCACCCTTCATAAAAAAACACCATTTCAAAAACACCCTTGACATTTACAAAAATATTACAATTAAGGCATAATCAAACAAGAGGGAGTTTTTTGTAATTTTGAAATATCTGTAGGTTTTTTGTAATTAGCCCAAACCTCAGGGATGTTTTTGTAATTATCCCTATTGTTAATTCCATTAATAAAACGGCCATATAAGAACCTCAAACAAACAAATTGGAAATTCAGCCTGGTCGATTCAATATTTTACATTTAGCATTAACAGTCACTAAATTTTTTGTACAATAGTACACTAAACCACTAACAAAATATGTTGCAAATCAAACAAAATTCCTGGTCTGGTCAGTCCATCAGTTCTAATCCGTTCGTTGATGAAAACGCATTTTGAAATATTACCCTCCAACATTTCGATTTTTAACTGCAGCCTGGCGGAGCAAAGCTTTAGTTCAGTCCATCTGCTCTTTTGACATCATAAAACTTCTTCAAGCAGGAATTCCATGATCACGAGACAAAACCTCCCATTAAATTAACAAGAGACGTCGTTTCAATTACATGCAACTATCGCCAGTTCCAGACTGCATAGGAGGTTAACATTGCAGCAGCGAGACAACCTTGTCTCTAAAAGTGTCTCAAAAAGATGGTGCCTGCAGAGGCAACAAAAAGAATTAGATATACAAGATTGGACTTTAAGACATTATTTTCAATATGGCCGGGTAGGGTAAATCAAGCCAAGGGAAACACCACAGCTTTGTTTCTCAAAACCTGCCAAGGGCACAAGCCTACTACACAACTTCACACCAATAAGAAGTATCAAGAAAACCTATTCATGAGTAATCATCATCATCATCAACTGCACCTTATCCCACTATGTGGGGTCGGTGGTGTGAAGTTTATAGTGTCCATTAATTGACTGAAATTAATTAGCACTACAAAATTCACACAAAAAGCAAAGTGGCAAAATTTTACGCCGGATGCCCTTCCTGACACAACCTATTCATGAGTAAGTTCACTGATAATCTTGGAAGCATAAAGCCAAAAGATTTCGTTACTTTCTGTAGAAAATTTTACGCCAATATGGGAAAAATGGGAGAAAGAGGGAGAAACATACAATAGCCTGAAATTTCAACTCCCATCGGTATTTGACAAATTCTTCTTCTTTTTCCTTTTGTGCTTAGGCTTCACTGCATCCTTTAGCGTCTTGGCTTCGTTGGTATGTTCTGTAGTTCCAGCTGTCTCCTGTGATGAAGGTGCTGGATCTGCATCTTTGAGAGATTCATCAGTCGCTGGCTTTAAAGGTGGTGATGTATCCATCTCTTCCTTGGGGGTCACAACAGCTGCAAAACATGAAAATAATTGTCTCATCTAAACCATAATACTCCTACAAGGAGAGAAGGATCAAACGAAATACAAGATTATGATACAAAGTTCACAAAAAAATTATGTTGCAACAATTCGCAATGAGTTTTCATCATTATGCTAGTTGTATTTGAAAAATAGTTTGCAAAAACGATGAATTAGTAATGGTAAAATGCAGGAAACAAGGGAGTAGGAAACAGAAGCTCCATCTTTGAAAAGAAATGTAAAATAGCATGAATGAACTATTCTCCTATACCAAACAAATATTTCTAGTAATTCAGCGGGAAATTCTTTCGTCTTTAAGCCTTTAATCTCTAGTTTAAAAAACGAAAAAAAAAAAGGTAAGAGTAGATAAGCGAGATGTAGAATTTGAAATCATGCACTCTAGACTACAAGCACACAGTTATAAATTAAATTACCTCGTGAAGCTAGAGATGCCTTCAATTCATCAACATTGACACCCTTGGAATATGGATCCCTGCAGGGGAAAATATTCACACTGAGAATAAAGAAAATGTGGTTGAGTAGCAGCTCACTAAAACTTGTTAAGTTTTCCTTTTTTTCTTGAAGCATAGGGTGTTTCAAACGAGCTGTTGAAGTTGTAGATTCCTCACTAGCAAGTAGCAACTATGTAGAGAACTACATATTAACTAATTCAGCATACTTCACTTTGTGTTGTCATACTTTCTTTGAGCATTAGTTAACATTAAAAAAATCAGTTGTCAACTACTTGTGTATAACAGCAACGAGTTTCAATAAGGAATTAAGCCCTGCGTTCTCATCGATAATACTTGCATAATCGAGCAAAAACTGCGAAGCTTTTAATTTTTTGGCAAAAGATGTACTCTAGTCTCTAGCACAGGGAAGAAAAATGTATGTATGTGCAAGAACTCATGTGACATGAACCAATTTCTATAAAATATTCACACGTGCACACACACAGACACATATACATAATACACTGCACATAACGATCCATTTCACTACTATGGGAAATTCCACACTACTCATGGACGAAATAAGAAATGATGCACATCTAACAAACTAATAGCAGGTCTGAGAATATATGGATAAAATAAAGCTCTACCAACTAGATGGTCCACCAGTGAAAGCTTTAGGTTTGTTATCCCCCAAACTGCTTCCATCTTTCTTAGATGAGTGGATTTCAATTTCCATGTCATCCTGATTGATACTTCTATCCTCTGTTTTCATTTTAGGCTTCTCCATCTCCTTCGATAAATTATTGACTCCCTTCCAAGCGGCCTTGCCCACTTCAACAGAGTCAGGGTGTCTTTTGATCTTTTTCAAAGCTCTTGCTGTGTTGTACAGTTCAACCTGCAGACAAGGATAATAAATTTCAAGCAAAAGAATACCTTCAGAGACGTGCTTTCTATTTTACGTGATTGTTGCATAGACTAACGCGACAAATTCCTGAAAGAGTTATCCAAGATTCAATAACTACAATTTTTTGTATTTATTTCGCATACCTTCTCAGAAATACTAGTCCAGCATGAAACTTAAAGCCAACTAACCTCCCCTGAGTTTACACTTAAATAAAGTTAGGCACTGCAAACTGAAGAACATTGAAAAACCCTACCGGTTTGCAGAAATGGGTAGTATAGACTGCTACAACTTTAAAGGGAAATTACACCCATTGAGGTTGCTCCTACATACATCATACTACCCTGTGGTTATCAAAACTACACTCGTACACTTGCATCTCTTGAAGGGTTGAGTAATTCTCCCATAAAGTTAAGCCATAAAGGAAAAAACACTACAATACCTAAAACGAATGTTTTATTCCTTAACTTTTCCAAGAGATGCAGTAAAGTGAAAGAGCAAAAGGCTTCCTTCGAAGACCAATTAGTCAACAAAATCAGCAGCCAAACCCCACCATTTTTCAAAATCAATGTCCAGAGTCCAGACTCATATCGTTCATGTGCAACCTCCACCACCCCACCGTCGAGACCTAAATTTCCTTCATTAGTATCATACAATCCGAGTCCCAGTGCCATTTATTTTGTTTCCAACAAAATAACTGGCATACAACACATAACTTGCAAGAAACATCTTCTAATTTACGCAAACTACTACAGAAATAAATTTAAAGATGGGAGAATATTTAGGTCAAGTCTTTTCATATGGGATTTGTTCATTTAATATGAAATGTTAACCAAACCTGAATTGGTGAATATATTCAAAACATAAGATACAAATAAGGAGCAACGATAAAAAGAAAAGAAGCCAGGATTATCATTAAGAAGAAAAGGCAAAGGAGTACATGAAAATAGAGAATAGTAAAACAATTTTAAGCAACTGTCGAAACAGACTCGTGGAGAAGTACCGACCGCTTTCTTTATTTTGTCTGTTATATCAGCAGCCTTCACAGATGCAATCCGCAAGCATTGCATAATAACACTCTGCATGACGCCTTCTCCTCCTGCTTTTTGAATAGCACAGACGTCGCCATTTGTATTCAGGGTAGCAGTCAGTTTTCCTCCCATAACAGCTTCTTCAAAGTGCGATGGGTCAATAACCTAGCAGCACATGTCACAAACAGAAGTTTCAGAAGATGCAACTTATTAAAGATGAGATAAGAACATGAAAAGTGAAGTGGGATAAAACCTTCTTATCTATGCTATGCTTACCACTGTGCTCTCATTCCCAATAAATGCAAAGGTTACTGCTATAGGGAGATGGTGTACAATCAAAGGAAGTGGTTCCCTCACCTGCCATAGTGCCAAAAAGAAACAGTAAGCTAAAAACCTAAACTTCCAGACAAGCCATGCTGCCATAGTATATTAGCACCCTCACAGCCCCCGCATATTTGTAAGTGAGGTAAGTTACTTCCGATAATCATGAAACCTACTCTGACATATTTCAATCTTCAAAGGCCTAATATAATGCATACAAGTCCACGGCAGAGAGCAACTTCTTTTATAGAAGAGCAAGAATTGATTTCTGACAACCCTTATCCAAAAAGACAATTCATGATAACTTCACCGATTGCATAATAAATATAAATGAAGTTGAAATCACTTGCATACGAATTAGCATTCTTAAAAAAACTTCTATAGAAGGAATATAACTGACATCTGGGGGATGTATTGTAACTTCCTGCCCATCTTCTCCTCCCAACGTGCACTCTGGCCTTCTGAATGTCAAAAGAGCAGCCAAAGCAGCAATATTGGCAGCATCAACAAGATTCCTATTCCCCAAGAACAGATAGATGTCAATGAGACTGGGTAAGATGACCAGTAGAGGCATGTAAATCATGCACATGGTATTTAAAGACTATATGCACCACTCACCCGCCATTGTCTAGAATGTGGAGATCGATACGAATGGACCACACCCATTTACCCGCAACAACACAAAGTGATTCTGTGTCTACAGCCCTGCTTTCCCTGTAACACACTTGTAACGACTCAGTATAAAAAAAGTGAACAACTCCAGCCATGTGCTATTCTATGCAAGAAATATAATGGACAAAAAATAAGTCGGCACAATTTACTCCATATCAAGCAAAAAGGTTCAAACTCCATTAATTTCACCTAGAAAAACACAAAAGTCTTTGACTAACAGGCTAAATGACATGAACAAGACAATACTGAAATATACATTACCTCAACCCACGATCAACTATGCGCCCCAGCTCCACCGCAAATTCTCCAGGGCGACCTACTTCAAATGAAGGATCAGCCATTGGAGAGAATTCGGTAAATATTGCAAGACTTCCTTCATTAGGACGATCCCGATAAGGTTGCACCAGTTGGGAAGTCACAAACCCCATTACACGAGTCTGGCCCAGTTGTACCTCTGATGAGCCATCTTCACTGTGATACACCAATATTCAAGCCGATATTGAGATCCACATACCCAAACGAGTATCCCAAAAACGTCACAAGAAACATAGACTTTCAGCATTGGAAAATGTTTGTGCCATCGGTCAACAACTTTAATCCTTTGTATTTTATCAGAATATGAAAAATTAAAGTGTATAAACGATGAAACAAAGAAAGACGAAGACCAAAACCCAAGGAGACTGCATTAAGTACTCCATCCAAAGGTAAGTTAGTTCATAATCTCTATTCAGAGAATCTTATTACAGTAAAAATGAAGCACAAGACCCTAAGAAAGCAATATTGAGCAAAACCATTATCATCACTAGCAAAAGTGAACATTTGTTGAGTTCCTCTAGAAATCCACATTGCGGCCAAGATTGAGGAGCTAAGCTAATTAGAGGAATACTTGCAACAAAACTACTTTTGTCTTATCAGAAGTTATCAATTCAAATAAACAAATACATTGCATGAATTTCTCATAATGAAACAACGGAAAAAGGATAATCAAGAAAATGATGTAGCAGAATACACGGCTTCAAAACGGCGCCCGCTCACGCATTGGAGCTGAAACTATGCTCTAAATTGGCGTGAAGAAATGATACGGCGCAGTCGTTGGGGTTGTCCATGAAACCCCAAAAGACTACTACTTGTTGCACCAAGTTGACACATTGAAACAAGCTCGCTAAAAACTATGGAAAAACAAATGCTGCAAAATAGCGTCAAATATTCTTACCTACCAAACTGGATTGTCAAGTTCCGGTAATCAAAAGGAC
Organism: Rehmannia glutinosa; assembly: GCA_016081115.2. Taxonomy (NCBI): domain Eukaryota; kingdom Viridiplantae; phylum Streptophyta; class Magnoliopsida; order Lamiales; family Orobanchaceae; genus Rehmannia; species Rehmannia glutinosa. The sequence goes on from CM071936.1 coordinate 1,954,045, forward strand.
CGCGGCCATCGGTTCTGAGATCCGAAAGCAGCGCTGTTTCGATGAACTTCTTCTCATTCACTGTCATCCGCCACGTACTACCCAACCTCTGCTCCATCTCTTATGGCTTCTGGAAAAACACAAAAAATGCGTTTTCTTGAAGAGACCCGCAAAGAATTAGCAGTAAAACGATAATAAGTAACTTCCTAAAAAAGCATGTGCAAAATTAGCACAAGATTGGTAGTGAATGGGGAGGGTTTGTGTCGTGAGAAAACAGAGAAAATGGAACAGAGGGAATTAGGGTTTCTTTAGGGTTTATCTCATTATCTGGGCTGGCTTTACAAAGGGGACAGCCCAATTTGCGCTGTTTGGAGTTTCTAATTTCCTTATAGTTGAATATACTTAATTAAATAATACGATAATAATTAATAGGCTTTAATTAAATAATAATATACTTATTGCATTAAATTCATATTTCATTTTTTTAAGATTGGTAAAATGCAATAAAATGAGTGTTTTTGAATTGTAAATACATTTGAAATAATCCATATTTAATTAAATTTTTAATTAATTAATTATATACTTATTAAATAAAACTATACTATATAAATTAATAAATTGTTAGCATATAATAAATTTTTATAACTTATCAATGTTTTACTATATAAGTATTTATTTTGCCATAATTAGTTAGTTGGATTATGCTTAATACCAGGTTGATTAATTAAAGGTTGGTCCCTATAACGTTTTTTCTAAAATCTTTCATAGAATAATTTATAATTCAATTGATTTAAAAAGCTTTATATCTTAGTTCATTGACATGTGATTAAATCACATCAGTCTCACCCTTTTTAGAATCTTGTACTAAAAAAATATATTATATACACACTTATAATAATCACGTTATATAACCTTTATCACTTATTTTTTAGTTTGATAATGGCAAGTGTATAAAACCCTTATCGCGTTTATAGAATATCAGTTATAAGGGTCGAATCCACATTGACTAATAAATTAATATACTAAGTATTGGATTATAATAGCCTTATTTTTATCTAACATTTATCGAAATTGAGATGGATTGGTTTAATTAAAACTATATCACGAGAAATTATCATAGAATAATATATCAAAGCAAAAAGTGGATTAAAAGATCAAGTATAATGAATGGATTCTTTTATGGTTTATCATGTTAATATCCCTTTTCTTATCAAATTAATCAAACCAAAGTTAAATGTATTCTTCTCTAAATCAATCACAAAATAATTTACCCTATATAGGGTTATATGTATGTAATAAGCGTTGATTGGAATATCATGCTTAAAATCTTTATCAACATGAGATATCCAACTCCCAAAAGATCAAAAGATTAAAAGTCCTCACGTTAATATTCACGACCCTTCTCAATCATGCAAGATATATCTTGATAAGTACTCATATAAAACTAATATTGAAACTCATGTTTCGAATTATGAATCAATATATCAAAACAAGGTAAACCAATAGTTTTTGATAAAATATGAAGAATTAAAGCAAAGTACTTGAATATAAGAGTTGGTTAAACATTAACTTTGATTGCAATGAATCATCAAACAAAAGTATCCATTAACATACTCCCAAAAATAATCACAAATAATTAAGCCATTTAAAAATAATAATACTTATTGCATTAAAAATTATTAAAGTTTGGTAAAACTAATTGAAAATAATGATACTTGGAATGAGTGACATACATTTGAAATAATCCATCTTTAATTAAATCTTTAATCCTTAATTATATACTTATTAAGTAAAACTATACTATATAAATCTCTCCGAAATCTCCGTTGGAAAATTTTAAATTTTTATAACTTATCAATGTTTTACTATAAAAATTTATTTTGCCATAATTAGTTAGTTGGATTATGCTTAATCTCTATTTGATTAATTTGTTTGGGTCGAAACCTAGTCCAAAACGAGTCAAACTCTAATTTTTTAGTATTTATATCTTAGTTCATTGACATGTGATTAAATCACATCGGTGCCACATGGAATGTCCAAAACTCAAAAAAGATATATGTACACACTGGGTCAACCGCCGCCTTATTTTTTAGTTTCACCGAGTCTTGATTATAGGTTGAGCACGGGTTTATAGAATAGAGTTAGCAAGCCGCCCGCCACATTGCTCAATAAATCTAATATACCTTTTGGATTATTTTTCGCCTTATTTTTATCTAGACTTCTTGAGATGATTGGTTTACTCAAAACTTAAAGCTATCATGAATAACAAAGTATTAGTGGATTAAAATGCTCAAAATTGAATTGAAAATGCTACAATTGTCGATAAATTCCTACAAAACAAGCAAATCGTAATCCTTTTCCACAAAACAGGAATAAAACCCTATTTACTCATAAAATACATGCATATCAACACATTCTATCCAAGATTAAGCCCAAAATACATGCAAAATACATGTCAATCATCAACAGAGGTGGGATAAACACTCAACTAGCTGATAAGACCTAGATTGGATACGGAAGGATAGAGAAAACTTTTTACCCAAATGTGATTGCTTATGAAATTTTCTAGAAAAAAAAATTACTATTCACCCACTCATATATTATTAACTAACAATCATATCCAATCATTGTTTTACTATTTTTATATTCAATCAACTTTCATCATTACATTTACATTTCATATACAATCACAAATCTTGAAATTCATTATTCTTCAATCCATAGACAAATTATTTTCATCACTATTCTCTAAACTAATTGAAAAAATTTAAAAAAGAAAGAATATTCAATTGTCTCCCTAAATTACACTTTGGATCTAATCGGATGGCTCTCCGAATCTCCGGTGGAAAACTGGCTTTCTATGGTAAAAATCGGTGTGTCCTGGGTGGCCGAGATTCCATTTCTCACGAGGATCCGTTTGGGAGAAATTCAACAAAATTTTCCCCAGACAGAGTTGGAAATGGAAAATATTTGTTCTTCATTTGGCTGCCCGGCCCGGAACGGGATTGTATTCTTGATTAAAGGTTGAGCACGGGTTTCTCCATGAGGACGCCGATATATATATATATATATAATACTTTTAATATATTATAAATATTCTTGATGTTATATGCTCCAAACTTCGTTACAAAATCAAACTTATTTCATTTATTTTGTATAAAGAATTGTTTTTACCAAAATTTTCATATAGTTTACATGTTTTTAAAAAAAGAAATATTAATTTTTCTTAAAGAAATAATAAATAAAAGAATCCCTGAGGCTCATAAAATACATCCATATTTATTTTGGATGGGGATTTCTATCCAAGATTAAGCCCAAAATACATGCAAAATACATGGCAAAAAAAAACTTGAACATTTATCGACTATAAATATTAAAAAGTAAAAAATAAAAACATTTCAATAAAATAGAGAAAACTTTTTTAAAAAGTTGCTTTTGAAATTTTTCCATAATCTAAAAAAAAAAATTACTATTCACCCACTCATATATTATTAACTAACAATCATATCCAATCATTGTTTTACTAATTTTATATTCAATCAAATTTCATCATTACATTTACATTTCATATACAATCACACTCTTGAAATTCATTATTCTTCTTTCGCAATTCTTTTCATCACTATTCTCTAACAGAAAAAACTTTAAAAAAGAAAGAATATTCAATTGTACCCTAAATTACACTTTGGATCTAATCGGATGGCCCTCGGCAGGGATGGTAGTGGGGCGAGAGATTCCAATTTCTCACGAGGATCCGTAACGGGGAGGAATTCAACAAAATTTTCCCCATAGAGTTGGAAATGGAAAATATTTGTTCTTCATTGGCGGGAACGGGGATTGTATTCCCCGCCCCTTTCTCCATGAGGACCCGATATATATATATATATATATACTTTTAATATATTATAAATATGCGCATGTTATATGCACTAAAATTACAAAATCCTTAACTTATTTCATTTATTTTGTATAAAGAGCGTTTTACCAATTTTCATATAGTTTACATGTTTTTAAAAAAATGATTAGAAATATTAATTTTTCTTAAAGAAATAATAAATCGTAGGGCGGAGAATCCCCGTGAGGCCCGATGGAGAGTGTTTTCTCCCTATTTATTTTGGATGGGGATTTCCCGCCATCGCGGCCGCATGGACAGAGTTGTTTATCGCTCTCCTATCCCGCCTGGCCCCGTTGACATCACTAACCCTCGGCTAAATCCATTGAATTATACCAAGTTGGAAAAACAAAACTCAATTAGAAAATAACAAAGGAATACGAAAAGTCGTATTTTTTCATAGTTGCATATAATAAATATTTTAGGGCATGTTCCAATGTGGAGCACGAGGCCAAGAACCGGTGAGATAACAATTGTGGGACTTGGGAATTTATTCAATTTCAAAGAGTATATAACAAATTGGGACATGCCACGAATAAAAAGTGCACAGATCCCATAGCCTCTTTTGTAAAGAAAGCTATGATTTATAGATAAAAATTAGGTAATTTGCATATGCATAATGCATACATCAAGCTAATTGTAGATGCATTGATTATAGACTGAATTTTTATGATTAATATTCCTCAAATAATCAATTTACTTTATTATGTAAAAAAGTATAGAGAATATAGTTCTATTTTCTCACATTACTCCAAAGGAAAGGAAATTTGAAAGTCACAAACGATTTCCTAATTAATTATGATTAGGGCAATAAAACAAACCAAACTACTCATATAATCGGATTAGATTTTCTGTTCCACTTCATGTTCCATTCATTCGGATGAATTATACATGTAAATGTTTTAAACAATCAACAACTCATGTTTATCTCACTGCATGTGTCATTCATCCGAGTGAATGTAATATAAAGTGGAACACCAATTTGGAACAGGAAATTTGTTCCCCAAATAATCGACTCGACGTCGATCGTTAAAAGCTCGTTTGAGCTCGGTTCGTTATTTAACGTACAAGACTTGAACATATTTTCATGTTCGATAAAATGTAAAGTTGCGCCCAAGCTCGACTTGATTTGTAAAAAACATATGTATAAAATTATCAAACTACTGGAGCTCGATAATTTTGTGTTCGGCTCGACTAAAACTCGTTGAAGCTTGATTCGATTAATAACCAATCCAAAATCAAACACAATTTTTGAAGATCAATAAAAATTCAAACAAGATTGAACAATAATGCATTCGACTCTACTCGACTAGTTTACATTTCTAATGATGATACCCCACCAAGTAGGGATGTTGAAGAATCAAATATTCTTTATTCGATTTTTAAAAAAACTTAGTGAGAATTGAAAAAAAAATAGTTATAATTTATATTGTTTTTTTTTTTTTGATTTTTTATTCTGCTCTATTTTTCGAATATCGAATTACCATCCTACTAAATCGTCTTCGATTCGATTGTGTAACCCCACACAATTAAATTAAACAAAAATGAATGTGCAAGTGTGCAACTATTAAACATTTCATCATCAATCAAAATAAACAAATTGCAACTAGTGTGCAAAAAGTCAATTCATTTCCCTTGCCTGTCCCATGCCGCTATAAATTAACAAATAAATAAAATAAAAATAAAAATTGGATCTTTTGAAACCAGACGTTGTTAATAATTCGAGATTCTATCATCCCACAAGATTCCATGGATCCACAAGTAATTAAAAGGCCTGTCAGTTTATCACATTGTTGGGACCCCTTTTTTATTCATGTTTTCATTAAATATATTTTTTTATACGTAGATAGCAATTGTAGTACTAATTAGTTCGTAGTTAACTTCCTTCATTCAGTCTTTCATATTGTGAGATATGTTTAATTATAAAGAAAAAGTTTGAGAAATATCACTGTCAAAAGTAGCAGTTCCTTGTGCAATAGGGAATTGCATTATTATAATATTTCGTGTTGAATTATAGTTATTATAAAAAAGACAAACAATTATCTATTATATAAATAATTATATATTATGTGATGAGCCTTGAGGCTTGAACAAGCCTAATGACTTAAATTTAAAGTTGGCTTAGTTGCAAGTTATGCAACATTAAACATTTCAATTTTAGTCTTATAAAATAAACAAATTGCAACTAGTTTGCAAAAAGTCAATTCATTTCCCTTTCTCCCATGCCGCTATAAATTAACAAAAAATAAAATAAAATAAAAATTGGATATTTTGAAACCAGACGTTGTTAATAATTGAGAATCATCATTTCTCAAAGATTCCATGGATCCACAAGACAGGATTAAAAGGCCTGTCAGTTTATCACATTGTTGGGACCCCTTTTTTATTCATGTTTTCATTAAATATATAATTTATACGTAGATAGCAATTGCAGTACTAATTAGTTCGTAGTTAACTTTCCTTCATCCAGTCTTTCAATGATTGTGAGATATGTTTTTTTTTTTTTTTTTTGATGAATTGTGAGATATGTTTAATTATAAAGAAAAAGTTTGAGAAATCATCACTGCCAAAAGTAGCAATTCCTTGTGCAATAGGGAATTTTATTATAAATTATTTGAAAATATTTAATTATAAAAAGATTTAATTATCTATTATTAAATAATTATATATTATGATGATGAGCCTTGAGGCTTGAACAAGCCTAATGACTTAAATTTAAAGTTGGAGTTGCGAGTTGTCAATTTTAGTCCTTAATGATCGTCGCGGTTTCGTGATAGTTTGATTTTTTTAAAGAAGGCAATTCCAATATTCTTAGTCTTAGAAAGAAGAATGAATTTTCGACAAAGGCAAAGAAAGGGTGTCATGTTATTTTGTGTATTTTTAGGTTCGTAAGCGACGTGCCTTTAAATCAAGGTGAATGAGGTCCAACAGGTTCTCTCGTGAATCCCCTTAAGATTCTTTCACCAAATTGGCTTCTACGACAAAATTAAACTCAAAACTTTTGAATGAATCTGACCAAGGTCCTTAGGCCGCCATACCATTGATTTAAATATCTATTATGTAACTTTTAACAGTTATAGGTATTTTTGGTATTTTGGCTACAAGACAAGGCAAGCGTATTGTGGGAACAAATACAAGATTGGAATACTCAGTTGGGACAAAATTAAATCAAAACTTTTGTAAAACAAATATTGCACAAATTAAAACTCATGAGATCAAAATTGTACAAAATCAAAATTTTATGGGGTCAAATTACAATCTAAAATATTTATGAGACCAAAATTGATGATCCCTTATAGCTATGGGTCAAAATTGTAAAAAAAATTGTAATACACATTTCCTTCACAATTGTAGGAAATGAAACTCCAAATTTGAGGTCATGTCAAGTTTCTATTCACCAAATGACTTTAAAGAGAAAACAATGATATCTCACCTCATCTGATAATTACCATTCCTTGCAAAGTAAATCAAACCTAATGACATGAAAGTTGAATTGGACAGAAAAAAAGAAAAAGAAAAACCCTCTTTTGAATATTATTATATAGAAACCACAAACTGAGAATCACAAATGTGCGCCCATTATTATAATTGTTCTGTCACTTTGATTTGAGGAATATCATCTCAAGTGGGGTCATTAAAAAAAGTGAATCTAATTCTTGATATCTGTTTTGTTTGAGGAATATCATCTCAAGTGGGGTCATTAAAAAAAGTGAATCTAATTCTTGATATCTATTTGTAGGAATGTCAATCTCGACCCGACACGAGAATCCAACACGAACCCGACCTAAAATTACTGAGAGAAATCCAAACACGACTTATACCCAAACACGACTAACACGAACCCAACACAAAGTTACTAATTTGTCTAAAATGTAGTTATTTTATTTTTTAAAAATTAATATTTTGAGTATAACCCGAAATCAACCTGAAACCAAACACGAACCCGATGAACCTCCAATGGACACCCCTGTCTGTTTGCGCCTGTTGGTTCTTGTTTCTATCAAGAAACTTTACCTAAAAATAAAAGGAATATTTCTTCCCAATTTACCCTCCTCACACATTAAAAGCAGAAAATTAATGGACACAAAAGAGTCATCAGTATTAGGTTAGAAAAAGCATTTGAACATCCTAGAAAGTATGAAACATTATGTAAACTAATTTAACTTTTGTGTGAAGTTTCATCAGATGACTTTTGATCTGGTCCTCTGAAAAAATAATGTAAAATAAAATAGGGTTACAATGACAACATTGAAGTTTGGCCTAATTAAAAAAAAAAGAAAATTAATATCTTTCAAAATTACAAATATTTCATTATAGTGTCATAACCACTAGAATTGTCAAATGAATCGCGTTGGATCGGACGATGTTGTTCGTTAAGCCAAAGAATAAAATAGTTGGGGCGGGGCAAAGGAAAATCTGAATCAAGTCAGACCTAAATTTCTCTGAAAAATAATTTAAAATAAAATAGGGATAATTACAATTAAAAACCCAGAGGTTTAGCCTAATTACAAAAGAATTTTTTTACGTTATCTTTTTGACATTATAAATACTCCATTTAGTATTTACAAACAAACTAGAGTTGTTCAATTTGTGAAATAAAAACAAATGTCAATGGGTATTCGTAATTTTCAAAAATAACTGAGGTTTTATTTAATTAAGATAATATCATGGTAGTTTTTGTAATTATTTCAAAAAATAATAATGCTAGGAAATCAAAAATTATTTTAAGTATTTTTTAGGCCCAAACCCGAAAACCAACCCGTTTTGAACCCAACCTCAAATTCGAATCAAAAACACGGCTCGGTCCCTTTCGAACTTCAAAACGACCAACACGAACCCGCCTTTTCATCAATTTGTCTAAAATGTCCAAGTTATTTTTTTTTTACTTAATTTTTGATATATTTTGATTTATAACAAATAACTCTGCTGAAAATACAATAAAATAATAATGCTAGGAAATAAAAAATTACTTTAAAGAGGAGTTAAACAACCTTGTCAACAACTTCACTTCAATTTATTACCATGAGAGTTGACAAAAAAGCCATCAGTTGATATTCAACAAGTAGTTGTAATCTAAAAAACCTATTAACTGTCTACCCCATGTCCATGGACCACCTCAGCTTCTCTCCCCTGTATACAAAATATATATCTGATTTTCTTTCTCCTCACAAGGGCCAACACCAGAATTTTTGCCTAATTCCAGTTATGTACTTATATTGTCCTTTCTATTTATTTTCTGCTCTGGCCCATATGGGACACAAAGATTTTGCAAAAAACTAAAAAAAAAAAATCCATGATTTTTATCTCAAAGTGCTTCAAATGTCTATCATCTCTCCAATATTCTTACTCTTGATAGTTTATTTACATTTAATCCATTCTGTTATTTCTGATTGTGATTCTTGCTATATGCATCAATATGTAAAACAACATCAAAAATTTGAGCAGAAAAACAAAAGATTCTGGGAGTTTAATGAACAATCCAATACATGGGTTGAGGTGAAATTGCCTTATGATTTGATTTCTTGCATCAGTGATAGCTGTACTGTTGTGAATTCAATTCAAGAATCAAGAAAAAAGGCTAAATATCATCAAAAAGATGAAGAGGGAAAAAGTGATTGTTCATATCTGCCTGTGAGAAAGAGGATTTCTTTGACAAAAATGTCCGAAACATCGGTTTGGGTTACCGGTGAAAGCGGTTCGATTTATGAGAGGTTTTGGAATGGATTGCAATGGGTGATTGCACCTCATGGTTTGCCTGTGTCTGCTGGATATGCAGTTTCTGTTTTTATTGTTAACCAAACAATTCTTGCTTTGTCTGAGGCAGGTTATTTGTATCAGGTAAGGTTCTGCAAAAGGGTATTTATGATTTATCTTATTTATGGTGGTTTATGTGATTTTGATTCATTTTTGTACAAAAGAGATTAGATAATTTAAGAAAAATTTAGGATCCCATCTAGTTCAATGATGTTATTTAGGCAGTGTTTGGGAAAACTTGTGATTATGGAGGAAGTGATTTAATGTGGCAAAAGCAAAAAGTAGTTGAGAATCAGAAGTTGATAGTGTTTGTATATAGAAGCTAAAAGTTGTATAAGTTAAAAAAAATGATGTTTTGTGATTAAGTTTTGAATGTGTTTTTGTGCGTGTGAAGTCAAACCAGAATTAAATTCTGATGTTGAATAATCAAATATGTTTGGTATTAATCACTGTTTGTGGGATTAATAGATAAGACAGTTTTTCAACTTTAGGAGTATTTAAGTGTGATTTTAGTCCATTTTTGTGCAAAAGAGATCAGATAATTTGAGAAAAATTTAGGATCTCATCTAGTTCAATGATGTTTTTAGGCAGTGTTTGCAAATATTATGCTTCTAGAGGAAGTGATTTAATGTAGCAGAATCGAAAAGTAGTTGAGAATCAGAAGTTGATACTGTTTGTACATAGAAGCTAAAAGTTGTTTAAGTTGAAAGAAAGCGTTTGGCGAATACGTTTTAAATGTGTTTATTTCTGTGTAAAGTCAAACTAAATTTTGATGTATGAAGAATCAAAAGCAGAAGTTGGTATTTGACAATCACTTTTTTTAAGTTTTCGCAAACACTCCCTTAGCCCTCCCCTGAATTTCAAACCACTAGCTAGAGGAGTCGAATTTGGGAAGTGCTTGTCTGAGACATTTTTGAAGAAATTATCTAGCGTTGCAAAAGAACGGACCGATTCGATCGATGATTGATTAATCGTATGCTAATCGATTTAGATGCAGCTGACCGAAGATTCACAGCCGATATGGGTTGAACTCACACCAGATTTTGATAAGAGCACAAGTAAAGAAACAGTTCAGCTTTCTTCTGGAGTTATCTCAAATGACAGGGAGTGAGTGAAGTAGATAAATACTTTCATTTGCCTCAAAAAGATAGGTATAATTACAGAATACCCCTGGGGTTTGAGTTAATTACCAAAAAAACCTTGACGTTTGGTTCCGTGTTAAATGTAAGGGGGTAGTTGCAGCATTTTTACAAATGTAAGGGGAATGTTTGAAATGTGTTTGCTTATGTAGGGAGTAAAATGTAATAAAGAATCAAACCATACGGGGTTTTGTGTAATTTTCAAGAACCTATGGGTTCTTTTGTAATAAACCCAAACCTCAGGGATAGTTTTTGTAATTATCACTTTTATATTAGGGATAATCACAAAAAAACTCCCTGAGGTTGGGGCTAATTACAAAAAAACCAGAATTTTTGAAAATTATAAAAACCCATCCTTGAGGTTGATTATGTGTTAAATTTAAGGGGCTAACTTTATTTTTATAAAAAAATATTTTTTTTTATGAAGGGGAAAATATAAGACAAAACAAACCTCAAATTTTTTGTAATTTTCAAAAATCTTGGGGCTTTTTGTAATTAATCCAAAGCTCAGGGAGGTTTTTGTAATTATCACTTTCATATTATGGCAACCTGAAACTTCTGTATGAAACTCAGGAGAATGTATTTCAGCACGAAAAACGGGCTGTTGTTGGAACTTCTTGGGAATGATCCTCCAAGGTGAGATTTCTAAAGATAAGGTTTCGAGTATAGACACAATTCTTCGAGCCGTCTAATTTTCGTCTTTTCGCTTACGCGATTAGCTGGACGAATCACGGACGGCCACCTGGCGCAAATGTTTCAGCAATTACAGATGCTTCTATGATTAAACCAGGGCTTCTCTTCATTGTTAGGTGAGAATGTACTTAATCAACCTTTGAGGGGTGTTTTGGTCCATAATGAAATTGATGGTAATAAAATGCTTATGTTTCTGTACAATTTGGAGTTCATGTTGTGTCACAGTGTTGCAGGAGATCTTTATGAGTACGATCAAACGTCAAAGCCGACGTGGAAGAAGCATATACATCGAGAAGGGTCGACAAAAGATACTTCTTTGGCGTCGTTTAGGGCGTGCAGTTTACATGGACTAGTCGGACCAAATTCGGTTTCTCTCTTCCTCTTGACTAAGGTAAAATTTAAACGAGTATTCGAAAACTGTCCAAATGAATCGATCGTCGTATAAGTTGAAACTTAAAAGTTTCTTATGGTGGGGAAAAAGCTAATTGGTTGTGGAAATTAGACGTGTAGATGCATTAGCAAGGTCGATCCCAGTCAACAACTTTAAAACATCGAAAATGGGCCTATATTGGGAGTGTTTGCAAAAACTTATGCTTTTAGAAGAAATGCTTTTAGAAGAAGTGACTTATTATAGTAGATGTAAAAGCAGTTAAGAATCAGAAGTTGAGATTGGTCGGTGAAAAATTTGCAAAAATGCTTATTTGTTTGTAAAAATCAAACCAATAGCAGAATCAAAAATCTAAAGCATCATCTCATTGCTTTTAGATTCTTTGATGTTTTCAAAATAGTTATCCAGTTAGGTTCAAATTCATCATCACTCTTTCTGCTTCGATAATCAATGTGTTTTCTTAGGTTATCGAGTGAAATTTCGTATGCAATACAGGGGGGAGAGTTGATCGAAAGGCGGCTGCATCAGAGGAAGTGGAAATGGTTTGTTCATGGAAATCCTAAAGGTCATCCATTGACCTCCATCACATGCATTTCTCAAGATGAACCTAATGAAAATTCAAACTCATTGTTTGTCACAACAGCAGCCGGGTTCGTTTTTCAGTATCATATTCGAAAGTATCCAGGTAAGATAAAATTTTCATCAGCATTGTCTTATGGAACAATTGCTTGTGATTTGATCTTAGCCAACGGATAAATAAAGCGTTTATCGACAGTAATAGAACTTCGAGTAATTCTTAAGACTCTTAGGGAGTGTTTGCAATATCTAAGAAAAAAGCAGTTATTTTTTCCACCTAGAAGCTGAGAATCACTTTTCTTAAGCACTCCAATAGCTTCAAAATCTTCATATATAAACTTGGGTCGACCGTCTTAAATCTCGTTTTTTTCTTTCTAAAGCGGACATTTCTCAAGATCAAGACGACGAAGAAAACTGGCTGAATCATAATCATCCTCCACACGCAAGAGCTGCCAGAGGCATAGCCGGGCTACAATTGCAATTCGGTCGAATAATCTTTCCATTGGACGACGGTAGGCTAGCAGAGCTTCATTTATCCGGCCTCGGTGGGGAAAGCTTAGGCCCCAACGCTCCACTTAGCACGAGGCGAAAATCTTCGCTCAAATACGTTTGGTCATTTTTAGACGCCCCCGAGACCGAAGGATGGAATGCCGAGTATTGCACCGAAGAACGTGGGCCGTCCAATTGCATCCTAGGCACAAAAGACGAAGTTTCGATTTCTAGATGGAGAAAAGACAGCAAAACACAACATAATTATCTGACACCTAGTGTTCTAGAAACTAGCTTGTCTGGTTTAGGACAAGATTATGATGTCCCAAATAAGCGGAGCGATAAATTTTTCCGCCTCCGACTAATGCAGGAAGGGAAATCATTCTTTCTGATAACGGATAATGATATGACGTTCGAATATTTGAACACTGAAAACGCGTGGTTCTGGCTGAGGCACGAACATTCGACGGGAATTGGAGGTGCTCTTGGGAACTATAATGGAAGCTTGTTTTTAGTTGATGTGCATGGGAGTTTGCTTATTAGAGAAAGAAGTAGCAGTGATCTTGCATGGATTAATTGTACTGGCTTGAGGAAAGGTAAACAGGTGATCGGTGGTCCACCGTGGGACGGTACACCAGGGCGAGAACCGAGAGCTAGGCCGGAAGACGCGATTTTCTTTGTTAGCAGAAGTGGGAGACTGTTGCAATTTACAGTAAGTTGCACAACAAAAATCAAACCTTGGGATAATTATAAAACCTACCCCTGAGGTTTGGGGTAATTAGAAAAAAATATAGAGAAGTTTCAAAATTACGAAAAGCCCCTAAGGTTTGATTATGTCTTAAATGTAAGGAGATAACCGTAATATTTTTACAAATGTAAAGGGGGTGTTTGGAATGTTTTTACTTATGAAGGGGTTAAGTATAATACATAATCTAACCTCAAGGGAAATTTGGTAATTTTCAAAGATTTTTTTGTTATTAGCTCAAACCTGAGGGTAGTTTTTGTAATTAGGGATAATTACAAAAAGTACCCTTGATGTTTGACCTAATTACAAAAAAACCCACCTAATTTTTAAAATTACAAAAAGTACCCATGAGATTTGTTTCAGTGTTAAAACTAAGAGGTAAAACTACAATATTTTTATAAATATGAAGGGGGATTTTGAAATATTTTTTGCTTATGAAGGGTTTAAATGCTAGACAAAATGAAACATCGGGGTATTATTTGTAATTTTGAAAGTTTTGTGGGTTTTTTTGTAATTAGGTCAAACCTCAAGGGCACTTTTTGTAATTATCCCTCGAACCTTTAGGAACATGGAACATGTTTTTCTCTGAGGTTCAGTCTAATTACCAAAAAAAAAAAAAAAAAAAAACAGTTATCTTTCAAAATTACAAATCGCACCCTCAACTTGTTAAGCAAATACAGACCTTAAGAGGTCTTTGTAATACTAATACCTTAAGTATTTGTAATTCTGAAAGATAATTGTGGTTTTTTGTAATTAGGGTAAACCTTAGGGGCAGTTTTTGTAATTTACACTCTATATAATCTTGTCATGAAACAAGAAGTTGAAAAAAACTCTGAACTATATTGTGCAGGTAGCACTGAGAAAGTTCAAATGGAAAGACTGCAAAAATCCTCCGGGCACGAAAATCGCGAGTATAGTCGATCAAGAAGGATTTAGAGAAAACGTCGTGTTCGTTGTAGGGAAAAACGGGCGGCTATACCAATACAACAAGGTAACAGAGCTATGGCATGAACACTATCAATCTCAGCACTTGGTTTTATCAAGATCACCAGGAACCGCCATGAGACCGTCGGCATTATCACTCAAGGGCTCTCTTTCATGCTCTCGGAGGACGGTGGACTAGTGGAGTACCAATGGAGTTCGACGGATGGATGGAACTGGATAGAACATGGACAACCTCGTACTAACGTGACGCTGGTTGGAGCACCTGGACCGTGCTTTAGAGGATCCGAACTGTTTTTGATAGGATCGGACGGTAATGTTTATATAAGGTACTTGGATCAAGGGGAGTGGAAATGGGGGGACTGTGGATTTCCTTATGTTGCACAGAAAGTTGATGATGGTGAAAGACAAGTTGCAGAAAAAGCTGGAAATGGTGAAATTTGCGTCGATAAAGGACTTGCAGCAGGCTTTGAGAAAATCGAAGAAAAAAATTCGACCGAAAGGTTAGTTTAGGACATTGAAACAAAAAAAAGAATTGTGACCCCAAAAAGTGCCCTGAGGTTAGTTTAGGACTATCTGCAAATTCTATAAAAAAAGTGATTTTTGCCCATAAATATGAAGGGGATTTTGAAATAGGGGTTAAATGTTAAACAAAATAAAACCTCGGGGTGTTTTTGTAATTTTGTGTTTTTTTTTGCAAACTCTAACTTTTTGTAATTAACCCAAAAAAAGTGATCATCATGACTACATGAGTTTTTTCCACCTAAAGAAAAGAATCAACTTCAAAATTTTCTCCAAATTTGCAAACACTCCTCTCACGTGGAAACACTCCCGTAATGTCTATCTGCACATCTAACATGTCAGTTTATTACATTTTATGTTAAAAAATGGACAGGTATCATCAACAAGACCAATTCCATTTTCTGAAGATTCAGTGATATTCGAGTTGCAAGATGGCCGAGTAAGTTGTTCAATAATTTTGCTGGTACTCAAAACTAAGTATACTAAGGCACAGAAATGGTTATATATGTCACAATGTGCCTCATTTTCAATTAAATGAAATTATTTTCGTAACGATATTTCGATGCTGCAGTTGGCAGAAATGAGACGAGTCGACAGAACTGGATATGGTCGCGTACAATAGCTACTCCGATGAGTTTATGTGTGGCGAATTTCTGGACATCATGGGCATCGTAATGCAAAATACATGTATAAAAGAAAGATTAGTAGTATGTACAAAGATGGGTATTATTGAATAGCATAGGCAGTTTAGCTATGTAAACCAAGGAAAAATAACAGGCACTTTGGGCAAAAGAAACAGAAACTATAAGCTTAGCACTGAAAACTTTAGATATATTCAGAAACTAACAGGACATGTACATGTTGCAAGAATAGTACAGTAAAAGTTACAGTATCTTTTTCTTATTCTCTTAATGAGATTTAAGATTGAGGACTTTTGAGTAGCAAATGATGTTTTGATGTCCCCAAATTTTGAAATTGGAGCGCTTTTACAGAGTAATAAGAACTAAAAAGACATTATAATGAATTCTATGTTACATCAATTAAAGGTTGAAAATCCGATAACAGATATCGGGAGTGTTTGCACTCACTAAAAAAAGTGCTTCTCAACATTTGGATTTTTGTTTTTGCAAATTTAAAAAAAAATCATCATGAAAATCTAAATCATCAAAATCAAATGGGGATAAATTTCTGATTTTGTTTCTTGTTTGACTTTTACAAACAAATAAGCACTTTTACAACTTTTTTCAAACACTACCAACTTTAGATTCTCAACTACTTTTACTTGCTACAATAAATCGCTTCTTCTAAAACCAGAACTTCTTGCAAACACTCCCATAATGGATTATATCTTAACTATTTGTGTTGAAAATAAATACTCGATAAATAAATTTTACCCGCATTCGTAATGTCTCTTGAACATGAGAAATTTGGACTGAACACAAAAGCTACAGTTAAATCGCCAACACCACAACATTCAAAAGTCTACAAAAGAGTTCAAGTTGAGTACTAGACTATAGAGAAGAAGCAGCAAACATAATTGAAGAGCATCATCCCCCAGCAAATATCCATACAAGGGGAATGAAATGAAAAATTCTCATAAAAAACAACAATCATACATTTGTTAACAATTACCAAAGATTCATATTAGTATCTTCACCCTAAATTTCAAAGCCACAAAAACCTCTCACACAGCACCACCATCATCAGAATCTCCTCCTTGGACTCCTGGAGCGATGACCACGAGGTGATCTGCAAACAAGTTTAAGAAATAGACAAAAAAAAAAAAAAAAAAAACAGTCAGACAAGGTTTATACAACAATAAAATATACATGGAGCTCGTAATTTGTGTCTATATAACCACTTCATTCTGTCAGAGGTTGACGACATCATGGTTGGTTGGTCCTACTAGACAAAATATATTACCAGGCTAAAACACAAAGATCTTTTCACTTATCCATTATTTCATACAATGATGTCTATAGAAATATTACATATCAGGGTGCCATGAATATGAGCTACAAAAATACACACATGCAACCCACCTTATAGATTATACAAGAGTGGCACATAAATGATGCAGCTTTAAGGACATTGGTTAAGGAATTTCTCATGATGAAAAATAAAATAAAATGATCCCATGCATTTCTCCTTTTTTTTCTTTACCCTGTATATAGTCCACAAGATTTCCTGATTGAACTCCTACAATTACTCAGCAATCAGCATGTCCCCTAGAAATTTCAGTTATATTGTTTTTTAGCAGAATTTCAATGTTTTTCAGTGTTAGCTAGGAGGCATGGTAATAAGGACATGAGTTTGAGTTGAACATTTGCAATAAGAGCCAATTCTAATATGGTCATCAATACACAAGATTAGAGATTGCATACCTCCTCCTCATGTTCCTCCTTCTGAACGGACCTTTGCTGAATGCCCAATCAACATTTATGGTCTGGGTGAGCAGTTCAGTTCCATCCATTTCACTTATAGCTCTCTGTGCCTCTTCAAACTTCTCATATTCAATTAGAGCATAGCCCTAAAAAAAAAAAAAAAAAAAAAGCATAACACATTTAGAGGTAGCAGCTGACCATTTTAGAATAAGCTATAAGGCAACATGGTGCATAGAAGTATTGAGTGTATGATTGAATTATTTCCAGCTGAAAAGAAAAAAGGACCACTTAGGTCTTTGTTAGCAAAATGTGATTCCAATAAATGGATGTGCTGTTTAGGCCTCCCACCTAAGGTGAATGAATAGTTTCAGCCCAACGGTTTAATAGTACTTCTGGGGCTCAAATTTGGCAAGTCCATTGGTCCAATATACATACTCATGTGAATAAAGTGCTGATATGGAGAAGGCATTTCATGCTATCACCTAAGATGGATCCCTGAGAGGGGAATCATTTGCCTATAGGTTATAGTCGCATGGTGCAAAATGCAGTGGTACAAACGGTATATTTGCAGATTAGGAATTACAAGATAAATTTACACACATCCGAGATAAAGTTTATTTTTCTCTTTCTTTCTTCGCATGACTACAATTGAATAACAAAATGTTACACATAAGATAGCATTGTCCTCCGTATGTGGACAATATAGTCATGCCTACATATTTGAGAATTAGAAGCATACCCACTTAAAACTTGAAGAAATTTATAACAATCAATCTCAAGTGAAGTAAATGTTCCAAAGGTTCTTTTTCCACATGCAGATAACATAAAAGAGAATGAAAATGCATGACCTGAATGTGAAACATAAATCTAAATTTGCAACTATTTTCTACTTCCATGACTAACCTACATGGAGAATATAAATTTTAATGTTTGACCGAATGACATCAATAAAAGAAATTTTTAGATGTGCATTCATCAACTATTTTATCTAATTAGTGCCATAACAGGTCCATTTGAGAATAAAAAACAGTAGCATCGTCAAACAGTCATTTTCCATACCTTGACAAATCCTGTACGACGGTCAAGATTCAAGTGTAAATTCTTTATCTCTCCAAATTCACCAAATGAATTTTGTAGATCATCCTCTTGCGCCTCTTCATGAACTCCAGTAACGAGAACAATCCATCCTTCAATAGCTACACAGGTAAAATA
This sequence comes from Rehmannia glutinosa, assembly GCA_016081115.2. Classification (NCBI taxonomy): domain Eukaryota; kingdom Viridiplantae; phylum Streptophyta; class Magnoliopsida; order Lamiales; family Orobanchaceae; genus Rehmannia; species Rehmannia glutinosa. The sequence goes on from CM071936.1 coordinate 1,972,760, forward strand.
ACATTAGAACTTCACTCCAATACTAATAACCAGCTGCAAATTCTCTGAACTGGATGATAATGATGTCCTCTAGTCCAAAGTGCCTCTACAACTTGATCTAGTTAACATATAACTGTTTGAATGGTACCAGGAATTTGAAAGTCCACATGTATAGCAACAATTTAATACACCAAAAACTTCAACGGCAACTGCATAACTCATAGTCATTCTCAAGCTTAAGGATTCATTTATTTCTCAACACTTACCATCTTGTTGAGTGGTGCTAACAATAAAATGCGACCAAAGAACAAAATAATACACATTTTTTTTTTAGATACAACTACCATTCCTTAATATCAGAGAAAGGATTAGGAACTCAAAGCAGCACAGAACTGGAATAAGCAAGCAGAGTCTGGTAACATTTATATAATTTCCATCCACTTTATTTCATCACCATGCTCTAGTATTCAGCTAAACAACATATGATAATGAATCACAACGCTACAAAGTAAAACCTTGATAAGCAGCTTAAAAGGTTGAATTGGTAAACAACAGAAAAACAATAATATTTTTGAAGTCAAATAGGGACCCTACAATCCAATATGAAGAATTGTCGGAACCCCAAAACTACGCCGAAGTAACCAAGAATAAAGAGAGAATGAAACATGACAAAATTGCTGCTCAGTCTCTCCTATGTCTCTCCACTATATTTTTTCCTCACGAATTTACACACAACTAACTCATACCCAATCCACTTTCTGCATACCTAGAATAAATTAACCGCTAACATATTTAAAACAATGTGAAAAGGATTATAATAAGAGTATTAATTCGTACCACTAAATGTTCATCTTTCTTTTCTCATGCCACAAACATAAACAAATCACAATTCTAAAATATACGAAAACGGAACAATAAATGATAAGACAAGTTCACATAAACACCCCAAAATGCACAAAAAAAAATATTCAATTAAGCTAGAAAACGGTTAGGGTTCATATACTGACATCGTTCGGGGCCAGGGCCTCCTTCAGAGTCGAGCGAGTCAAAGCGCGCAGACATGCGAGCACTGCGTTCAGCTTCAGCAGTGGCCTCGTCTCGGAACCCACGGCCCTTGGTCTTCTTAGGAGCCGATGACGAGCCGCCGCCGGCGATAGCGGACTTCAGCCGAGGGACAGTGGCGGCACCATTTCGATTGGGAGAAGCGTCGCCAACGTCCTCGTCCATGAGATCGTCGTCCTCTGGCTCGAAATCAACCGCCTCCGGTTCCGCGTTCGCCATTGACGAGTGTCGAGGGGAGCTTTGGGATATTCCTTGGATTTAGATGTGGAGGAGGAGAAGGGTTTTCAAGAAAACGAGGTCTGTGTTTTGTGTTAATGAGGATTTGTTTTTAGGCTGGTACAATTTTGAAACCCTCCGAAGGCTGGCACAACTCATGGTAATTACTAAATATTAAATTATTTATTATTTATTTTTTTTAAAAAGGTAATTTTATTAAAAATATATTTTTTTAAGATAATTTATCCTTCAAATAAAGATAATTAAATATTTGTATCGATATTCCCGAATTAATTGTATATTGTACATAAAAGTTTTGAAAGTATTTTCAAATTATTCCGAATAATAACCGAAAGACGAATTTTAAAGTTAACGTTCGAGATATTTGTTACTCAGACCAAATTGATTTTGATATAGTTTTTAGCCAATTTTATTTTTATAATTTGAAGAATAATTTAATTTATAATTAATATTTACTAAGCTAAACAAGGATGAACGATTTTCAACACTGTTCAAACCCAACCCACCATGTACTTTCTCGCATTTGGCACTCTAGAGACGCATTTTAGACTTCGCATCGTTGCAATGAATTTTGAGGGGCTTTAGTCTTTTTAGAAATTGAACCAGATTTCGATCCAGTGGATTTAGTCTTTCCTAATACATTAGCATTTGAGCTAGTTGTTGGACTTTTTGACAACACTCTTTTCTTTTTTTTTATATTATATTTAAAAAAATAGATTTTTTCTTTAAACAGAAAATAAATTGGTGGATTTTGTAATAGTATTTAGAAGGAATGTATCGAAAGCCCACGTGCCAAGTCAGTCCGAAAGCGAAGCAATTAATGATAGGCATATATATAGCAAGTGGCCCAAGTAATTAAGTTGGGCTTCAATTTAGAAATTACAATTGCTCTCAATGGATATTTTTCCTCTGTTAAGGCCCACAAAGTAATGAATAACTGGACCCAGCTGAAGTACAACTCATTAATCACGATGAGATTTATGTAAAATATATTTTGCCTTTCCCCATTGGCCATCGCCATGGCCCATGGGTCATTTCTTAAAATGGTTCATGGTTGTGTTTTTAAGTGCCATTAAATTATTTGGGAAAAGGACACAAATACCCGATTTTGGAGACTCAATACCAAAAATGCCCACTCGGCAGGGATGTTTTACAAAAATGCCCGATTTGGCCAAATTGTTCCCAAATATACCCAACTCAAACAGATTAGGACAAAACTACCCAATCTTGACATCTTGGGTGAATTGCATTTCCTCCAAAAATCACGGTCTTGCGATCACAAAGCAGGATCTCTCGATAAAAATACAATCTCGAGAATACTAACGAAAAACAGAGGAAAGACATATTCAAGGAAACACGGTCGAAAGGAAAAAAAAAAAACCCGATTTTAGAGATCACAATTCAAGATCAATATCGAGGAAGAAGAAGACCAAAACAAAAAAAAATGAGATTTGTTTATCTTGTTAAAAATACCTTACAACAACAACAACAACAAACTAAGCGCTTAATCCCATTACGTGGGGGTAATACGGATCATATCGCGCCATCGTTTACGGTCATAAGCCATATTTTCGTTTATTTCTGGTATAACATGTCATGTTTAATAGCTTCTTTCCAAGTTTTTTTAGGCTACTACTCTCCCTTTTGATTTGTGTGAGTGATTCTCTACCTTCTAAACGTCGCACAGGTCTAAAGGTCTCCTATAAACATGTCCAAACCATCTTAATCGTGTTTCTCTAATTTTCTCGTCTATTGGTGCTACTCCCACTTTGTTTCTAATATGTTCATTTCTTATTCTATCTAATCTAGTGTGTCCGCACATCCATCTTAGCATTCTCATCTCTCGCTACCCTCATTTTTTGTTCGTGTTCATATTTAGTCGCCCAACATTCTCGCTCCATAGAGCATTGCGGGCCTTATGGCCGTTTTATAAAATTTTCCTTTCAATTTTAATGGTATTTTACGGTCAAAGGGTAGAAGATGCACTCCTCCATTTATTCCAACCCGCCGGATCCTATGTGTGACATCTTTATTGATTTCTCCGTTCTTTCTTCAATTATAGATCCTAAGTATTTAAAACTCTTTGTTATACTCACTTCATGTCCATCAATTTTAACCTTCGTCTCATTGTTCTTGTTTTTTTACTAAAGTGGCATTCCATGTATTCTTTTTAGCCTCTACTTATAGTAAAACCTTTTGATTCTATCTTTTCCAAACTTCCATTTTGCATTTACTCCTTCCCTTTGTTTCATCAATTAAAACTATATCGTCCGAAATAACATACATTCAGGGGATGGATTTTTTGTAAGTGTTGAGTGATTTCATCAATTATTAGGATAAAAAGATGCGGGCTTATCCCCATGCAAACCTATAGTGTTTGGGAATTCACTAGATATTCCTGTTGGTGTCCTTACATGTTATACCATCATACATATCTTTTATGGCATCTATGTAAATCCTTTTATTCCTCTTTTTCCAATACGCGCCACATTATATCACGGTTGACTCTATCGTATGCCTTTTCAAGATCAATAAAAACCATATGTAAATCTTGTTTTCTCTCATTATATTGTTCACATAATCGCTCTAATTAAGTGTATAGCTTCAATTGTGGATCTTCCTTTGTACCTTATTTAGATATATTTCATGATTTTACTGATTGAGATTTAGGATTGAATGTGTATTGAAGAGATTGACATTGAATTGAACCAATAATTTTGCATGCATATTCAAAAACATGGAAGTTGTAAGCTTCAAAATACTTATTTAGTTCGAATTATGATCCAAAATCCTACAAACATTGCTTCCGTGATTATTTAAGAATAAAACGTGTCAACTGAAAAAAAAGCGAATGCATTATTACGTGATTGTTTCACATATGTTTCTTTCTTGTTTCACGTATGTTTCTTTTATGTTTCACGATTGTTTCGGACTTTTTTCGACATACATAAACATTGTTTCATTCATGTTTCATTTATGTTTCGTTTATGTTTCACTTAGCCGATATTCATCGAAATCCACATTGGATGGAGCAAATCCCATTTAGTATACCACAATGGACAATGGGAGAAAATGGAGATTTAGAACTTTGAGATAACATGAATACTCATTCCACTGACAACACATTCAAGACACGAAGGGGGATCTTAGAACAACAAATTCAATACAAGAAAGATATGGAAGATATGCAGATTAGATACAAATTGACAGAGGCTCCGCACCATTGAAAATAGAAAGTGATTACAATCTCAAATTCTACCCGAAGTGAAAAGCAAAGAAACGGATGATGAAGTTCCTTTGTGCATAGATATAGTAAAAAACGAACCGAGTTTGGAAATAACAACACAACAAAATGTAAATGAAGGAACCCGGAAAGATGTCTATAGAGAGCTCATAAGGAAAACATGGACCGGAAACGCGATTGACTACATCGACTATGCAAACCTCATTAGCGAGAAATGTGGTCGGAGAAGAAGACTTTAATGGGAATTCAAGAAACTACACATCTTTGAAGAAGAATTCCAAAAGGGGGATATCTACAACACCAAGGAGGAATTGATCAAACAACTCATTTGTTTTGCCTTGAAAAATCATTTCCAATATAAGGTGAAAAGGTCGTTAAACAAATACTACGTAAATCGTATAGATGAAAATTGCAATTGGCATTTGAAAGCATCTTCCACATCGGGTACAAAAACATTCATAGTAAGAGAGCACGAAAGAACACACACATGTACGCTCGATAAGAGGATGAGAGACAATAGGCACGCCACAAAGAAAAATAGTTGGGGACCTTATCAAATCAAAGTACCTCAACAACATCAAAACAGTACACGCCGACGGATATAATTAGAGACATGAAAGACGAGCATGGAATAAGTCTCGACTACAAAAATGCGTGGAGATCGAAAGAAAAAGCGCTGGAGGTAATAAGGGAGGCCGGATGAGTCTTATCGAAACTACCGAAGCTTACTTGTACATGTTGGAGAAAACGAATCCCTGGTCGATCACTGTAGTAAGAAAAAGGAGGATGACACGTTCTCTTTCTTGTTCATGGCTATAAGTGCATCGATAAAGGATGGAGGCACCGCAGCCCGTTTATTGTTGTTGTTCGATGCGTTCGCCTCAAAGCAAGCTATGGGGAACTTTGTTGTCTCCTGCGCATTAATGGGAGCATTTTCCCATTGGCTTTTTCTTGAATAGTGGATTCTATAACGATGGGAGCCGGTTGTGGTTTTTCACAAAGATAAGACAAACCTTTGGACTCGGGAAGGGATGTGCATAGTCTCGGATACATGTATCGAGACAAATAATAAAGGAGGTACACAATGTAAAATTTTTCTTTATATGATGTTTCATGTTTGTTTCATATATGTTTCTTTCATATTTCACATGTAGTTTCAAAAATTTCTCACAAGTATATTATTTTAACGATCGGGTATATCCCAGATCTCTCACGGGCCGTGCACGTATCATCTTTGAACAATTTGAAGGCAAACTTCAAAAGGAAAAACAAATAAATACGAGATTCGTTCATAGCAAAATGAAAAAGCATACACGAATGAAGAGTTCCAAAAGCAAATGTCATGTTCAAAAAGACTAGACTTATTTGTCAAACATCGGCTACGAGAAATGGACACGACTCCACCGTGTCGAGCAAGCGATACTTTGTCATGATCTCAAACATAGCGGAATCCTTCAATGCGACCCACAATGGCGGGAGAGACCTCACCACAACAACTTTGCTCGAATACTTGAGATCTTTAGTTCAAGATTATGTGTAGACATCGATTGAAGCAAAATCAACATTCACAAGGATGACAAAAAGAGTCAAGAATATATGGGGAAAAACTACACCATTTCACTAAATTTAAGGGTAATTTAATGCAAACTTTCATCGCTTGCTACATTGTTTCAAACATGTTTCTTATATGTTTCATTTATGTTTTTTCAGTGAAGCGATCAAATGACTTTATCTTCAAAGTCACGTTTTTAAAGATATTTGTTGTGGACTGGAAAAAGGACTTGCACATGCAACAAGTTTCAAATGGATGAAATTCCATGCCCACATGCTTTAAGCGGTAGTAAAAGATTTGAATGTAGATCCGCATAATCAAGTCATACTACATGGGGAAACAATGGAATCAACTTATTTGGAAACAAGATTACCCAATCCCACATGAAGGTACTGGTCATGCCGAAAAAATCAACACAATGGTGATTATACCACCGGAGGGCAAGACAAAATCTGGAAGGCCAAAGAAAAAGACACAATGCGATTGGGAAGGAAAAGCGCGAAGAGCAAATGTGGTAGATGTGGGGATCCTGGTCATAATAGAAAAACATGTAGGAATCAACCAAAAACAAAATAGGACTCATAGTAAATATTACTATTACGAATATACGTGTAATTGATACAACTTCCACATATATAAAATCAAAAGCAAATTGTTTCTATGTTGTTTCAAATATGTTTCTTACAATAAGATGACAAGACAAATATTTGTTTTGAATGTGTTTGAATATGTTTCTATTGTACAACGAAAACATTTACCAGGTTGAACCATAAGAAACGTAACACAAAATGCAAAATAATTTGAATCCCGAACAAAGCAACATCAATACATTAATCGGAAAACATCTCGTAAAAATTGTTCAAAAACATACAACCAAGGAAATCTAATCGATAATCAAAACAACCAATACTTCTATTATAAATACCAAATACCCCATAATACTAAAAGTACCAAAATTAATACAAATGTTCGGTGATTATACAATTTATCGATTTTCGTAACAACAATTCCTGCATCCTTCGGGAGTGGAGAAAGAATTTCAATGTTGTTGTCGTCCTCGTCGCCGTTTTGTTGCTTGACTTAATTTGTAGAGCAAATGACTAAACCTTAAGCGCTCATTCTCTACGTCAAACGCCTCAAAGATCCATTTTCTTCCCAACAAAATATTCAAAGTGAAACAAAAACACCCACATCACTACAAAAACAAATGTAAAAAATAGGCAATCGGCCATATAAAAACAACTAAAACAAAACAACAAGAAAGAATCTAACAAATCGGAAATACATAGAAAAACGTCTTGGTCCGTTAAAATGTCTTTCACAACGACGACTTTCATAGCAAATTCGGATCACCGGAATACGCACCCTTGCCAAGTACAACATTGGGATGGACACCATAAAAGGCTACCAGGGACGGGAATCTAGGAAGGAGGAGATGTAGCTTTCAAAGCCTTGAGCGACCACTTTCACATAATCATCCGTCTTCAACGAATTGTACAAATAGATGGTTCTCTCCTTCACGCTCAACCGTCCCGGTTGCTCCATGTCAATGCAATGTATGGGGAATGAGAATGTGGTCAACTTCGACCATGGCCGTCCGTAAGCTATATCATATCCCATGATATAGTCCACAATTGTCGTATTGACATTGATCATGGAAAGATCAAAATGTTTCTTTTTCTTTTGTTAACTTGGCAATATTTCTTGTAAATGCTTTGGATGCACCGGTCAAATATCGATCCGTCGTTGTGAATGTCACAAAGACTATGCCCGTATAGAACTTCTTCCTCGATAGTAGAAAAGAACATCAATATCTTTGCACTTAAAAGTAAACACAAAACACAATAAAAAAAAAAGAAGGGACAATTCGAGAAAACAACATGGAATACAAGAAAAACTTACGGAAGAAGCCAAATACTCGTCAACATAATACAAATTTTTGTGAAACCATGACTTCGACTTCACTTCACGACACCAAGTTTCAAGGAAGGCTCAACTTTGTCATCTTCCTCCGAGTATCGATTCGTAAGAAGAGTATCAAATAAACACAAAACCAAAAACAACACACGAATCACAAATTTATAAACATTTATGAAATTGTTTCATATATGTTTCAAAATGGTTTCAGGATTGTTTCAGATAGCAACTAATTACAAATATGAAAATAATAAAGGTGTATACCCTTGAGAATCAAACCCTTCCGCAAGCCAAATCGTTCAACCCATCCGACAGGGCCAAATCCCCGACCTTCACCCATATTCTCGTCCAATACCTTCCCTTAACCAAGGGCTTTGGAACTTTTTCCCATCATCCACAACGGCATCTTTGTTGCGGATCTTCCAATCCAATCACCACATCCCCTGTTCACCACCTTCAAAGCAGTGACAGCTTTCAAAACACCCGAAACAAGAAAAAATTAAAATAACAAATAACAAACAAAATCCAAAAACAACAAAAAAAAAGAACCTATAATTTAAACACACCTTTCCTAGTGCGGCTTGACTTGCGGTTTTTAATATATTGTCAATTTGAGAAGGGGTGAGATTGTCAAGTTCCCGAGAACTAAAATTTCTCGCTCCTCCCCACCGTCCCCTATCGTCTCATCGAACCTTCTCAACCTCGCCACGTTCCTTTTGATTCATCAAACACATTCTCCTCTCGCCGCCAATTCATCAACTACATTATCGAATGTTTTACAAATTAACCAAACCACTAGCCGCAACACCTGCGTGACTAAAATCACCTTCACCATTGAATCTTTTTTCCAAACGGCTTCAAGCGGTGGGAACATCCACATTCCCGTCATCAACCTCATCATCTCCATGTTTTTCCTCATCCGCATCTTCCTAACCCGAACCTTGCCATTAGATTCGACCACACTCGTGAGACTCCGATTCAACAACCTTCTCATTTCATCAACAACAAGACGAACTAAAACAACCATGTGATGAACTAAACAAAAAATAAACAAAAAAGAAACAACAAGAAAAAACAAGAAAGATAACAAAAAAAATACTTATAATTAAAAATAACGAAAAAAGTATGAGGATTGAGAACCTTTTTGCTTTAATATCGAAGTTCGCACAAAACCATAGCAAATTGTTCTTCCAAGAATTTTGAAGTTGAAACCTTAAAAGCCTCAAATTCCTTAGAAAACAACCGATGATTCCTAGAATGTCAAAACATTTTTCAAGCCACTACCACCCACACCCTCCTTCATCTTCAACCTTCCAACAACAAAATCATCGTCAACCTGGGCCGAATGTGTACTTTGATTTATCATGGAATGTCTAATGCCCATTACTAAATTCATCATCGATGAACAAGTTCATCAAACCCAACCGAAATAAAAAAAAAAATAAATAAATCAAGACTAAACATAAAAGAAACAATTACAAACACAAATAAAACAAAACAGGAAGAAAATAAATAGTAAAATCATATTGCCTTTCAAATTTTGAATATCTTCATGTCAAGGTCTTCTTGAAGACGAACTTTGTTGTCTTTCCGGACTTTGAACACGCCCATTTAAAATCCTCGGGATCTCGCAAAACCCGAAACAAAACTTGCCGCTTCACTTCACAGGGCAACACTCATAAACCATATCGAAAGCCAAATCGGAAATCCTTGAAGTCTATAGAATTTCATACGCTTCCCACCAGGATTCTCCTCGCCTTGAAGTTTGTTTTTACATACATTTGCCGCCTCAACTCACGTATCGTCACATCGAACAACTCACTACCCCAAGGATAGGTGTCCAGACATCCATATCCTTGTCAACCAATTCAAAAATGACATATCCACGAACTACAAAAGAAGTAAAAAGAAAAAAATGGATAAAATAAAGTAAAGCCAATTTCGGTTATCCTCATCCCCCAAACACGGAGTAAAAACATTCCTCGATCGATTTGCAATTAAACTTGTTCCTACTAGCAAAATACTTGAAACATCACTGCAAAACACAATTCAAACCAAACAATAGCAAACTCACCCAACCCAAACCGCAAACTTCCCACCCACAAACAACAATTTCGTCCTTCTTCGAGTGGACGACTTGGCTTTCAACTATTTCAAGGCGATTTCAACTTTTCATTTCCAGAAGTATCCAAAACAGTCCTCTTAAATGCCTCCGGTTGGTTGTCGTTAAGGTATTTATCCTTAATAACATCAAACGAAAATGCGATTTAATTTAGACTGATAAGAATTTGAAACCCTAGAAACAACAATGAAACAAAACAGAGACATAAAAGAAACACAAAATCAACAATCATTTCAACTTAAAACGCATAAAAAAATGAAACATAACAGAAACAAATAAGAATCAAGAACATCGCTTTCTTCAAAGCGAACCTTCTTCTTCCCAGCCCAAAATTTCACAACTTTGGAAGGAGATTTAACATCCGAACCACTTTTTCTCAAAAACTTTTTCTACTTTCCTCTTCTTAATCCATAGAACCGAACAACCTTCTTTCCTATTTTTTAATTGATTTTTATCTTCGAAGAACTTCTCAAAACTCTCTTATGAGGTGAGTTTTTGGAGCGTTTTTAGGGGCCATTAATAACACGAATACCAGCGGTTTTGAAGACAAACTAACCCTAGGAATAACGTGATGAAGGATGAAGCTCGAAAACTAAAAGCACTAATGGAGAACGTGGCCACGAACACCAAGAATCGGAAGAAAAAGGCGCGAACTCAAAAACGGATGAAGAAGACCAAAAAAATTTTGACTTACCTAGGTTAAGAAAGTGGAGGGGTAAAAACGGGATAGCAACCTAAACTAAAGTGGGTATTTTTGGAAAAAAAGCAATGGGTCGGGTATATTTGGAATAGGGTGACATTTTTGTCTTTTTTGAAAAATAAGGGCATTTTGTGTAATTTCGATTTCGAAAATTTGTTTATATTTGTTTTGGAAAACTCTCAATATTTTCAGTTTTCATTTTCTCACAACGTGAAATCACATTTTTAAAACTATAAAAAAAAATCACTATAATTACATAAATCAATGTTCAAAAATATTCTTCAGAAATTATATCTAGACATATGTTCAAATCCTAAATATATACCTTAACAGATATTCAAATAATAAACCAAATATATTTTCCTTTAATACATAAATTAATAAAGTTTCAAACTCATTTTCCAACACTGGAAATCAAAAATTAGACTTGTAAATACATTTATACAAGATCTAATACAAGGCCATCATTTTATGCTAAAATTGCCAAAGAATGGCATATCTCAACCGGTAAAGGACTTGAATGATGTGATGGCCGACATTCGCAGCGTGGAGGTTCGAATTCCCCTCCATGGTAACATGGTGAATGAAGATTTCTTGTGTGATAACTCAGTCTAAAGCATCATGTTGGAGGATGAAGATTTCTTGTGTGGTGACTCAGTTCAAAACAGTTCAGACTCTAACTCGTTGAGATATTTGCCTCTATTCACCTCCTCCACGGAACTATGCTAAAATTAAATTCTCTCTCTATATGTATACGTATATAAGTAAATACAAGTAATAGCAAAGGTGGATGGAGTTTGGAAATGGCGTAACATAAATTCATTGTCGTTTGCAATTAAAGACATTCTTGGGAAAATCGTGGGACACAATAAATTTTTCGTCAAACAAGTAGAAGATTTATACATCGGCATATGTACACTGAGAAATGACAACAGTATGACTGTATGAGTATAAGAAGTATAAATTAATAATAATTTTCATAATGTAGGAGTAGAGGTGTCAATTTGGGTTGTTAATAATATTTTTCATAATGTGGATGTCAATTTAGGTTGTGTATGGGTTTGTTCGGTATGTTCAAAAACAAAACATGTCGAACCACTGACTTGACTTGTTTAATTATTCGTGTCAGAATCTTAAACCCGAACTCGATATGCTTATTTCGCAGGTAACCCGGACCCGACCCGCTTAACCCGTCTAATAAAATTATTTTAATATACATTTAATAGTTTTAACTGAATAAATTTATTTTTTTTCAAAATCAATCACTATCATACACTATTTGATTAATAAACAATAATTACAATTCACAACATACAAAAAGAAATAACATAATTGAATAAATAACATAACATACTAATCATATTTTGAGGACAATATTCAAAAAGACATGCATAATAATAACAAATACATAATTAATGAGGTTTTATCATTCGAGTTTTAAATATATGTCTTGTTTGTTGTTTTTTCTTACAATTAGTTATGTACTTAATTTTTTTAAATTCACAAACGGGTTAAATGGGTCATAGTAGGTTGACCCGGACCCAACCTATTTAGTTGACAGATTAGTCGGGTCCGACCCAATTTCGACCGGAACCCACGAAGCCTAGACTATACCCATTAATTTCGTGTTAGGTTCGTGTAGGGTCCTAAATTGACACCTCTATGTAGGAGTATAAGAAGTATAAATTAATAATAATTTTTACATGTGAAAAATAATTATAAACATTAAATGTTTTTATAATTTCAAAGTCCATACAGAAAACAAACTAGATATGATAATAATACCACTATAATAGCTCCTGTTATAATTTTTAAAAAACATCACAAAGGATTTTTTATTAAATTTAACTCTTCATACATAAATGACAATTATATGTCTTATAAATGTCCCATAAAAATCTGAGTGTGATGCACTTATTTAGATACACAAACCGACAAACGTTAACCTATACTCCTACTTATTCTAATCTACACTAAGCCTAACTTTTTTACAATTATATAATTATCTAATTTAAAAGAACATTATATTTTTGTCATATATGTATTCAATATACATAATATTACGGCTACAACCAAATCGAGCCGAACCAAATATTTTAAAGCTTAATATATCGAGACTAAATATGCTTAGTAAGTATCAATTATAAATTAAACCAATATTCAATTTATTATAATATATAAATTTATATATATCTAAAACGCATAATATATCTATTAAAACATATGGTTTTATTCGAACAAACAAATTTATTTAAATGTTTTATAAATATTAAAATTAAAGTCAAACTATTAGCTTAATTTATACGAGCTTACTAATAAGCCAGATCATGAGCTAACGAATCAAATATATATAAGTTTAGTTTGGTTCATTTATTTTAATGAGTCTCATAAAACGAACTTAAAGGAAGCTTTATCGAGTCGAGTTCCGAATAATCTACGAGCAACTTGGTTAATTTGCAGCCCAACATAATATGAACTACATAAATTAGTATATATGACCAATCTATATATGATTTCAAAAAAATAAAAAATACCAATGTATATATAGACACAATAGTTTTAATAAATTGGGTTCCATATTTTTTTTCTTTTGAAACCAAATTAGGTTCAAATTTAAAAACTAAAAAAAAAATCAAAACCCGAGATTTGCTACTCTATTTCTTGATTTAGTCAGATAATGGCCATTTTTAACGCCAAATTACGTTATGTTAATTATCATAAATTATGATAGATTTGCCATCATACATATTACATACAACGTTGAAAAAGAAAGAACCCGTTAACTTCAATAAACGAAAACCTCAGCGTCAGCGGAAACGTTAAAAACAAAATCCCCTAAATGGATTCCAGATAAGATCAATCACATTTTTTAATTGATTTTTGACTGTCACAATCTCCAATTTTTTAGTAATTAATTGCATAATTCCAATTTTAAATTTTTAACAACCCAAAAAAATAGCAGTAACCATGAAAAGCAGAAAATCGGGAAAAGTGAAAATGGGTCTCAATTTTTTTTTTTTTTTTTTTTTGAAAAAGTTAATTCACACCCTAATTGCATAGACTCAATTCTAGAAAAACAGACAAAGTTACTCGATGCTCGATTCGAGAATCAATCGTTAAAAAATTGTTTGAGTTCGGTTCGTTAATAACTAACCATTAACTTGAACACATTTTTTCGTTTTATAAAATGTAAAGTTCGGCTCGAGCTGGATTAGTAAAAAAATAATAAAATATGTGGAAAAATATCAAAATACTCAAGCTCGATTCGATTAATAATTAAATCAAGCTCAAAACATAATTTTTGAAGCTCGAATAAAATTAAAACAAGTTTGAACAATACTACGTTTGATTCGACTCGTTTACACCCTACTCGAACCCGGACATTTCGGTGAAGAGTAATACTCGTGGTCCACTGAGCTAGCCCCAGTGGTTAAATGGTTCTCAATTTTAACCCGTCTTCTTTCACGTCACACCTGGTTTCGCCGGCGCCGCCGTGTTACGGCGGCGTCTCAGCCTGTCCTTGGTCGGAAAACTGCAAAACCGAAAATTTGAAGGCATTTTTAAACATATTTTGCCCATTTTTCTTTTCCAAGAGTCAAAATGAGAATCACGAGTGGTTTCAGGTTTTGTCCAATTGGATAAAGACAGGCCCACAATATATAAAGAGAGGGAAGAAAAAAGCAAAGCAAACAAACAAAAGTTTTTACTCTCCCCAAGAAAAAGCTCCTCCACCGCCCTCCGCCACCACCCACCGCCGTGCCGCCGCCGCCTCCAAGCCCCAAACTTTGACACACAATAAAAATAAAAATGAAAAAAATCAAATCTTTATTTTCCTTGCATGTCTAGTGAGCAATTAATATTCTTCCTTATATAAGGTATATGTATGACTGTATATAATCATTTCCACCAACTCATCATTATCTTTATAACAATGGTTAAAATCTTAGGATACCATCCTAATAATTTGCCCAAATTAAACACACCCCCTTCAATTATCATTTATCACTCTCTCTCTAAAAAGGTGTTTGTTCTTTTACAAACTACTTAAAACCCTATCTCTTCCTCTTCTCTCCCAAAAATCTCTCCACAGAGAGAGAAAAATAAAACCCTTTTAGCAGTAGGATTCTTATGGGTTTTTTTACTTGTTAATAAAAGCGCTCACAGAGTACAGAAGTAAAGAGAAAAAAAAAAAACACTTCCATGGATGTGTACGAGGCTACAAATACAGTGTTGTCAAGGATCAAAAATCTTGACCCTGAAAATGCTTCAAAAATCATGGGTTATATACTGATACAAGACCAAGGGGAGAAGGAGATGATAAGGTTAGCTTTAGGCCCTGAAGCCCTTTTGTTATCTTACATCAACCAAGCAAAGGCTTGTTTGGGACTTTCGTCGAACGGGTCCTCTGCAAAACCTTCAAACCCCCCTTTGTCAAATTCCGTCAGGCCAAGCAACCCTTTTCCGCCGCGAATCTTGATTCCGAACAACGGGTTCCATTTGAGCAACCCTTCTTCGCCCGCCGCCGTGTTTCCGAGAAATAGCCCGAGGCCCGTTTCTTACGCCGCTGTGGTTAACGGCGGCTCCAGCGCCGGTAGTTCGAGTAACAGTGGTGGTGGTAATAATGGCTTCGAGACATTAAGTTTGCAATTTTACGGCGGTAATAGTGATTTCGGTGGTGATCAGTTACCTTTCGTCGATGACTCGGTAATGGATCCGATGATGAGTCCAAGTGGGAGGAGTGATTCTCTGGTTTTCCCTTACGGTGAGGACGCCGCGAGCGCTTTACCGTCTCCCCACCCCCACCCATTTCACAGGAGAAGTAGTTCCGTAAACGACGCCGTTTTTCTGTCTAATCTCGAAGAAGGGGGTGGTGGGAATGGGCTTGGGTGGAGGCCTTGCATGTACTACGCTAGAGGGTTTTGCAAGAATGGTGGTAATTGCAAGTTTTGCACAGTGATTTTGATGTGGGGTCCCCAAGCTCAACTGGTTCAGGGTTTGATGAGTTATGGAGAATGAAGGCATTGGAGCAGCAGCAGAGGTTTGCAGCCATGGCGGCTGGAGGTCACCATCATTTTCCTTATAGCAGCAACAAATGTGTGAACATTCTGAATGACAATCAGAGGTAAATTTTTGTTTTGGGAGTAAAATTTTCATTCTTTACTTTTTATGGATATTTTCTGTTTTTAGAATTTGTGACATTCTCTGTTTTTTTTTTTTGCATTGTTGTGGCAATTAGTCTATTTTCTTGGTGATGTTTCTTTATCATTAAATTGTTCTTTAAGCTACTTTGGTAAATTTTGATCCTACACTGTGACTGCAGTAGATAAAATGGTGCACTTTGTGGTTTGTAGTGCTAAACACTTTAGAATTGGATAATTTTTGCTTGCTGTTTGATGTGTGAAGTCAATTGTGGCTATTGGCTCAACTTCTTGAGGTGTTGGATTGGAATTAATTATAGGGATAATTACAGGAAAAGCCTTGAGGTTCGGTCTAATTACAAAAAAATCTAGAGATTTTTGAAAATTGCAGAAAACTCATTGAAGTTTGATCACCTCTTATATTTTCCACTTCATAAGCACAAAACATTTCAAAAATTCCTTTAACATTTATAGAAATTTTACGGTTGCCCCCTTAATTTTAAGAAATAAAAAAACCTGAGGTATTTTGTAATTTTGAAACATCTCTGGATTTTTTTAATTAGCCCAAATCCTAGATATTTTTTTTTTTGTAATTGTCCCTTAATTATGTGTGATATCTTATTTGAAAATGTGGTGCATTTGTTAGATTGGCTGAATCAGTGATGTTAAATGAATTCGACATATTTAATAGGTGTGGCCCTAGGAATGGATTATCACCAATGGGACTTGGTGCTGGTTTGAGTTCAAGCTCAAGGCAAATTTACTTGACTTTTCCGGCGGACAGTAGATTCAAGGAAGACGACGTTTCCAGTTACTTTAGGTAAGCGATTGGTAAATTGAAGCCTTGATGCTTGAAATTGTTAGAATAATGTGCACTGATAATGCTTTTTCTTTCATGGTTTGAAGTATGTTTGGACCTGTGCAAGATGTTAGGATCCCATATCAAACGAAGCGAATGTTTGGGTTTGTCACCTTTGTCTACCCGGAGACTGTAGAACTCATTTTGGCAAAAGGGAACCCTCATTTTGTGTGTGATTCTCGTGTGCTCGTGAAACCGTACAAGGACAAAGGAAAAGTCCCAGAAAAGTACTATTTTTAATTCTTGAATTCTCTATTTTGTGATATTTGTCGTAGGGATAATTACATAAACTACCCTGAGGTTTAGCTTAATTACAAAAAACTCCAGTTATCTTTTCAAAACTTTAAATACCCTCTTAACGCGTTACAGATACCCCCTTGAGGTTTGTAAAATAGAAACATATGTGGGGGTGTTTGTAATTTTGAAAGATAATTTTGTTTTTGTAATTAAGCTAAATTTCAGGGGTAATTTTTGTAATTAATTCTTTTTTCATATTTTCTTCTGTTAACAATGTCCCTTTTCTTGATTGAATCATTTGTAGGAAACAATTGCAGCAACAACACGAACACTTGGAGAGGGGGGAGTACTCGACGTGTTTAAGCCCTTCTGGAGTTGATTCTAGAGAACTCTTCGATGCCCCTATTGGTGATCAATTACGACTGGCTATTTATTTACTAGGGAATAAATAAGTGTATCAGCTAAATCTTCTTCTTTTCTTGCAGGATCAAGAATGCTATTCAATACACAAGAGTTGATGCTCAGGAGAAAATTGGAGCAGGAGGAGGAATTACGGCGCGCTATCGAATTTCAGGGTCGAAGGATGACGAATTTACAACTTTTAGACATGAAAAATCAGCAGCATAGTCATCGTTTTCGGCCGAGCCTATTTACAGGTCTCCCTATTCCCTCCCCGAGGCAGTCGCAGTTGCTGATGAGTCAAAATGTTATCGATTCTTCTGATGCCTCTAATCAAGATGTTTCACAAGGTTAGCACCGTAAAATCACACACAGCATGCTGTAATTTGTCTAATACCATGAGGAAATAGACGATTTACCCTTATATCTGAGTTCATCTATGATTTTTTTTTTTAAAAAAAGAAGGAATAATGACAAAAGATCCCCTGAGGTTTGGGCTAATTACAAAAAAGCCCAGAGATGTTTCAAAATAACAAAAAGCCTCCTCAGGTTTCATTGAGTCCTAAATTTAAGGGGATAATTGTATTATTTCTAGTAATATTAGGGGGATTTTTGAAACGTTTTTTTTTTTGCTTCTGAAGGGAGAAATGTAAGCGGAATCAAACCTCAGTGGCTTTTTTGCAATTTTCAAAAACCTTGGGTCTTTTTTGTAATTATCCCAAACCTCAGGTTTTTTTTTTTTTTTTTTTTGGTAATTATCCCAAAAAAATTATTAACTCATTTTTATTGCTGAAGATTTTGATAATGGCCAATTAGCATTGAAATCTCCAGCTTTTGCAGAAGTAACTGGATTTTCCGAAAACAACAACATTTTCAGTGGCAATAGGCACGGGCATGTAAACGATGATGACTCTTATTTACCTGAAAGGTACTAGAAGTTTTTCCTTATTTTTTATTTAGGCTATGAACGTCGTTGTTCAGAATGCGCCTAATATTAGTTTCTTGCCTGTATGATCATGTACTTCTTTTAAAGTTGTATTATTTGCTAATATTTTTTGCCTTCTGACCGTGTTTCTCGTGTTTGACGTGAAAGCAGTTTGGAGCACGCCCTACCCGATAACCTCTTTGCTTCTCCTACAAAATTTGCAGCAGAAAATCAATCTATTTTCTCCCATGCTTCTGCTGAAGCTGATAATAGTATACCTGAAACAAATACATCCTCTAACAACCCCCCTAGCAGTTCTTCTCAAATGACAAGGTACACTAGTTATACTATTGGGTTGATTGCAAAAATACCCTTGAAGATCAGTCTAATTACAAAAAAGCACAGCTATCTTTCAAATAACATCAATCCATTGCACCCTCAAGGGTGTGTTATATGTTAGGGATAATTACAAAAAAGCCCCTGAGGTTCGGGCTAATTTCAGAAAAAAACCCAATGATTTTTGAAAATTACAAAAAAAACCCATTGAGGTTTGATTTCGTCATAGTCCTACATTTCCCCTTCAAATGCAAAAAACATTTCAAAACCCCCCTTGACATCTATAAAAATATTACATTTAACCCCTTAAATTTAAGACAAAGAGGGATGTTTTTGTAATTTTGAAACATCTCTGGGTTTTTTTTGTAATTAGCCCAAACCTCAGGGGTGTTTTTGTAATTATCCCAATTTTTTAAGCAAATACAAACCTCAAGGGGTTTTTTGTGCTACCTTACATGGATATTTGTAATTTTGAACGATAAATGATTTTCTTTTTATATAATTAGGCTAAAACTCAAGGGTGGTTTTTGTAATTTACATTTATAATCTATGCTACTTCACCATGTAATTTAAAAATGTTAATAACTTCCATCTTTTTCTTTTGGGCTAGAAGCCAATGAAATGTAGGTGTTACAGTTGATATCATGGTTAGCAAGCAGGGATTAGCTTAGTTTGGTAAGAATCACTTATTTTACTCTAAGAGTAGGTCTCCTTACAAAAAACTCTCTGAGTTTCGGGATAATTACAAAAAACCCTGAGGTTATTAAAAATTGCAAAAAGCTCCTTGAGGTTGACTCTGATTTATTTTTTTGATGTAAAAAAATATTTCAAATACACTAAAATATAATATATTACTCTTAAATTTAAAACATACACCAAAAGATCACTTTTGTATAAATTTTGAAACATCTCCAGGTTTTTTTGTAATTAGTCCAAACCTCAGGGAAGTTTTTGCCTTACTCTCTAAATATGATTACTTGTTTCCTTAGATTCTTCTTTTTGATGTTTTGCTTTTTTGTATTTTGAGTGATGCAGAAAGTTTGAGTAGAGCATATACAAGTAAAAAAGACCTCTAGCTGTGTACAGCAACAGAAGAAAAAAAAAAAAAAAAAGGATCTGTAAGGAAGATCTCTTCAAGAACTATTTATCATCATAGTTGCAACAATATATAATGAATGAGTAAAGGACAGATGAACAGATTTATTTATATTGAGAGTGGGCCTCTCTTTGTTTATTTTGTGTACCCTCTCTCTGTAGTTGTGTGCTGGACCACATAGAACAGTAGCATATAACAAAACAAAAGGTTTAGTAGTAGTATCTTTTTTACTATCATAAAATTCAAATTTTACCCTACATTTTCTTCTTTTTTTGCTTTCTTGTACCTATTATCTTGGTTTTGTTTTTTCATGTAACTATGTAGCATTTCAAAGAATGAAAAGCAAAAAAAGAAGAAGCTGAAAGCTGGGAAATTCCTGTGAAGGGAATTCTTGGTTTTAAGGATAGTTACAAATACTATCCTTGGGGTTTAGCCTAATTACAAAAGAAATCCATGTAACTTTTAAAATTACAAATACTGCCATCTTAAAAATTGCACCTATTATTGAGTATTGACTGTTGAGCGGTGTAATTTGTATATTTTGCTTCCCCATTTTCCATCCTTTCTCGTTCACTTTCCCAATATCTACAAATATAACATTGACTATTGGGATAACAAGATTTATATTGCCTCAACAGTCTGTCTTGAATCTTTTTCTTTCAAAAATTCCCGAAAGATTGATTTCCGAAATTCCTGTGGGAATAGGGACTTAAAATTTTTCAAGTTTTCAAAATGCCTTCCTTGTGGAAGCCTAATGGAATATAATAAATACAAACTTCAATGGGGTATTTATAATATTAAGGTTACATTTTTAGAGGTAATTACAAAAACATCCCTGAGGTTTGGGTTAATTACAAAAAAATTTGTATTTTAAAATATAAAAACTTTAGGTTTCGTTTTGTATTTAAGTTAGGGGTAAATGTAAATATTTTTGTAATTAGGGTTTTTTTTTAAATATTTTTTGTAAAATTCCTAAAGTTGATGTACTGTAAATAGATTGAAGTTGAGGGTTAAAAAAATAGATATCATGTCATTCTTTTCAGCTCTAATTGCTCTGGATGGTGTACAGCCTTGGTATATCATCATCTGAATCATCACACAAGGAAAGCAAAAAAAAGCTACAACTTAAAAAGCATTAAAAAAAAAAAAAAAAAAAAAAAAGATGAGCTAAAGAAAAGGTAGTTCTTTTATGATATGATGATTAAAGGCTACTTTAGAGGACTCTTTTGTCTCATTTTGTGGTATCTTTTAAGGTGAGAAGGGCCACTCAGTCACATGGGTGCTGACACCATTTGAATGGTATCACCCTATCAGGTCTACCTAAATCAACTCTTCTGCTCTTTTCCTTGCATTCATTTTGAATATGTGTTTGGCCTTTTTTTTATAATGGGGTTTGATGCATTTCTGTTTTGGTATGTTTTTTTTACTTTTAAGTAATCAAAATTGACTGTGGCTCATGAGTGGTGCAAACACTGTAAAAAAAAAAAAGGTGATTCTCAGTTTTAGTTGAAAAAACGATTGCAAATGCTAGTATTTGTTCTTGTTTATTATTGGGTATTTTCGTCATTCTATTCAAAAGTAAATTTGGGAAGTTTTTTTAATTTTGAAGATTCTAATTGCAAATACAATCTTCTGATTTACAAATAGTTTTACTTATACTTCAATTAATCACTTCGGAAAAAAATTCAAAGTGTTTGCAAAAACTCCCTTAGTGTTGCTTCTGTGCTTTCAAATTCACTATTGAATATGTCCTCTCAAGGCACGACAACTTGTTCAGTTTCGACTCAATTTCATTCCAAACTCAAGGCCATTTTGCAAGCTTGGGCAACACGCATTATGAGCTTGGCCAATGGCCACTAAAAATCACTTTTTATTGTTTGCTAATGCTACTTTTGGCTAATATTTTATTTAATCAAAATCTAAAAATGGTGTCGGTGCTACTCATTTAGGACGGATTTTGATAGTATCAATGAGTCTGTTTCTTTTCTTTTCTTTTCTTTTCTTTTCTTTTTCTACTTTGATCTGACCCAGAAAAAAATTTTTATTATAAATAGTCACTTCTTTAAAAAGCCGAAGTGTTTGTAAAAACTCCCTAGACTCGGATTTTGATAGTGACAATGAATTTTCTTTATCTCATCCCCTCCATTTTAATTTATTAAAAAAATGATATTTTGTTTATTTTGAAAATTAAACTTTTTTTTTTTTCTAAAAAACATAGTTTTAGTTACTTTCAAAACTATAAAATGGATCTCGCGAGTCTAATGAGTTTATTCAGCGGGTCTAGGGCAGGATGGATCTTGGTCTCTAAAAAATTTAAAGGGTGTAAACCCAGACCCTATCCATTTCTATTTCATCAGCATTTTGGAATTTAATATTTATATGTATTTATTTATTTTGTTGGGGGTGGGACAGGGATTGGATGGAAAGGTGTGGTTGAATATATGTATAAAGGGACCCTTGATGGGATAAAATATTGCATATAATTATATAAAGTAGGATTTGCTAATATTGCATATGAAAATGAGTACAATGAGATGGAAGAATTATTGCTGTTTTGCTGCTTTGGAGTTATGTCAGTCCATTAGGATTGATGCTCATGTGTTTCTGTCTTTTTTTTTTTTTTTTATCATTGAGATTTCATATTCTCACTTAATTAGTCATTGGAAAACAACTCGATTTCGATCCCAAAAAATCCAATGCCACATTTTCTCCCAATATAAACAAAAAGGTGTGTCCCTCAGTGCCCACACTCTAATATCTTCAACTTCCTCACAAAAGGTGTAGTCCTCCCCCTCCTTTGGCGGAGGATCAATATTAATTGTTGCAATCTTGTGATTATTTTGTGTAATTAGGGATTCAATCTTAAAAGAACGATAACCCCACCCCAAAATATAGTTAATTTTCATATTTAAATTAATTTTTGATGTAGGATCATTGGATTCATGTGTTGCAATCTTGTGATTATTTTGTGTGTTCTGGTGTATATTAATTAGGGATGTCAATCTCTAAAATGATACGATAACCCGACATGGACATGACCCAAAGTTTCTAAAACATAGTTAATTTTCATATTTAAATTAATTTTTGATGTATTTTAAGCATAACCCGAAATCAACCGAAACCATATACAAACCTGACCTGCTGACCCGAATTGTCACCATTGATGTTAATGGATCTGGAATTTTAGTGAGGAAAATTAAAACAATGTGAATTCTTTTTGGCCATTTTTATTATGTTCTGGTGTATATTAATTAGGGTTGACAATCTCTGATACGATACGATAACCCGACATGGACATGACCCAAAGTTTCTAAAACATAGTTAATTTTCATATTTAAATTAATTTTTCATGACCCAAAGTTTCTAAAACATAGTTAATTTTCATATTTAAATTAATTTTTTTTGGCCATTTTTATTATGTTCTCGTGTATTTTAAGATAACCCGAAATCAACCGAAACCATATTACAATTTAAATTAATTTTTCATGTATTTTAAGATAACCCGAAATCAACCGAAACCATATACAAACCCGAATTGATGAATACTACCATTGATGTTAATGGATCTGGAATTTTAGTGAGGAAAATTAAAACAATGTGAATTCTTTTTGGCCATTTTTATTATGTTTAACATAGTTCATATTTATATAAAATACGTGATATATTCAAATAAATCATGTATGCCATTCAAATTTCAAACACAAAAATAGAAACATCAGATTATTTTGTGGTTTGGGTAATTCCGACAAGTTTATGACCTGAAGAATAGCGACAACGGAACAGTTGTCACGGCTCCATTTGTTTTTCTAATGGTCTATATTTAGGGATAATTACTCCAGAAAACCATGAGATTCGGCCTAATTACGAAAAACTATAATGATTTTGGAAATTACAAAAGACCCGAGGTTTGATTTCGTCTTATATTTTCTCCATCATAAATAAAAAATATTTCAAAAACACCCCTAATATTTATAGAAATATTACAGTTATTTCCTTAAATTTAAGATATAATCAAACATGATGTTTTTTTTTTAAATTTTCAAACATCTCTATTTTTTTTCTATAATTAGCCGAAACCTTAGGTTTTTTTTTCTGTAATTATCCGTTACATTTATTGGATGAAAACGATCATTGTAACTACGTTGATACTGAACTTTCACATATTAGAGCATCCCCAAGAGACTCAATAATTGAAAAATGCTCTTTATTTTGAATAGTTGTCAATCAAAAAGCATCTCCAACAAACTCTTTATTTTAATTTTTAAATTTAAAGAATGAGTTTTCACTCTCCAAAATTTGAGAGTCAAAACAAATCTCTATAATTAATTGCATTTGATTTCTTGCATTTGAATGATCTTTTTGAATGCCACTTTCCAAAAATAACACAAAATTTGAAAATTATCATAAAGTACTTTTAATATTCTATATATAATAAATTAATATTGGAAAAAGATAAAATAGAGAGTCAAATACACGAAGAGTGTTGGAAGATGTCAAAAATATCACTCTTTAAAATTTAAAATGCTCTTTATTTTGCAAGAGATGCTCTTTAAATTTTAAAGAGTCTCTTGGGAATACTCTTAGATTTTTTTATTTTATTTTGTGTTTTGTTTTATAACTTATTTGATATTTCACAAATTTCCGTTAAGTATATATCATATGTAATTAAATATTTATTTAAAGTATTTTACGCATATTATTTTTATCTATAATATAAAATGAAAAAATATATATCAATTTACAATTAAAAGTTTGAGTATTACATAAATTTACCAATTCATTACCTCATATCATCTGAATTCTGAATAAAGATCACCTGCATTATTTTCCCTTTCTTAAACCCTTGACATTCATAGACAATAAGAGCTGTCAATTCCGTCCCAGCCCGGTTTTTTACCGGATTGGGCTGTAATATTCCAAGCCTGGTTTTTTAAAAAGGCCTCAAATTCCAAGTCCAAAAAACAGCCTCAAAAGCCTAGCCCGTTAAGCCCGAAAAAACCTGATCGGTCCCAATTTTTAGTGTATTTTCCATGGTTGGGCTGGGCTGGGCTATGAAATTAGCGGCCCGGTCAATGATCGGCCCAACTAGGCAAGATTTTCCCTCTTGGCCCAGCGGGCCGGCACCGGGCCATCCCGGCCCTGGATGTTTGACACCTCATAGTACACTTTACAAAAAGATTCCATGCAATAACACCTCCAAGAAAGAAAGAACTTCAAAGGAAGCAAAAAAAAAAAATTGACATATCCAATGAGAAAAATAAAAGGGTTCATATTACAATTTATCTTATCTTTCAATGAAAAGAAGAAGCACCATCAAGAAGTGCCACAAAAGAAGCATATATGCCATCTTTCTTATTCACCAAACTTTCATGCTTTCCTTTTTCCACAATAGCTCCATTTTGTATGACAGCAATCAAATCTGCATTCTTGATGGTGGATAGCCTGTGAGCCACCACTATGGTGGTCCGGTCGACCATGGCTCGGTCCAAGGCATCTTGAACCACATTCTCGGATTCGGCATCAAGAGCACTTGTGGCCTCATCAAGTAGCAATATCTTTGGAGCTTTCACTATGGCTCGAGCAATGGCAATGCGTTGCTTCTGTCCACCGGATAATTGGATCCCCCTTTCGCCTACAACCGTGTCGTAGCCCTGTATATTTTGAGTATGAATGCATTTGAGATAGTGTGCGTAGACCAGAGGAGGAATGCAATAACGAAAAAGAGAGAAATAAAAGATGTTTTGGAGGGTGATTGGCTAAGCTTATTTAAAAGATTTTATAAGCTCTTATGAGTTATTAATATGTTTAGAACTTATAAAATATATTTTAGGGATAACTACATAAAAACCCCCGAGGTTTGGGCTAATTACAAAAAAAAAAAACAGGATTTTTGAAAATTACAAAATGCACCTTTAAGATGTTTGATTCCGCTTTTTTCTTTTTTTAATTAAAAATATTTCAAAAAACCACCCTTATATTTGTAGAAATATTAGGGTTAATCCCTTAAATTTAAGACAAAATCTGACCTGAGGGGCTTTTTTGTAATTTTGAAAGATCTCTGGATTTTTTTGTAATCAGCCCAAACCTTGGGGGTGTTTTTGTAAATATCCCTGTATTTTATTTTGAAAATAAGTTGAAGGAGTTTTTGCATAAAGTAAGATGATAAACCTTTTAAGACGTTAGTAATAACAATTCTGCAATTAAAGCACTTTACTCGAAATTAAAGAAGGTTGTTGAAATTATATATTTTGGGATAATCACAAAAATCCCCCCAAGATTTGGGCTAATTACAAAATATCCAGAGATATTTCAATATTACAAAACATCCCTTCAAGGGGGTAACTGTAATATTTCGATAATATTAGGGGGATTTTTGAGATCTTTTTGCCTATGACGTGGGAAAATGAAGACAAAACTAACCTCAGAGTTTTATCGAAATTTTCAAAAACCTCTGCGATTTTTTTTAATTAGCCCAAACCTCAGTTTTTTTTTTTTTTTTTTTTTGTAATTATCCCTATATTTTTTAGAAAAAGTTGGGATCTCCTTTTTCAAAAGTAGTTTATAAGCTCCTAAACAACTTTCTTTTTAATGATCTTATAAGCTAGTACCTTTAAAAAAAAAATTACCAAATAAATGTTAGGAGCTTATAAGCTCTCAAAAACTTATAAGTTCTGGAACAACCTCTTTATATTGCCGTGTGTTTATTCTTAAAACCAATACAATTTTCAGACTACCTCAAGAAACGCTTTGAACCCGTTTATCAAGAAACCGGAATTTTTTCGTTCCTACATTTAGGATGCATAAATGCATGAGAATTTATTATACGGAACGAACCTTCTGTAAACCACTGATAAATTTGTGTGCATTTGCCAACTCTGCAGCAGCTAAAATTTCTGCCTCCGTGGCGTCGCCTTCTTTTCCGTATGCAATGTTGGCCCGGATCGTGTCATTGAATAATACAGGCTCCTGGCTTACCAGTCCCATCTGCTGCCTTAACCATTTCAATTTCAGCTTTCGGATTTCAAAACCATCTAGTGTGATTTGGCCTGAACTTGGATCATAAAATCGTTGCAGTAAAGAAATGATCGTCGACTTTCCACTACCACTTTCTCCAACAATCGCAACTGTCTGATAAATAAACCAGATATTGTTAGTAGTTATCTTTGTGTGGTTGATTAATTTTGAGAGAACAGGATGATATAGGGAATGTTCGCAAAAACTTTTGTTTTCAGATGACGGGATTTATTGTAGCAGAAGTGAAAAGTAGTTGAGAATTACAAGTTGGTTGTGTTTGTATGAAAGCTAAAACTTGAATAAGTTATTAAAGGGATAATTACAACACCCACCCCCCGAGGTTCGGGCTAATTACAAAAGAGCCTAGAGATTATTGAAAATTGCACAAAATCCATTGATGTTTGATTTCGTCTTACTTTTTCACTCTTCATAAGCAAAAAATAAAATATTCCTAATATTTATAGAAATATTACAGTTACCCCCTTAAATTTAAAACGGAATCAAATCTGAGGTTTTTGTTTTTTCGTAATTTTGAAATATCTTTGAGTTTTTTTGTAGTTAGCCCAAACCTCAGGGTTTTTTTTGTGTGTGTTAAAGTCAAACCAAAAGTAAAATCAGAAATCTAAAACACATTTCCCCTACTTTCAAATTTCGATAAATTATCCAAAATGAGAAGCAGAATTTGATATTTAAAAACACTAGAAACTACGTTTTACACTCCCTTAATCTTGTTATTATGTACACATTGTGTCAAACTAAAAACAAGAAGTGCCAAAACTCGGAAATACATCGGTTACCTTGCCTGAATGAATCGCCAAGCACAAATCATTAAAAACCAGAATATCGGGTCTACTGGGATACTTAAAACTGACATGCTCGAACTCAATATCTCCCTTTACGCTTTCCAGTGTCATTCCTGAGTCGTCAGCAGAATCTATTTCTGGTTTCTGGTCTAGAAGTGCAAAAATAGAAGCAGCACCAGCTTTTGCTTTCCCGGAGTCTGGTGCAAGGCCCCCCGACTCGGATATTGCAACGGCTGTCATGCTGAGGCCGAGGAAAACCTGCCATTTTCCCCATTTTTAGAAAAAAATATATTTTCACCTACTAGTACTTGCCAAAACATAAAACACATTTGGGAAAAAAAAACATTTACTCGTCAAAACTATAAAATTTTTCACGCTTTGCAATCTAACTTTTTTTTTATTACACTTTACCATCTGAACTGCATGAGATTTGCATTTTGCCATCTGGATCATGTTGGAGATGGAATGTATTGTCGAGATTTTGTCACCATATAAGATATGCCTTCATTGAGCACATTTTTGTCAATTCTAGGTTGCTTGATATGGTCAATTCCTGAGCCTAATACGGAAAAGTTAGATTACTATTTTGCCCATATCTAGCAACCTCGAATTGACTGAAATGTGTTCAAATAAAAGTCATCCCTTGCATGTGGCAGAATCCTGGTGAAATATCCCGCCATTGACGTACTCCAGATGGCAAAGTGCAAATACCATGTAATTCAGATGATAAAGTGTAAAGAAAAAAAGTTTAGGTGTAAATGACACTTTACCCACTCAACTTAACATTTTTTGTACACTCTACCACCTCCACAGGGGGTATGGTGTAAGGAAACTACTAAGTTCAGGGGGTAAAGTGCTAAAAGAGTTTAGAGGGCAAAGTCCAAAAATCAGCATACTTAATGAGACAAAATGTAATTTACCCAAAGTTTAGATGTCAAAGTGCGAAAAAATGCTATAGCGTGGATGGGCAAATGCTTTTTCCCCAGCAAATTATAGCAAGCATGTAAACGTATAGAAGCTTACGCGAAAAACATCACCGAAGGTAATCTGTCCAGCATCAACGAGTCGAGCCCCAGCATAGTAACTAGTAGCGTAAACCGAATATAGAAAGAAGAGGGACATCCCCAAACCTGCTCCGCTAATTAATCCCTGTGTGATTCCTAATCTCACTGGGCCTTCACATTTTTCTTGGTGCAGTTTCATTACCTTCTCTTCTGCGGAAAAAGAAGCGACCGTCCTGATATTTCCGATAGCATCACTGGCAACTTGAGTTGCATCTTCATACAGTTTCTGTAAAAGCCATTATTTGACTTCATTCAGTACTGTTACATTGAAAAAATGCTTGATTCTGAGGGGCTTTTTTGTAATTTTGAAACATCTCTGGTTTTTTTTTATAAGTAGCCCAAACCGGGGGGGGTAATTATCCCTAATCTTTAAGCAAAAAGCATCTAATAGTGTTTTTTTTCTCCCTTCAACTATTCATGAAAATGTGCTTACCCATTAGAAAAACCTCCCCATTAAAAAGAAAATCGAACCCGATTTAGTTCATTTTATACGATACTCGATAAAACTTTAATCTAGCTTGACCTTACCTTCGAGTCGGCACTAAAACCCATAACAAATTTCAAGTGAAAATATCCATTTAGTCCAATGAGAGGTAGCATGGCCAGGACTATAAGGGACAATTTCCAGCTTGCTCCAAAACCAATGGCCAAACCTACAACAGCCGTTGCAACGTTCTGAACGAGCAAAGCAAGCGATTCTCCGACAAGATTCCTCACGGACTTCACGTCCGTGGAAAGCCGGGACCCAACCGAACCGCTCGAGTTCTCAATTCTGTCGAACCAACTTATTTCCATGTGGACGACTTTCTCAAAGCACATTAACCGTAACCTCCTAATCAACTTACATCCCGCCACGGCAAAGAAGTACGTCCTTAACGGGGTGGCCAAAAGAGACGCCAACGCGAGCACGACAAACATACATGCCCAGAATTTGGAATCCACGCGGAGCTTATGAGCCGGCTCGTAGAAAGTTTTGATTACACTGGAAAATAGGAGCCCGTGAAGTGGTAATATCGAGCCGTTGACAATTGCGGCTAACGAACCGAAGATTAGCTCGGGAATCTCGGGTTTGTTAAGGTAAGCTAAGCGGTATAGTGATACTTTACGTCCAGATTTTGTTGAAGCCGTAGTTTTTGGTTCTTCATGGCTACTATTTCCTGTTTCCGATGATTCTATACTTATGGATCGTAGGAACGAGACGTGCTGGCTCGACAGCCTTCCGGAATCTTCTGCTTTGATTTCTGCTTCACTTTTATCGTAACCAGAATTTTGTGTGGACTCTTGCAATTGTATGAGATGACTGTATGCTCCTTCAGGATTTCGTATTAGTTCAGAATGTGAACCTGGTCAGTTGAAACATAAATTTCAGTTCTGTTTTCTGAAGAAAGATTAAAAGGACATAAGATTGCAAAAATATAACTGTTTTATGAGAAAATAATTGTTTGCAACCTGACATTTCGCTATTTTTACACTTTGCAACCAATTTTAATTTTTTTTTGTCAACAAACAACCTAAATTTTGCGTGTTATCACTTTGCAGCCTCCGGTCAACCAGAGTTGGAATATTCCTGATCACATGAGCGAATATTCCTCCAATTTCAGCTGGTCGGGGATACAAAATGAAAAACCCTCAAAGTTTAGGTTATTAATTGAAAAAAATAATTAGTTTAGGTTGCAAATTGTAAAAAGGGATCATTACAAAAACACCCCTGGTATTACAAGAAAACCCAGAGTTCTTTGAAAATTACAAAAAAACCCTTGAGGTTTGATTCCTTCTTACATTTTTCACGGTGATTTTAAAAAACATTTCAAGAAAACCCCTGACATTTACAAAAATATTACAGTTACCCCCTTAAATTTAAGACAAAATGAAACTTGAAGGGTTTTTTTGTAATTTTGAAACATCTCTGGGTTTTTCTGTAATTAACCCAAACCTCAGGGGTGTTTTTGTAATTATCCCTTGTAAAAATGGTTAAAGTTCATGTTGCAAACATTTATCTTATCCTGTTTTTATCATTATAAGAACCTTTTTCTACGATCTTCCCTTGATGAATAACAGCAATGGCATCTGCATTCTTGACTGTGCTCAGTCGATGAGCTACGATTAGCGTGGTTCTGTTTATCATGACCCGGTCCAACGCCTCCTGCACGATTCTCTCCGATTCTGCATCGAGAGCACTCGTGGCTTCATCAAGAAGTAGAATCCTAGGATCTTTTATAATTGCCCTAGCTAAAGCTATCCTCTGTTTTTGGCCCCCGGACAGCTGAGTTCCATTCACACCTACCATTGTGTCTAGACCCTGGCATTTCATGGTGATATGCATTTTTGAGACATGTTAACCATAGACATTGTTGGGGATAATTACAAAACACCCCTGAGGTTTGGGCTAATTACAGAAAAATCGGGAGATATTTAAAATTATAAAAAAAAAAACTTGAGATTTGATTATGTCTTACATTTTTCCCTTCATAAGTGAAAAAGATTTCAAAAAACCCCATGACATTTGTAGAAATATTACAGTTACCCCCTTAAATTTAAGACTCACCAAATCTCTAGGGGGGGTTTGTAATTTTCAAAACCCTTTGTTTTTTTTTTTGTAATTAGCCCAAACCTTAGGGGTGTTTTTGTAGTTATCCCACATTGTTATTTAGGGAGTGTTTGTAATCACATTTTTTAGCTAACAATCACTTTTTTAAAAGGGATAATTACAAAAAGCGCCTCAAGTTCGGGCTAATTACAAAAAAAAACCAATGATTTTTGAAAATTACAAAAACCTCATTGAGGTTTGATTTCATCTAACATTTTCCTCTTCAAAAGCAAAAAACATTTCAAAAACCCCTTGACATCTATAAAAATATTACATTTAACCCCTTAAATTTAAGACAAAATAAAACTTGAGGATGTTTTAGTAATTTTGAAACATCTGTGGATTTTTTTGTAATTAGCACAATCCTCAGGGCTGTTTTTGTAATTATCCCTTTTTAAAATGTTTGCAAACACTCCCTTAGTACTCATAAGAATCAAATGCCGAGTTTAACCTGAGGCAACTTATCGATAAATTTAGCAGCGTTGGCGTGTTCCACAGCAGCTCTAATTTCTTCAAAGGATGCACCATTTTTCCCATAAGCAATATTGTCTTTAATGCTTGAAGCAAACAATACAGGTTCTTGGCTTACGAGACCGATTTTTCCTCGTATCCACCTGAGCTGAAATTCCTTGATATTTATACCATCAATCAGAACTTCACCTCCTTGTGGGTCGTAAAACCTCTCGACAAGATTGATGACCGTCGATTTTCCACTCCCACTTTCTCCGACCAAAGCTAACGTAGTTCCACTTGGTACCATGAGAGAAAAACCACTAAATATTGTCTCATCTGGTCTAGATGGGTAGCTAAAATAAACATCCTTTAGTTCTAAATCCCCGTTAATGTCGTTCATCACCCGTCCGTTTGTACTATAAGGATCTATATCTGGTTTTCTGTGTATTGTCTGAAACATTTTGTAAGCAGAAACTTGACCAGCTGCGAATGCATTCAAGCATGGAGATATTTGTCCTAAAGACCTGAAATGAAAGGCATATGCCATAGACATTTTTGTCAATCCTTAAAAAAAAAGATTCCACGTGAGAAGATTATGGTTGAAAAATGAACCAAACTACTTGATACTCAACTAAAGATCGGTTGTTAAAAACTCATTTGAGCTTGGTTCGTTAACACATTTTTCATTCAAAGTTCGGCTCGAGCTTGAGCTCGACTCGATAAGTAAAAAAAAGAAGGGATAATTACATAAAAACCCCTGAGGTTTGGACTAATTATAAAAAAAACCAGAGATTTTTAAAAATTACAAAAAACCCCTTAAGGTTTGATTCTGCTTACATCTTCCCCCTTCATAAGAAAAAAACATTTCAAAAAACTATCCCAATACAGTTAACCGTTAAATTTAAGACAAAATCAAACCAGATGGGGTCTTTTGTAATTTTCATACATCTCTGTTTTTTTTTAATTTGTCCAAACCTTGGGGGTGTATTTGTAATTATCCCGAAAAAGAATGAAATATGTGTAAAAGTATGAAGCTACTCAAGCTCGATTTGTGTACTCGTTTGAGCTCGATTCGATTAATCATCAAACTAAGCTCAAACACAATTTTTGAAGCTCGATAAAAAATCGAACAAGCTCGAACTATGTTCGACTCGACTCGATTCGTTTACACCCCTAGAGAAGATTTCATTCACAAATCTAGATACAAACATGTAATCAACTTAAAAAGCATCCATATATACGATCGGGACGAATAATCGAGTGCCATATGTAAAACCAAGTGAAGCTTTTTCCGAGGCTGGATTACACTGACAAACAGACAAGATGAAGAATGAAAATATTTGACTTACAAGGATCCTAACAGAATAGCCATTAATATGTTCAAGACAGCTCCGCCCGAGTATCCTTTGGTTATAATCATTTTCGCACCAAACCATACTGCTAACGCATAACTGCAGAACAGAACAAACGTTAAAATCCCCGAACCTAATCCAGCAGCCAAGCCCTCTTGCACGCCGGCTTTATAAGCTTTATGTAGAGATTTTTCGTATTTGGCAACAGCTTGTCTCTCCCCTGTGAACGATGCAACCTGCATCAAAAATCAAATTGATATAAACAAAAAAAAATCGAATTAGACCAAAATGAAGAAATACGAATTTTTTAGTCTTTTGAATCTTCGTTTACAGTTCTAATTGCGCCAATTGTTTGTTCGACCACAATGGCTGCTTCTGAATAAGCAGCTTGTCCGGTTGATGTGAACTTTGCCATAAGTACACTCATAAGAGCAGCGGAGATTACAAGAAGTGGGATTGCAGAAAGCAAGACCAGAGTTAGAAGCCATCCCCTGATAAAAGCTATCACAAATCCTCCAGAGAAAGTTGCTATAAGCCGCATAAATTTCCCTATCTGCGGATTTCCATCAATAAGAAACGGTTAACATACGCGTTTGCAAACACTTGAAAATGAGTGATTGTTAGCTTTTGGCTTTTACAAGTTATTCAACAAAGAGCGTCTTTTAACTTATTTTAACTTTTAGCTCCTATTTGCAAACACTTACCAATGTCTGATTATCAACTAATTTCCGTTTCTGCTACAATAAACCACTTGCTCTACAGACAGAAGTTTGTGCAAACATTACGACTCGTAATTGATTTTCGTATTGTTTAGGAGCAGAGATTTGTATACCTTCTCACCCATAGCATCTTGAATTATAGCAGTGTCGTTCGACATCCTCTCGATAATTTCTCCCGTGTTAGTCTCTTTATCAAAATATCCAATATCTTGCCTTAGTATAGCTCTCAGGTACAAATTTCTAATCCGAACCGCCTGCCTTTCACCTGTGATCATCCAGCATGCCACCTCTGCCAAGAAAAAAAAAATCAAATTTTCTAGGGATAATTACAAAAACGCCCCTGAGGTTTGGGTTAATTACAAAAAAAAACCAGAAATTTTTGAAAATTACAAAAAAACTCTTGAGGTTTGATTCTGTCTTACATTTTTCCCCTTCATAAGCAAAAAACATATCAAAAACCCCGTGATATTATAAAAATACAACAGTTACCCCCTTAAATTTAACACATAATCAAACATGATGGGGTTTTTTATAATTTTGAAACATCTCTAGGTTTTTTTGTAATTAGCCCAAACCTCAGGGGTGTTTTTGTAATTATCCCAATTTCTTATAGTTACAAAGATTGTATAAATTCGAAAATTCATACGTAAATACGTTTCAGTACTTACGGGAAAATGCTGCAATACCAGCCCCCAAGGCAAGATATACAAACTTTAGGGACACCTAAAGATGGTCTTATATATATTAGAATGGATTTCATTGCACAAAAATTCGTCGATTATTTTTCTTTCTAGATTCATTAATGTTTATCATACCTTGGAGACTTCATTGACAACTCTTCGACTTCCAACATTATGTCCGAAAGAGTCGGCTAATTCTCCAAATATGATGGTCATAAGAGGTAAGCACAGTCCATTTGCAACGGCTGTGATCAAACCGGTGACCATGAGTGCATAATCTGTGGGGTCTGCAAAGGAGAACAATTTGTAGTATGGAACTTTGCAGACAGCCTTAGACTTTTTCTTGGTTTCTGATGTTTTTCGTTGCTCGTTTTTGTCATCTTCGTCGGTACGGCTAACCTCCGCCATCACTTAACAAGCAATAGTAGTTCTTCAGTTTCCAACTGCAATTATCTTAAAAATGTTTTGACATGAGCAAAACAAATATTCAATTTTGTCAAGAAAATTCAGTACAAAAAAAAAAGTGAATTTCAGTTAAGGAAATAAAAGACACATATCAAAATGGGATTTTATCCCAGTTTTTTTAGCTTAACGAGCAAGAATGATCGAACGATGAATTTTCTTGATAAAATATGCAAAAAGAGTAACAAACACGATTTTCTTGAAACCTGAAGATGGACAACATGAGTTTATGTTATAAATGAGGACATTAAACCTCATAACAAATATTGTTCATGACAAAGAAATGGTCTAACTTAGAACAAACACCGTGGAAGTAAATTCATAATGCAAGAAAAACAAAATCACCTTTCATATATATGTAATTTTAGTAGTGAAGAGAAAATCAAAGTCAGGTGTTTTCAGGGTTGAAGAAATATGATTAGTTGAAACTTTGCATTTCAAAATATGATATCCTTGATTGTGAGAGGTTGTCATATGAGACTTTTATATATACATACATACAGGCAGGTAGTTTGAATAATAATAGTTAATAAATAAATTGCCTTAACATCAAGTTGACTGTTCTTTCTGATTTTGGCTCCCAAGCACTTTTCTGCCCTGACCACAAATTCTTGATGCCACATCATAACATATGTAAACTAAACCAATAATATGATGATTAATAATAATAAAAGTTGTACCATATAAACTTAAAACACTAATGATCTTTCTTCAAGTTCAAGGGCTAACTCCACTAATATTCTTTATAGAGCAGCCTTTAGCATCCAGGTATGAATTTTTTTGGATTTACTAAGAGTGTTTGCAAACACTGAAAAAAAAGTGATTTTCAGCTTTTAGCTGGAAAAGTCACATTTTTTTTTTTTTTTTAACTGGTCTTTCATTTTCATTTGAAAAACGATTATCTTATGAGGACAAATGTGTTCCTTTTACACACAAATAAAACAGTTTTCCAACTTTTCTTAACTTAATCAATGTCAACTTCTATTTTTGTGAAATACTACCAACTTCTTATTCTTACTACGTCGTTTCCACATCAAAAATCACTCCCAAAAGTAAAGAGAACAATTATGTTCAAGACCCCTTAATCTACTAATAACGATTTTCTATCATTAGAATCGAACCCACACGGATGATGCTAATAATGATTTGCGTATGATTCTCACCAAATCTTCAAAAGAACAAACATATGCCTAGGCGGGCGGCAGTTGGCTATTGTAGATAATAAACAATTTGATGGAGTAGGGATAAGAACCCCGACCTCCAAACCCCAGTAACAAACAATTTGATGGAACTTTCAATGATTAGAACTCATCACCTCCACCCCACAATTGCTTGTGGTGGCCAGGTGGGCTAAGCCACCTGGTTGGAAAAGTCACTTTTAGTGTTTGCAAATGCTAGCTTTTGTTTCCGATTCTGCTTCATGTAATAATAATTGAAAAGCAAGGGGGCTATATTTTGTGCTATAGATTTCGATTTTTCAAAATTATTCCTAAAAATAAATACACACAAAATAAAATACTTTTTCTCTTATTAAACTCTACTAAAATAATTCAAAACTCTTTCTCAACTTAATCAATTTTCAACTTCTATTTGCAAACACTACAAACTTCTCATTTTCAACTACTTAATTAATCACTTTCTCCAAAAGCAGAAGACTTTGCAAACATTCCTTAAATCTCAACTATAACTTTAAACTAATAAGCATTGGTAGCAACAAAGATTTTCAATCTAACTTCCCCTTGTTGAACAGAATCTCAAGTTTTCTGTATTTATATATACAGATGATTGTAAGAAAGTCAGGTCAAACAGTTATAGTGACTTGAAAACGAAGCTAAAATATATTCTGATGCCCTTTTAGTTTTCAATTATGGAAAAGTAAAAAATTCCCATGAACTTGCATAAAGAAGGCTAAAAGTGATTTTATTTAATCCACCTGCTCCACATGAAACATTAAACTTTTTGACATCAATCTTTGCATAAAATTTGTTCCCCCCACCCCCACACACCTCCCCTCACACCCACCCCAAAAAAAAGTAAAAATTCAAAAAATAAAAATAAAAATACACACACACAAAATCAAAAGAACAAACAAGAAACTGATGACAGCCACTGTTGTAAATTCTTTATAGCTAGCGGGCTTTAATCGCATCCAGGTATTTTATCATACCTTAGCGGATTTACTAAGAGTGAAAAAAAAACGTGATTTTCGGACAATGGGAGCTTAGTGTCGAGGCGAGAAGATTTTTACAACAGAGATAACAACCCTATAAACCTTATTTCAAACTAACATGAGTAACATACTAAGAATTCAAAACTTTAACTTTCAATGATTTCAATCTAGTTCTTGTTCCATTTCCTACAATTTTTAACAAAACCTAATAAAAGAAAGTACCCTTGATGTTTGACTTAATTACAAAAAAAACTGCTAACTTTCAAAATTACCAAAAATACCCCTGAGATTTGATTTTGTCTAACATTTATCCCTTCATAAGCAAAAAATATTTTAAAATTCCCCCTCACATTTATAAAAATATTTCAGTCTACCCTTTAATAATACCACTGAATCAAACCTCAGTGGTATATTTTGTGATTTTGAAAGTTAGCTGGGAATTTTTCGTAATTAGGTCAAACCTCAAGGGCAGGTTTTGTAATTATTCCTAAAAATAAATACACACATAAAATAAAAACAAAAGAACAAACAAGAAACTAATGACAGCCCTATAAACCTTATTTTAAACTAACATACTAATAATAATTCAAAACTCCAAATTTCTCCCAATTTTGCTTTCAATGATTTCATCATTTCAATCTGGTTCTTGTTCCATTCCTATAATTTTTAACAAAACCTGATAAAATCAGTAGCCAGACAAATTTCAAGGGACACTGCTCAAGGGCCCTCGAGTTGCAGATTCCCAGGCTCCATAAATTTCCCCAAAAAACAAAACTCAAAAAAAATATCGATTTTTTTAAGGAAATGGGCACTGCTCAAGGTAATCATGTTGGGCCAAAGGGATCTTGTACCTCAGCAAAGATTTTCAATACAAATATAATAAATAAAAAAAAAAAAGTAGCAAATGGATATAAACAGTCAAAAACTTTATAATGCAATATAAATTAATACAAGATATGGTAGCAATCATATGAAAGTTAAAAAAAACAAAAGGGGTGATGCTTCCCTGTGGGGTGCTGTCATTTTTATATTCTTTGAATTCAATTTCTCCATGGAAGCTTCTGTTTGAGGTTTTCTCCCTTTGTCTCTTTAACAAGAACCTGATTCTTTGTACCCTTTAAGGTTTTTTTAAACATATCTCCACCAATTTTGATTTATGTGCATAAATAGTTATAAAAATTCTTGAATGGAAAATGGAAGATATTGTGAATATTGCAGTGGAATTGAAATTTGAAAGTGTGAAATTCTATAGCTTGTCTGACTCAGGGGAGGAAATAGCTGAATTAATTGTATCTGTATTTTGTGAAAAAACTATGGCCTTTTTGTTTACGTTTCAAACCTCAGGGGCAGGTTTTGTAATTTCCAACTATTCATAAAAAATAAAATACACACATTTGTTTAAAATTTTCAAAGAAAAACAAGATCATTTTCACTTTCTACTTTTCACATAAAATATCATTTCAAACCTACAATTTCAATTTTGCTTTCAACCCTATACACTTTCATCTTTCATCACTTATCAATCAAAACTATTCTTATTTTTTAATCCAATTATATATGTTCAAGGGACACTGCTCAAGGGCCCTCGAGTTGCATTACCAATTTTATCTACTTAAAATACTATTATATATATCTAATTTTCCACTAAAATGCATACAATCTTACAAATGTAATATTATATATTCAATTAAAATATTCAACCATTATCAACTTTTCAAATTATTATATTCAAAAATACTATTTCAAAACTACTTAACCAAACATAATCTCATTTTCAAACCTACATAAAACTCATTCTCATTCACTTAAATCCAAAAGGGTGATAATTCCTGTTTGCTGTCATTTTTATATTCTTTGAATAAATTTCTCCATGGAAATTCATTTTTGAATACTTCTCCCTTTGTCTCTTTAACAAGAACCTGATTCTTTGTGCATAAATCCAAAAACATAAAAAATAAAGGCCTAAGATTTATTGTTATGTTTTATCTATTAATCGACTATTTCGAAAGTACAAAATATTCAAAAAACTTTTATCATACCTTAATTAATAACTTTTAAATAACTAAATTTGATTGATGTTGTTTTTTCAAAGAGATCACTCAAAAAAATTCAAAAAAAAAAAAAAAAAAAAAAATAGTTAAATTCTCTGAATGAAAAAAGTCTTGAACTTTGTCCTTTTCCCAATGGAAAATCTTTATACAAATTTGAAAGTCCTTCTTGTCGGTTGTCCCTTTGCATAGAGGACCCTTTGACGCTCAAGTGTTGAACGAGAAAGAATTAAGAAAGTAAATGAATACTGAATGCGTAGGAGAATTAATTACCAGTTAATTACTTACAGTGAATAGGAAGAACCTTTTTATACCTTGGAAATGGGCTCCGTTGGTCGTGTAGGAGAAATCGATCTATGAGTTGGTACACATAGGAGAAAACGACCGTTTTGCCCAAACGCACACTCCTTTGGGACGGTTTAATTATCAAAAATCCATTGAACACTTAATATTAAATTAACAATAATATAAAATGAATTATATTTAATTAAATTATTAAATACCGTTTTTGTCCCCAACATTGACATAATTGGATTTTATCAGTTTTTAAGTGTCATGTTATATAACGCAATTAGTTTTCATTTTGATCTCAAATTCTTATTGAAAAACTCACAGTGTATGTTCTTTCTATAGTAATTTTTTTAATACTTTAAATGTTAAAAACACATTAATTTCATATGAAACTTGGAGAGCTTTGATATGCATTACATGATGATGAATAAAAAAATATCCAAGAGAGTTATAAAACATTAGAAAAACTAAAATATATGTTGAATCCAAAAATAATATATAACCTCTAAATAAATATTTACCATAGTTCAAAATATATTATTCTTATTCCTTCAAATATACTATATATAATTTCAGTCAAGTTTGTATCACCATAATGTTTTTTATTGTTACTGATATAGAGGTATATTATTGTTTGAGAATTCAAAATATACTTATCAGTATTACAATTTTTATTTAAGCAAATGAAATTTAATATGCAAAATTGAAGTGAAATTGTAAAAGATAATATATGTCATTGAAAAAAATTAGAAAGAATAATCATATTTTTATATTTATTATTATGGTGAAACTCGAGTATTATTCGAAACATTTATCAAAAATCAAATATTAATTTGACATTCGCAACAAGACTCAAGTACTATAATATTTTTACTTCTAAAAGTTGTTGTGTTTGTGATGTATTATGAACTTAGTCTAATTGATAAAAATATTAGAATGATTATTAAAGTAATTAAAAATAACTTTTTTTTATGATCAGTTCTCTGTACTATATATATTTAATTTTGTATTTTTCGAACTTGTATAGGGTGTATTGTATTCATTAATTATTTGTATTGTTATATAACAATATTGTTGGAGGAGTGATAGAGACAAATTGATGTGGACTAGGAAGTAGTAAGTGAAAGGACAATAATATATTTCATATATTAATAAATGGTTTTGGTGGGAAAAAAATTAGTTAACTCAAAGATTTCTAATAACCAAATGTCATACCTTTTATGATTAACTATGTGATTAAAATAAAATAAAATTTTAAATGACTTTGACTTTAACTTTACCCAAATAATTTTATATGTCATGCAACAATTTTAGAGAGTGATACGGAAGTATCTCGAACCTAAAATTTTCAATTGAAGATTTCTTAGACAATGGAAGTAATACGTATAACACAATAATCGTTAGGGGCATCGATATCCCGACGAAAATTCTCTGTGGCTCAAATCATAATTGATATGATAATGAAAAAAAAAATTAAAAGAGAATAATTTTAATAGAATGAACTATATAGTATATACATCTTTTAAGCGAGAAAATGTGGCATATAAATGGGCACAATTGGATATGCTTTTATTTTGAAAATTTTCATTTTGCTAGATAATAGCGGTAAAAAAAGATTTGGAAGAAAAAATATGATTTTGAGAGTGTTATTGGATGTGAGACCAAAAAGTAATGATGAAAATTTATTTGATTTAAAAATAGTAAAAATAGTAAAATAATGATTAAAAATAGAAATGTGTTAGTGAATAAAAAGTGAAATTTGTGGAAATGTGTAATAATGATTAGTTTTTAATGAAAAAATGTGTACTGATAAGAGAAAAATTAGAAAAGTAAAAAGTGAGATAATAGTATATTTTGGTTTTTCAAGTGAAATTGTGGCATTATTTTTAGCGGATAGATTCCATTTTTATAATTATCTTTGGATAATTATGGGCATGAGTTGTATGATTTATTATTGAACTTTAAGGTCAATGGGCTTTGTTTTGGGTTCTGCTAATAATATTTGGGCTTATGGAATTCTTAAATTTGGGCCATATCTCATTAGTGAGATCGTACATTCTAAAAATTCTATTTTGCAAATAAATAGTTAATGGTAAGACATCAACTATACCTATTAAAAGAAAAAATAAATATGACATGTATCATTACCTTGCTATTTATATACACATCTACTTTGGCTTCAATTATGTAAATAAATCTTCATATATTGGAGTTGAAATCCAATTGGATTTACCCAATTTAAAGAAAACATGTTTATATAGATTTCACACATATTTGTAATACGATATATAAAATGAAATATCAAACTAAAATTAAAAATCAAACCATCATAATTTTGTTGGCTTGACAAGTAAAAGGACATGTTAGGATAAAGGAGCACTGTAATTTAGATCATGGGATTACATTTTCCTAATTTTCAAGCTAATATCAATTTCCCTCATCTTCCCTTGATGGAGGATGTATGAAAAAATTTCTCCTTTCAATTTAATTGTTTTTTATTTAGTTTTTATTTTATCACTTTTTCTCGGGGTTTCCATCTTCGATATGAGAGTTTTTTAGTCTTCATTTATGAGATTTTTTAGTTTTTCGTTTATCAAATAAATTGTCCATATTGTGAACGTTTTGTGTAGAAGTTCAGACAATCAATTACCATGGAGGCACGAAGGACTTGATAGGAGCCCCAAGAGGCTCTAGCCTAGGGCTCCCAATTTTCGGGAGCCCATTTTTGTTTTAACTTTCTAGTAAATAATATTTTTTGACCTATTTTTTTCCCTCTTCATCTACAACACCCAAATTCAAACAAAAGGCTCAAACTCTTTCCAACTTATTCCACAATTCACGTTAACAACAAACAAAAAACCAAACCCTCTTCTCTTCATCATTGTGAGTCGTGATTTTTATCTTTCTCACTTGGTCACTCATCAACGACAATCGGCGGTCAAAGGGAAGACAATCAAAATGTCCATTTTTAGAATTTCGTCTAGGGTCTCGTGAAGCATATATCCTCCTGGATGGAGATACGTAATTTGTCCAGTGCTATAATATTTTTTTTCTGTTTCTATTGGATCAAGTGTGTACATGTTCAAAATATGAACTGATTTATAATTTTGTAGAACTTACAATTTGATCTTTTGTAATCCATTGTAATGTTATTCGAACAAATGAAATTGATTGATTCTATAAAAAAAACCAATATCAATTATTCATCTCCAACCATACACAACTTATTCATAAAAATATTATGTGGATTATTAATTAAAATTTGATGATAAATAATATTGTATCAAAAAATCAATGTATTATCCAGCAAGTAGCATTCAGAAAATGTACACTGCCTCATTAAATTTATATTTTATGGAAATTTAAAGCAATGTTTTTAAATTTTTAGAAACTCTCCTACAATATTTAATCAGAAATTATTAAACCCTCCATTAATAAATATTAATAAAAGGGAAAAAGAGAGTATAAAACGAAGTCAAATTAAAAAAAGCAAAATAATAATTAATTAAAGCAAGAAAACACGAAACAAAATATAAAAACAGATTTTATTCGACCCGTGATTCTTGTGAAAGGACGTATGATTCATATATCTGCTTACTTTTTTTCCTTCAATTTCAAGTAACTGATCCAAAGAAAAAAAAATTATTTCAAATTTCAAAGAATTAAAAATAAAAAAATGATTATACAATAAAACTGATGTTTCTAAACTCTTTTTCTTGATCCCAAAAATATTTGAAATCAATCCATTTTTCAATCCCTTCTAATTTCGCCCAGTTTCTTGAACAATCCGACGACACCCATTCGCCGTTCATCGCCAGCCGTCCGATTAGATGACTTATGTCGCCGGCCTCCGTTGACTCCGGAGCACCACCGCCCTGTACTAACGGTCAGCATTTCAATTCATCGCATATTATCACCGACAATTATTTCGCGTTCAATCGTTTTTCAAATCGAATGGATCCTAATTTCGGGTTTAGTTCGCCGTCATTGGGCCCTTCGAAGCCCGCCTCTGGCCTCTCCCGGCCGCCGCGGCTCGCAAAGCTCCGAAAACCCTTGACGGGCCACCGTCCCAATCTTTTCCGACCCGTTTCCCAACAGGGCGTTGGGATTGGTGCGGAAGATTCGGGCATGGAGTATGCGGGCACTGATCCAGGTCGTAAACCCGCTTTTGAACCTAGTCAACAGAATGTGGGTCGTAGTGGTAAGAGTAATTTATTTGGTGAGACTGTTGTGAATAATAATGTGGAGACAAGTGAGGTAGTGGATGAAATGAGGAGATTGAGAATTGAGAAAGAACAAGTGAATTCGAATAGTAGGAATGTGAAGATTGGTAGTAGTAGTAGTAGTAATAGTACTAGCGGTAATGTAAATTTGAGTGGTAGAGATCACAATTTGTCAGGAGTTGATGAAAGTGTGGTTTCTGAATTGCCAGATGATATGAGAAGGCTGTGTATCGAAAGCGAACATTTTAGTAAATTATACGGCGGAAATGTGGAAGAACTTCCAAACAAGATGAAGAAATTGAATGTGAAAGACTATGAGAACGATGACTCGAAGAATTTTGGGTTTGGAAGAAGTGATAGCAAGTCTTTTGGTGGGAGCTTAGATACTATGCTTCCCCATGAGATGAAAAATATGAAAATTGAAGATTCAATATGTACGCTTCCACCAATAATAAGATCAATGATGTTAGTTATGGTGACAAGAATAATTTTGTTTTCAAAGACAGTGGAAATGCCAATCAGCCGATGGATATGAATACAACCAGTGCTGCTGGAAACAGCTCTAATCGCGGTAATACTGAAACAAGCTTGCGTTCTGGTGCAGAAACAATGCATGGCATGCAGACTAAGAATCCGGGTGATGGGAATTTGAACAATTTTCTGGATCATCTAATTCAAGGTTTACTTTTCAGGCTGGATTAGAGAGCAAGAATAGTGGTGTTCATGTGAGTTTTCAAAATGAAAGTAATTCAACACCACCACCGGTGTTTACATCTAGTGGCTTTCATTTCAAACCTGTTGGGAGTATCCCTGAGATGCCATCTGTGAACAGATTTGACAAGAAAGTTGATTTCAGTTTCACTAGCAAGTTGGATAGTATGGCGGCACAACCAGTGGAGTTCAAGACTCCAGATACAAAAGCACACTCATTATTTGGTTTAAAC
The DNA here is from genome assembly GCA_016081115.2 of Rehmannia glutinosa. Lineage (NCBI taxonomy): Eukaryota > Viridiplantae > Streptophyta > Magnoliopsida > Lamiales > Orobanchaceae > Rehmannia > Rehmannia glutinosa. Next base: position 2,017,373 of record CM071936.1, read on the forward strand.
AGAAAAGTTGAGACAAAGAAGGAATCAGCCAAAGACAGTGGATTAAAGAAAAAGAAAGGGAAGAGCCAGAAACATGTGCAGGTTCCATCGAGGTTCCAGCCGAACTTTGTCGTTCCGGAAAGTTTTCAAGTAAATGCCGAATCTCCTGAACAATATTCGCCCATGGACCTCTCTCCGTATGAGGAAACACTGGCTAATAGTAATTTTTCAAGAGAGACTTCTGTGGCGTCGGAGGAGTCTTCTCATCTCGATGATAATAATTCTTCAACTGAAGCACCACCATATGTTTCAAATGACATAGCCGATGAAATTCTGGTCTCTGCAACAGAGGGCTTGCATATAAATGAATGTGATGTAAAGGGCAATGACATGCAAGATGAAGAAGCTGCATATTGTGTAAATGAAAGAATCAAGGTTGAGAATCCCGAAGAAGATGCTGTTTCAGGAGCAGAGACTGAAAGCTTTAAATCCGCAAATGATGAGTTAGATCACAGCACTGACTCATTTGTTACTGCACTAGACGTCGAAGTAAGTTCCAGCTCTAAAATCGAGAGACAAGATAGTGACGGAGAGGTTCAGTCTAAATATGACACAAGTTTAGGGGACATGGTGCAAAGTAGCTTCACCTTTGCTGCATCTTCATCTTCTCATGGCGAGTCTTCAGCATCAAGTTGGATACAGAAGAAGAAAAATAGAACCAAACTTTCGTATACCTCCACTCCAGTTGTAAAAGTTTCACATGAACCATCCCACTTACCCTCATTTCAAGTTTCTGGATCTTCATTACCATCAGCTGAGCAGGGTCAGAAAGGTAATTTCTCCAATGTGTTAAGCCCAAGAAAGGATAAGCCTGATCAAGTTAAAGAACCAGCTACCAAGCAAGACTCTGCGACAGTTGCCTCCATTGCAGCTCAGGAATCCTGTGAAAAATGGCGGTTGAGGTGTGGATAACATTAGCTGTTTAATAGTTTTTGGAATTGCATTTGAGATGTTTGACAACTATCTTTCTTATTTGAACGCCTATACAATGGCAGCTTGATTGTGGTTTTTGGCCGTCAACAAGAAATTCATATTTATTGATCCGTGGTCTTGCTTATGATTTTGTTTCATACCAGGGGGAATCAAGCCTATGCACGGGGGGACTTCTCAAAAGCTGAAGACTGTTACACTCAGGGAGTGAAATGTATTTCCCAAATTGAGGCATCTAGAAGCTGTCTTAGGGCTTTAATGTTGTGCTATAGTAATCGTGCAGCAACACGCATATCACTTGGAAGAATGAGAGAAGCATTAGAAGATTGTGCAAGAGCTTCTGCGTTAGATCCCTATTTCATTAGGGTCCAAGTTCGAGCTGCCAGGTAACACAAGTTCCTATTGCATTATGCCCAATCTTGCTCCTTGCTTTTTGGCAGGTACTGATGTCGTCATCCTTCTTTAATATGCAGTTATCTGGTTTTCTGTTGTTTTCCGTTGTTTTCTTGGTTTTCCCTCTTTGACAGCAAGAGCAAAGTTATGTCTTGAAGGGCAACCAGTTGCCTGTTATAGTTAGCTTTGCAGCCAGAAACAACTCTTCCGTCCTCCCTAAAAGAAGAAAAAAGGATTTTGTGGTATTATGTCGAAGTATTGGTAAATAGGATAAGAAAAGGGATATGTGGTGTTACGTAGAAGTATTGGTAAATTGGATATTTTTCCAATCTTATTACATGTTTGGGCTGACTGGTACTCGATGAGTCATTGTTTGGCTAAACATTAATTGTATCAATAAAATAGTACAGGCAAAGGATGTAAGTTACCAGCTGCGACAAGGAAGACTTATTTTGCGTCCTTGTGTAGAACTATAAGGACATTTCATGCTAATTGGTTATACTAAGGAGAGATCGGCTACAGTTGCAAATTATGATTTCCACTTGAATTATCTAGCGTTTCTCCATGGATTTTTTTTTATGAATATCGTTTTGATGTAATGACATCATCAATTTTGTGAAGGCTTTCTCGATTATTTGTTGTATAAGCACTAAGTAGTCCAAAGCTAACTGAAACATGACTTCGAGCATAAAGATCAAAATGCTTTAGGTTGAGAAGCCTTCTAGTTTCAACTATCTTATGGAACAAATTTGGAACAATTCAGTCTTGTTTGGTTGCATAAGCTGAATCTTCTTATTTATTGATCTTGCCCAACGTTACCTGTCCATCAGTGACAGTTCTCTTCCTGTGTGAAGGAAGTCCCGCTTATCGTCTTTGATTTACTGAATGGATCCCGTATATGTACTGATTCTGTGAAATAATTGCTAGAACATCTATCATTCTATCTTGCTCTTCAACGGCATTATCATTCAGGGTTGTTTCACTCTTTCTTTTCTTCAACTACAATTGATTTTTTTTTATCTCTTTCTTGTGACATTTTTTTTTTTTGATATTTCAGCTGTTACCTTGCCCTAGGGGAAGTTGAGAATGCAACTTTGTATTATACGAAGTGTTTGCAAGCAGGGCCTGATGTCTGTGTGGACAGGAAGCTTTTGATAGAAGCTTCTGAGGGTCTTGAGAAGGCAAAGGTATTGAAATCCACAAAACTAATTACTATTATCTCTTTGTTTATGAAATATTTATCAGAACAGTCTGTTGAATATTTGCTAATAACCTAATAAATCAAGTGTATGCACAATCAAGCTGTCAATTCTTTGAGTGTTGCAGTGACTATTGTGCTAGATGTGTATGTTTTGAATGAAACTGCAGTGCTTCTCTGCTTCTAAAAATCATTGCTGAAAGATACATATTTTTCCTTGGTTAGTGAACAATGATTATAGTATCTAGTCGTGGAGATGGGAAAGTGATAATGTGAGTGAAACCAATTCATGGGTTTGAACTGAAGTTTGTCATAGATGATAGCCTAGGACATAAGCTTGTTTCCACAGCTAAATATTTTGCTACCAGAAGCAGTTTCTCTTAAAGTGTTTTAGTTGTATCCAGTTACCCAGTCATTCAGGTAGGTAATCAATAACGTATCTTTGCTTTGAGATTTGTTACAATTTATGAAGAACCTATTATAGTTTATATTTTGGGAAAGTTGACTGAGATCACTGTAAATTTTCGAACTCACAGCGTTAAGGTAAAGCAGTTGCTCATTATACTAAACTGTTTACCATGAAATGTTGAATTATGGAATTACATTTTACAATCACGCTCTGCAAATTTTGTGAAAAAATAATTTACTATAGGTAACAGATTGTGGAACTCCTTTATCTTGAGAAGAGCACAGAGATAAGATATGTAAGTGTAAGCCTTTATCCTCAATTTTTCCTTTTTCACCCTAAGCATCAAACAGTTCACATATAGCATACTGAAAAAGAAAGATGGAATTTCAGATGGCAGATTTGACTACTGGCTGCAATGTTCGTACAGTTGACTCCTTCTTGTTTTGTCTTTCATGTCAAATAGGGTTAACTTGGGTCTTGTGTCAATTAAGAGATACTTTTATAAGGTACCTATGCTGTTTGTTATCTCTCTCTGCTTAAGTGGATACAGAGATTGTATGGTCAGCTTGTTATAACATAGGTCAGCTGTGGTAGTTTTCAAGTTCCCTTTGCCATTATTTGATCTACTCCATTCAATCTTATATCCTGCAAATTTGTGATGACATCAGATAGTTATTCTGCAAAACTGGCTATGTCCCATACAAATCTTTTGTTAGTAAATCCTCGGTAACTTATTATCTTTCTTTTCTAACTCCTTGTAGGTTACCTTTTTGTTTATAATGACCTTCTCATTGGACAGATTTGACATAGTGGCATACCTGGGGACAAGAATAGAAAAATGTTATGTGACAAATGTTTTGTGCGATGCTTGGTTTCGTTTCTGTCCATTCTGGAGAGATTATGAGGAATGTATTTTGGTAATGAGAATGTGGAATGTGTGGGAAATGAAAATGTGTTTTGATGTTTTATTGGGAAAAATGATGTGATGTATTTGGGGAGACATTTTTCAGCTATCTCTCTTGTCATTGTTGTTTGTTGTGATTAGTATGTTTAGATGTCTTATCAGAGTTGTTTTGTTGTAGTGAGTGTGGGTATAGTAGGTTTATTATTGTATAAATATTTTCATAGGTGATTTGTATTTTGGGGGAATTGGAATACCATTTCAGGAAAAGTATAACACGTTTTTGTCTCCAAAGAAGGAAAACTTTTTGAAAACCAAACACGTTTGTTTTTTCAAATATTATGTTATTGTTGTTTTAATGGTGGTAAGAATTTGCTTAAATGTTGCCCAAAATATCGATTATGACAAATCATCTCTGCCTTCTCCCATGCACTAAAAAAAATACATCTAAGGAAATACATAATCTGATTTTCTTGTAATTTGGCTTTTAGAAAGTTGCAGAATGCATGAAGCAGGCTGCAGAACTGCTGGAACGAAGAACATCCAATGACATAGACTGTGCTATTACTGTGATTTCTGAGGGTCTGCTGATAAGCTCTTATTCAGAAAAATTGCTTCAGATGAAAGTGGACGCTCTTCTTATGGTATGTATGAATATTTAGAGCAACTACGACATATACTTTCAAGTGGTTTATAAATTATAATTAGTGAATCATGTGCTATTATATGTGATTTCTGAAAAATATGAGGGGCTAATTCAATTCTTTCATTTTGGCAGTCTGCTGATAAGCTCTTATTCAGAAAAAAGGTTGCTTCAGATTGAAATGGACGCTCTTAAATTGTTTATTATTTGGTATGTATGAAATATTTATTAACCACCAAACAACTATATTGATTGGCACTTATTATTATGGACTATTATATACTTTCATAAAAAAGTCTTTTTCTTGATTTTTAATGGTTTATAAATTATAATTAGTGAATCATGTGCTTTGCCTTTTGTTATATTATTGATATGCATATGTCCAACTACTTATTCTTTTTTCACTTACAGCTGAAGAAATATGAGGAGCTAATTCAGTTGTGTGAGCAAGTTCTTGGTTATGCGGAGTCAAACTTTTTGATGTCTGGTGTTTCTGTTGATAGCCAAACAGTGGAGTTTCATGGTTCTGACTTGAATAGGGCTCCCTCCTTCAGGCTCTGGTGTTCGTCACTGATCCTTAAGTCCTTTTTCTACTTAGGAAGACTTGAGGAAGCCCTTGTTTTCCTCAAAAAGCAAGAGGAATCAGTGTCCCTTGTCGAACGGTAATATCCTTATATGTGAATGTGTATAACACACCATATATTGTTGTTTCCAATCAGGGGATTGTATTGTTCTGTGGCTCAAAGTTCTTCTTGCCAATTTGATTCTTCAGCCGTGAAAGCAGGCCCCTTGAATCCATGATACCGTTGATTGGCACCATACGTGAGCTATTACAACATAAGGTGGGTTTGGTCACGATTTCTTGTGGATAAACAATTCTTCATGATTGGTCCTATCTTGCATCTTAAATAGATCAGTCCAGTTGGGGTTGATATCAATAATTTGATTTGCTTCATTTGAGTTACAAATGCAGTCAGAAAAGAGTAAATGTAAAAAATGTGACAACCTTGTATATTTATGACTGTTGCATCATTCATTGTCATTGGACTATGTTCTCTTAGAAATCTACCGGATTGTTACTGAGAAGTATGATGAGTGCATATGATATAAATATGATTGGTTTACAACTATCTTCACGTTCAATTTTCTATATGATTTGGATATATAAAACTATCTCATACTGTGATAAAAAGAGAGATCTGGTCACAAATAACATATTCAAAAAAATTCAGAATAAGCATATTTATAAGAAATCCACTAGTGGTTTTATGGTCGTCGAGGTTGCTGGTCTAGTCTTTACCAAGTATCTACTCAACGCAGCTACATGACATACCCTGATTTTTTGGTTACTCCCATATATAGATCCCAGTATGGCTAAGCATCATCAGCTTGGCTGCCAGACCCTGATTTTTGTTGGCAACATATTAGATTATCAATTCAGAATGCCTTCATTGACTAGGGACCAGGGTGATCTGGTGATATAAGGGATAGAAATTAGTTGAGCCAAATGGCAAATAACTCATTAGCAACCAAGGGTTGTTAAATGATAGTCCAGTCAGCATCTCGTGTTTTTTTCCCTGTTTTTGCAAAGTAGTAGGATTATAAATCTTATATTGCCAGCACTTCAGCCTTTTAATACATGTGACCATGTTTTACTAGGATTAAGGAGATAGCATTGACATGGAATTTAGAAATGTTTGAGTGAAACTGTACCTTTTCTGTTCTTCTATAGATGCATAATATTCGTTAGCTCATCATGACATGTAGGGGTAATCAATTGAGAATGTCATCTTTTTGAAAACCCTGGACCCTACTCATTTTTCTCTTTTGTTGTCATGTTTGTATGCAGATGAAATTTGACAAATTAATCTCTTTTATAACAGTCAACCCATTGCTATTTAGGCTGCAGGAAATGAAGCATACAAATCAGGAAAGCATGCAGAAGCTATTGAACATTACACAGCTGCTATATCATGTTCTGTTGAATCACGTCCTTATGCAGCAATATGTTTTTGTAACCGTGCTGCTGCATATCGGGCTATGGGCCAAATTTTAGATGCAATTGCAGATTGCTCCCTTGCCATTGCCCTTGATGGAAATTATTATAAGGTTTGCCTCTAGAACATTGTTAGTATGTTGTGAATACTTATTCGATTGTCCAGATATGAGTGAAATACATTTTATTTGCATTTTGGATCCCAAGCTTATAATCTATAGGGTAGGCATATCAACTTTAGTGACTTAGTCATAATCCGAAGTGGGTAATCTAAGTTGGAATTTTTTTTAGAACATTTTACATCAGATTTGTCCACTAGACGAGCATTTGATATATTTTGCTGAAACTTATTAACTCCTCTTAGGAAATGTAACTAAGAAAAAAACAAACTTATTACAATCTTGCAGTACTAATAAGCAATAGCATCCTTATCTTTAGGCATTCTGGCACTTCTTTTTTTCTTTTTGTTTGGTTGGGGGGTGAGGGTGTAAGAAGCATTCTGGCACTTACTGCATATCAGAATTTCTATAAAGACTTTTGGCACCAAGGAACTTATTACTTCAGGGACAGAAATATATATTTTACACGTTATCCCTCAAGTATAATGGTTTAGCTATTAGTTTTTTGAGTTTCGTGCTGTCTTCAGTTTTGTTGCTGTGAATAGGTTTGCTCTGACCTTTCTGATTTGCATACATAAATGTGCAGGCCATCTCTAGACGAGCCACGCTATACGAGATGATTAGAGATTATGGGCAAGCAATTGCAGATCTTCAGAAGCTTGTATCCCTTCTCACAAAAGAAGTAGAAAAGAAGACAAATCATTCTGGAATGTCTGATAAATTAGATAGAGAAAATGAGCTTAGACAAGCTCGATCGAAACTTTCAGAAATGGAAGAAGCAGACAGAAATGAGATTCCCCTGAATTTGTATCTTATTCTGTGAGTGTTTCGTTCTTTCTTTTTTTGGGTGTGTGTGTGTGTGTGTGTGTGTGTGTGTGTGTGTTATCGAGAGAACACATGCCAGTTATTTAGTACCATGCTTTTTCTAACAAAGGGTCATGAGTATTTGCTATGCCGTTTAATCTATTTTGGAACGACAAAGAACTAATTGATTCCTCTTGTTATTGTGTAAAATTGGTTGGCGTTATTTCTAAATCAAGCAAATATATCTAAGACCCTATGTTTGGAGATTGCAGTTGATTTAGCATTCTATATTTGAAGTTTTCTGTGGATTTGAGTTCTTTGAAGCTTGAAGGAGATTCAAATATTTATGTTCCCATTCATTTTGCTGACTTTGCTGTATTATTTGCCTGATCCTTTTGGCGAAAATTTTGATTTTCTACTATAGGACTTTAAATAGGTTTTACTTGTTCTTAACCGTCCAAATACTTTTGTAGTCGGACCCAAGCAAACCTAAATTATTGTAATTATAGAAGTACTGTGTGGAAACTACTTCACGTGATAAAGTTATTTTGTTTGTTATTGTTGGACATCTTTTACATGTGAAAGTTGACAAGTATTTCTTTTAACCAAAGTTTCTTTTTTTTTTTTTTTAAAAAAAAAAATTTCCATCTATGTTGGAAATAGCTTAGAACTGCCACCCAAGGTTGATTTGGCAAGGATTGTTAAAATGATTGGCACCATTTGCTTTATTTTGAGTTGTCTGCTTGAGGCAGGCAATTACTTTGATTGAGAATTTTATTTGGATTAACCTAATTTGGTAAAACTACAAATATAGAGATAGAATGGATTAAGATAACACTTACAGGTTTGGCTACAGTGGTACTTTGCTTTTGTTTAATAATTGACATACTTGTAGAAAATTAAATAAAAAGGGGATAATTTCTATTATCACGACGAGTACTTGATAAGACGAAGATAACTCCTCACAGTTGAGCGTTTCAAGCTTGATGACTTTTTTGGTTGAACCACTTGAATGATTGTTTTCTGTGTGTTTGATGCAAGATAAACTGGCTTTGTTTTCTTTTGCCCTTCTGTTATGCATCTTTTTCTTTTGGGATGATAAGGGAGTGTATTTCCTTTCAAGTGCAGTTGAATGACAACCATTTCCACTTTTTGAATGGTTGTATTGGACATTGACCTGTCTATGTATTTCATGTTCAACTCCACTATCTTTTCCTACGAATAAGCTCAAGGAATTGCATGGCATTCTTCTATCTGTACTATGTGACGTTCATTTTCATTCTAACAAAACAAAGTATTTCTTGGACTCTGGAAATAGTGAATTGGTGTTTTTACTTTGTACAAATGAATGTAAATATCCCACTGAATGTAGACTATGTAGTGACAGACTGCTTTTTGAATGCCAGGGGAGTTGATCCATCTGCTGCTGCATCTGAAATTAAGAAGGCTTATCGCAAAGCTGCCCTGAAATATCATCCTGACAAGGTTGGATATTCCATTTTTTATTCCTTTTTTTTTCTAAAAGGGTTAATTACAAAAAGTACCCTTGAGGTTTAACCTATTTACAAAGAAACCAGCTAACTTTTAAAATTACAAAAAATACCCCTGAGGTTTTATTTTGTCTAACATATTTTACCCCTTCATAAGAAATAAACATTTCAAAACCCCCCCTCATATTTATAAAAAGGGTACAATTTACCCCTTAATTTTAACACTGAATCAAACCTCAGGGGTACTTATTGTAATTTTGAAAGTTAGATGGGTTTTTTTGTAATTAGGTCAAACCTTGGGGGTACTTTTTTTAATTATCCCTTTCTAAAATGAGATGCAGCAACACAATGGATAATTTTGGAATTTTTTTTTTTTTTTTTTTTTGGGTGTAGGCTGGTCAATCTTTGGCTAGAAATGAAAATCCAGATGATGGTATATGGAAGGAAGTAGCAGAAGAGGTCCATAAAGACGCAGATAGGCTCTTCAAAATGATTGGGGAGGCATATGCAGTACTTTCAGACCCTACCAAGGTATTTATTCATTTCAAACTTGATTATCAATATTTTCTCAATTCTTAATGCTTCAGAGGTCTGCAGAAGAACTACTGTTAGTTGGGGGTGATCATCATGTGTCTAAAGAATTGGGGAAAATTATACCAGATAATTATGTGCAATAGGTTCTTTTTCAATAGTGACCTGGAATATGTTTTCTGCAATACCATGTAAAACAGGATTTTTTTTTCTTGAAGTGTTAGCTTACATACGAGTTACGACTCGCTTAGGTATTCTTGTGCCTATCACCAAGATGTCTTCAGAATTTGTTCTGGTTCTTCACAGAGTGTGGTGGGTTATCGTGTTTATCTATCTATATATCCCGATGGATGAACCTTCTATCTATGCCTAATTCAATGTGCCACACCTTTTCTTACAATTCGTTTACATCACAACATCAAATGCAATAGTATTGCATAACGTACTTTAGGGTTAATTATAAAAATTACCCTTGAAGTTCAATCTAATTACAAAAAAAAAAAAAAAAAAAAAAAAAAAAAAAAAAATAGCTACATTTCAAAATTACAAATACCTCATTGATATTTGTTTCTATTTTACAAGGGTATTTATTAAGAAACACAAACTTCAAGGGGTGTTTGTAATACCTTAATGGGGTATTTGTAAATTTGAAAGATAACTGGTTTTTTTTCGATTTTTAGTAATTAGGTCAAATCTCATGGGTAGTTTACAGTGTCACCATGTTGGTAGTAGCACAACAATGCCGTATCAAACCTATCATTTGCCTGGCTGACTACTTTCTACTTGCAGCGCTCACATTATGATATGGATGAAGAGATGCGAAATGCTCCAAACAGAGGCAGTGACAATAACACCTCGAAAGTCTTTTCAAATTTTCACGACTACCCATTTGGTGGAAGGAGACAGTGGCAAGAGTTTCAGAGATCACATGGAAACTCAAACAGAGGATCAGAAAGAAACCGGTACAATTGGTACTCGTGACGACTTTGCAGGATATAATCCAAGAAAATACTCATACCAAAAATCACTGGACATTAAAACAAACGATTTGACTGGAGGTCCATTAGATTTGAGTTTTGATTGGTCATCGATTGAGATTTCTACTATATATGTGCAAACCGGAAATGGTTTCTGCAGGATATGAGGTACTTGGATTTAGTTATCACATCTCCTAGACGAAGAATGAACGGATATCGGGTTTTTTTGCGTGTTACACACTGACCGAAAGATTGATAGTCGTTGATGTTTGCGAAATTTGGCTTAAATCGACCCGGTAAAGAGGTTAGAGGTGTTTTACCTTGTACAAGTATAGAGGAGCACTTTGTCAGAGGGGAAGGACAGAAACCTGGCTGAGTGTTAGTGATTTGGGTTTGATTGGAGAGTGTATTTGTGTTGGTATGTATGTACATAAGGTGTAAGTTCTTTTATTGATTGGAAAATTTAGACTAAAGTAATGAGTGTTAACTTCTTTTTTTGGTGATGTATTATATATTTAAGGTTGTGGCTTATGACTAATAGAGTTTTAATGTCATGAATGACCCGGAACATACAAAAGTTGAAAGAGAAAAATATTACATAATGATGATATTTCAGCACATGATTTGATTTATTTCTATGTTTGGCATATCTACTCCTTTTTTTCGGATTGAGATTTTTTGTTCCACGATCCTGTTCTATTTTTATTCCACTCTACATAATCTGCAAAGTGACGAGTGGGAATAAATAGGAATTTTTGACATTGTTAGGTAAATCATTAACCGCATAAATTATGGCAATGGGCGACATCATCATATCGTATGGGTGGGTAGGATCAACATCGCAAGAGGTGTGTCAACCAAACATCTCTATCATAATCTGCAAAGTGACGAGTAAATCTTCGAAGAAATTGGAAATTGTAATTGTAAACATATGCCAATAAATAGGAATTTTTGGACGTGTTTACGTCCTATAAATAAGTTGAATGTATTAAAATATCAATCCAAGTGACATGTTTACTTTTCATGGCCAATGATGACCACCCCAAGCCTGATATAATGTGGATTATTGTTAGGTAAATCATTAACCGCATAAGTGGGGCTCACTTAAGAATGGCAATGGGCGAGACAGGTGCGAGTATCTAAAGACTCATATCCGCTCCGTCCCTAAAATGGGTGGGTAGGATCAACATCGTGGGGTCAAGAGGTGGTCCGTCCTGACCCGAATTAAAAACAATTAACTACAAAAATAAAAAATAAAATTTAATATAATTATAAAAGTTGTCATTATCAATTTATAAATGGTTTATATAATATTATATATATATAAATTATATTATAATATATATTATATGTATAAACAAAATTGCTATGCGGGGCAGAGTGGATACCCATGGGGCAGAAACGACACCCACACTCGTCCACCCCGATTTTAAACCCGCATATCACCTCCCCGCTCCTTATCCGGTCATGGGACCTAATTCATATTAATATCAATCAAATGTACTTTGATAATAATTCTAACTAATATATATATATTATTCAAATAATTATATATATATGATTAAAGTACACACCAAATTAGACAAACTATTAAATTATAATCGCAAAAATTTCATCTTCTCATCCAAACATCCAAATAAGTATTAATTAAGTAACCGACCCCTAGTAAAGAGTCCGGGCCTAGAAGGACAAGCCCGTAAATAAGGATATCCAAACAAGTTTAATTAATGCAAGTGCCGACTTAATTAGGAAACAAAATTTGTTTCCAAATATAAAACTAGTAATTAATTAATCTCAGTAAGTACCGACTTAATAATTAGGAAATTAGAAAATTTGTTTCCAAATTCGAACACCTAATCGACTTAGGAAAACAATTGTTTCAGATTCCCACTAGGATTTATTTTCCATGCCACTTCATCTATATATACATGTACGTACCCATAAACCTTTTTATTGATCTCACACAATATTTTATTTCTTAGTAAAAGAGAAAATTAATATCTGCTGAGTTTATTGATTAATTCTGAGTGGGAATATATAATGGGGAAGATAGAACCAATTCATCATGGTCAAAAAGTTTACAGAAAGAGGAGATCGCCATGCATGCAGCCTTCAAGAAATAAGACGACGTCGAATAATTGTATGTTTCTAATTTATTTCCTTTAATTTTTCATTCTCCATTTTCATATGTTTTCTTTTCTTAATGATCAAGAAAACGTACGTGTAAATAAGAATGTTTTTAATTTACAAGAATACGTACATAGTTTCTTGATCGCCACTGCATGTCTTGGTTAATTTGGGGGTAGGGTTTAAAGATTTATACTATGTGATCAAGAAAATAATATTGAGACAATTATATATAGTGTTATTTTCTTTTTTTTTTTTAAAAAAAAAGCTACTCCTGTTGAATCCAATTCTTGAGTGAGTCACTATTTGCGTAACAAAAAGTCGTTAGAGGTGTCGAGAGTTGACCCAACGAAGATCATCCGATGCTCAAGTGCATACCTTTAATTAAAATGGGATATGTGGATATTTACAAGCATGTTGGTGGGTTTTCGTGGGCCTTTTGTCTTTAGGGTCTTCATGGGCATAATTTAGATGTATTACCCAAATAAATAAAATAACAGTTAATCCCCATAAAATTAATTCTACTGGACCTTCATTTAATTGCCGGCATAATCCAAATATTTCTATCGAACTTAGTCTTTTTGGGTTATCTGAATTATAGCCCATCACTTAGGTTTGAGCTAATTACAAAAAAAAAAAAAACATAAATTAAAATCCTCAGATTTGATTATGCCTTAAATTTAAGGAGTAACCACAATATTTCTATAAATATCACGACAGGTTTTAAATATTTTTTACTAGGAGAAAATATAAGACACATCAGATCTCAAACATTTTTTTTTGCAATTTTCAATAATCTCTATATAGGTCTTTTTGTAATTAGTCCGAACCTCCTGATTTTTTTTTGTTGTTCTTTTTCAATTCTTGATTGATTTTGTTGCCCTTTTTAATATACATTATTTTTACTCAAATTTACATACATGTATTCCAGGGGTTTGGGTTCCAGCAATACCATCATGGGAAAAAGAATTTTGCTACAAAATCGGGTTATTCAAATGGGAACATTTCTTGGAAGCCAAAAAGCTGACGCGTTTCTCTCACAAAATCCTGGAATGGAATGATTCAGCGGCTGAGGAGGCATTTCACAGGGCCAAAAACACGTTTTTTGCCAAGATCAATGGGCTTCCGGGCCCTGATGATAACGAATCAATCCCGGGCCCTGATTCGTACATCGATGAGATCGATTGGGATAATGAAGTTAATAATCCGGAGCTCCACGATGGATTGGGATTGGAAAGTAGCGATGAAGAAGAGGAAGTGATCAATAATGTGATTAATCAGGATTATGTGCCTGATTATTATCATATCAAGATTGAGGATATCAAGCCCACGGGATGGGATTGATGAATCACATTAATCAATCCAGGGCCCTGATATCAGGAGAAACATATTTTTGGATTAATTGTTTTTTTGTTAATTGTATTTTTTGGAATATCTTGGACAAACACGTTGTATGGTGGTTTCCTTTGTTGGTTTCAAGAATTAGGGTTAGGAAAATGCAGTGTATTAAATGATATTGGTATTGAGTTATATGTGTTTATGAGAATTTTGATTGAAAATTTAGGATGTTTAATTTTTTTTTATTTAATATTCGAGAAATTAAGTAATGAATTGGAGGTTTTGAATGAAAATTTTGGATGTTTCTATATTTGAAACTATAATATATGCATATCTAAATAAAGTGGAAATATGTCAAACTAGTCATTTCTATAGTTAAAAAATGAAAACTAACCATCTTTATGAAATAAACATTTCCTAGTCTTTTTGATAAAGCAAATGACTTTCATATCATTCTAAGTTCTAACACATAGGTTTGATATTTGACGCTTCTCCCTTTCTCCTTCACTTCTTTTTCTTTCTATCGTCTAGCTCTCTCCTTCAAACATTTTGAAACTTTCCGGCCAACATCGACGGCAGTCCGTCTTACTAACATCTCGAAAATGGTATTAAACTATTTTGATATGTCGTTATTAGTCGGAACTTCGTATAGATATTAAGTTTCCATGTCCAATTTTGCAGGCCACACATTTTCATTCTCAGACCTGCAAAATAGAATAGAAGAACATTAGAAAAGAGGTGAAGAAGACACAAAACACATAAGTTTGGACTTTGGACACATAATCTCGTTACTCGGCAATGAGTTATTTAATACTACTAACGATGCAACAAAGTTTTCAACATCAACAATCTCAACCTAAAATATTTAAACCTAAACAAATCCTACCAATCCAACAACCATTCTTAATTTAAACAATTACAAACTAACTAATTCAAACAAAAAATTATAAAATTAATTGAACTGAAGTTCGCAACTGTTGTGCCACTGCTACAGTCGTCGGAGTCGAAACCACTAATTGATGAGTGTTCGCTCAACAATAGTCAATTTTTTTCTCCCAAATGTTTTGCCGAGTTAGAAAGGGGTGTGTGCCTCAGCGTAATTAAATTGACTCATGGACAAATTAAATTTTTCATGTAGTTAAAACTTATGTTTCTAAAAAATGACTAAAAATATTTAGATATTAGAGGAAGTGCTAAATGACCTACGCACTGTATCTTAAACTTAGAGAAAACCTTAAAAAAAAATTAGAGAAATTAAATCTTCTTATATGAAGCATACAATGAAGTTTAATTAATTTGTGATGAGAGACATCATTCCAAATAAAAAAATGCACCTTTATTTTTTATTAAACAAAAGAAGTAATATCTGAACTTTTAAATGTTATATCTGATAAAAGAAATAATAACCACAGGTATACTATGATGCCTATCGGACATTAGTAACTTGCCCAACAAGTTTTTGTCTTCAATTTTAACATATATATAAATTGAAAAAACAAAATACTTTTAAATTAATTTTTATGGCATGTCAAGTAATTAAATATTAGGAGCGATAAAATGCTATTTATCCTTCTAAATAATATAAAATAATATACTTAAATCTCATCAAACGTGTCGCTATTTATTCTACTCTATCATGAATAATTAGTTAATACTAACTATATTAATTTAATTATTTACATTGTTATAAAAATCGGCCTAGGTGGCCGCCTAGACGTTAGGCGCCCGATATTCCCAAAATCGGCAAAAAAAATCGGTCCGGACAAAAAAAGGCTAGGCGGCCAAAAAAATCGGCAAAAATGGGGAAAAAATCGGCTTTGGCGGTCTAGTCGAATAAATCGGCCAAAAATCGGCAAAAATACACAAAAAATAAGAAAAAAAAAGAAAAATTTGGTGTTTCTAGGCGCCACCTAGGCGGCTTAGGCGCCTGCCGCCCGACTAGCGCCTAGCGATTTCTGCAACCTTCATTATTTACAATATTATGATTATCATTAATCTAGATTCATTATTCGCAATCTAAATCAATATAAAATACTTATTTATGTTGTAATTGCTGAGCGTATAAGAATATTCTAATCCTATTTATTTTATTAATTAATTTATCAAAAAAAAAAAATTAGTTGTAAGCCCAATAATTGTTTTTCTTTTTCTGCTGCGCTTTCTCTCTCACACACATTCCCCCTTTTTTCCCACACTTGTTTCCTTTCTCTCTCATCTGTGCTATTTTCATGTCTTCCATTGCCGTTTCGCTCTCTTTGTCCTCCGGCATCGTTTCGAGCAGACGGCATCGTTTCATCGTCGACGGTCCACTCTCCTGCTCTTCCATGAGGTCCTCGGTGCTCTCATTCTCAATATGAATGATCTTCAGGTCTTCTCCTTTTTTTGTTTTTCAATAATTTTTTCCTATATCTATTTTAGAATATTTTTGTTATATTTGCAATGTGTGCGATAAAATATTGCTTCGGAGTTGATGAGTAGGGCTTAGTTTGTTGGAGGTTTGAGCTGCCATGGAAATGACTGTTTGCTAGGGTTTTGGTGTATATTATGAACATTTGCGTCCTTTTATTTTTGAAACATTTGTAACTTAGAGATTTCATATTGGGAGTCTGTTTGTTTCTAATGAAAGTGAGGCTTATTGGAAGTTTTTTGTGAGATTTGTGGCATTTTATGAGGTGGGGAAAGGGGAAAAAAACTAAAAGCTTCGGTTGTCAGACTAAGGTGTTTGGGAGCTCGGATCATTCTCTTAAATTTAGAATAAGACCTGAAAGTAAAACCTGGGAGATACAAGTAATAAATTTCGGTGAGCAGAGGTCAAGTTACACGGAACGGAATGTAGATAAAGTTGCTATTGCATAGTTAAGAAAGGTTTTTACTGTAAGAAATTAAGAACTTGTTTCTTTGTTCCATATTATGTTAAGAAAGGTTTTTACTGTAAGAAACTAGGAATTTGTTTTTGTTCCAAATTATGTGTGTTTTGATATCAGAGCTGATCTAATTATAAGAATTTTACAAGCGTGAAATAGAGCAAAAATGGCTCTACCATATTAAGAGTAGGTAATATAAAGCCTTCAATCATTAGTTAATTTATGCTAGTCAACTGGAATCGGTTAGGATGCTGGAGCCGCATTCCCGATGAGCCCAAGGCAGGGCGAAAAAAAAAAAAAAACTGGAATCGGTTACACGAAACGGCAAGCTATGCACTGCAGACTTCAGAAAATGGTGTTACGAACTGAAAAAAGGAGGGAGAGAAGGTCAGATCGACACATCATCAAATGTGCTACGAAGCTAGTCATACATTGATCTTTACTGTTTGTATATGTTTCATTCTAAGGTTGTGAAAGTAGGTTGGATGCACCAGAAGGGAATTTATTATGATATGTCGGGTGAGCTTCCTGTGCTGAGCCTGACCTTATAGGACGTGTGATGAATGTGTTACTGTATCTTGTTGAGGATGTCACTGATTTTTCAAGTGATGATTCTGCCAAACTTTTGAAATGCTTATATTATAAGAGTACCATATTTATGCAATATGTTGTATAGTGCATTACACTGACTTCTCTATGTTTGGAATACAAAATGTGATATATAATGACTTCTACTTTTCTTTTCTCTCTTTCAAGTCTATATGTTGTTGAATTTTGCTGAGCTAATGTATTGCATTTTACTTTAAATGAAAAATCTGTCAGACTATTTTAAGTGAACTATACTGTTCCACACGTGTACTAGAACATGAACTAATTATGGATTTAGACTAGTTTGAATGAAAGAATCTTTATCTGATGCAAAAGTTGGGGTGGTTGACGGAGGATATGATTTTTTTGGTTCACACAATCGATTCCTTTGGTCTATTAGTTTATCCTCACATACTGTTTCTACTTCAGGTGTTGATTTTTGGATCATTTACTGAAGACGAGATCAGATCTATGCAATGCAAGCCACAAAGGAATGACGTACAAATCACATTTGGTTCTTTTGATTTGGAAACTTTACGATCTGTGGGCATTTTCAATACTAGAGTGACTTCAGCTTTATTCACCTAGGGTATGTGAGCAGTCATCGCCAGCTAGTACAGCAAATGCTGTTAGGCTCCCTAGCAGTGTTAAAAGCACATCAGACTTGGATGTTGCTTTTGTGGAGGAAAATGGATGCACCGCTAGCACATATCCTGGTGGGAGTGGGGCAAAGGAACTGAATCCAGGCCATATAGAATGCCCTGCTTCTGTTAGTTATGATAGTGCACATAATTTGTCAAAACAGACGACCCTAGAGCCGCCAGGTATCCATAGTCTAAGTGAATTATCTTCCTCCTTAGAAAGTGTTGTCTTGGGTGATTCTGCAAATGGAGTTCACCGAATGGAGTCCAACAAGAGTATCTTCGAGGAATCAAATGGGCCAAATGTTATTCCTAGGACATTTTTGCCTCGAGGTTTAGTCAACTTGGGGAACCTATGCTTTCTAAATGCAACTCTCCAGTCGCTACTATCTTGTTCTCCCTTTTTTGAACTCTTGCACGAGCTAAGAAATCGTGATATACCCAAGGTGCATGTAGAATTAATTTTTTTATTACATACAAAAGTTACTTACAATACAGGTCAACTCATGAGTGTTGCATTTCTTTTTTATCATTGTAGATTGGTTATCCAACTTTGCGTGCATTTGTTGAATTCATCTCTGACTTTGACATACCCAATGACACAACTTGCAAAAGGAATGAGAAGACTATTCTTGAAACTGGAAGTCCATTTCGGCCTGTCATGTTTGACTCCATATTGAAAAGTTTCACTCCTGATATTCCTGATAACTTATCAGGCAGGCCTAGGTTCGTGCATACAGCCTCTATATTCCGCTCTATCTTATTCTTTATTGTCAATTTATTTACAGTCGGCCATTTTGCTTTTTTACTTGACCCTTTTATTGGTCAACGTTGTAAGCTCATTCAAGAAAGATTTTCTCTTTTCATGCATCTGGGTAAAGGACCAGTCCTTTCACTGCCTGTGCAAGTGTTTACTTGATCTAGGAGAATTGCTTGTCATTTCCTGACATCAGTTTTCTCTGAGAGATCCTAATAATCAGGATTACAGCAAAGTCACAAGTGTAGCCCTGTCAAGGCTCACATGTGCTGGCACCAGGGTTCTGCAGCAATCTCTAAAAGAATTCATTTTGGGACAGATGACTGCCTAGACAGACAGCTCTAAGGCTGCTGAATTTTCAAAATAACAAATATAAATTTGATGAGACTAATCATTATTTCATGATTCTTTATGCTCAGTGAAGATTCAGTTATAGGTGTGTTTTTCGTAACGACTGCATATATTTGGTACTTTAACTGGTGAAGCATGGATGCTTGTTACAAAGATAATTGTGAAGTATAATTAGAGTCTCAGTAACCTTTGAGAACAATTATTACGTATTTTAACCAATTGCATTCATTAAAAGTTGGTTGATGAACCTAAAATGAAAATTTAGGCCTTCCATTTTTGTGATATGAATATGTGCATTTGATTCATTGTCATTCTTAAACCTTCTTTATTAGATGATAGATTATATTGTGTGTGCCAAGCATCTAATATGGAACTAGCCCTCTATATGTCATTTTAAATGTTAGTCCATTGATGCACTTTGCAATTCAATTAAGAATTCTTTTGATTGTGGGGATTCTGCATGTCTTTCAGACAAGAAGATGCTCAGGAGTTCCTAAGTTTTGTCATGCATCAGATGCATGATGAATTGCTTAAACTAGATGCACAAGTTTCAAATGGAAATGGAAAAACTGCATCTTTGGTCTCTTCAACTGATGATGAAAGTGAAGATGAAAACTGGGAGACTGTTGGCCCAAGGAACAAAACTGCAATTACAAGAACTCAGAGTTTTGTACCATCAAAGTTGAGTGCCATTTTTGGAGGTCAATTAAGAAGTGTGGTGAAGGCAAGAGGTGAGTCAAGGTTTGAAGCACTTAACGCATGAATCAGCGTGAAATTTGTTATTTGTAATTCACACTTCTCATCATTAATCATTCCCCATTCTCTGTTTATTCGTTATCTTGACGACTTTGCATCAAGTTCAATCATGAGGAATGGTATCTATTCTGACCAGATCATCGGTCAAATCATTTTTATAAGCCTGTGATCTGATTTTCATAACAATAATGCAAGAAGAATAATTATGCCAAAGATACATTTTTTATTCCTTTGAACCTATAGCAATATATCATGTCTGAAAATTATATGAAGATGGTATGGCAATCAGTCAAAATAATAGCCTTACTCTTGAATGCAAAGAGCATAGGGGCAAAAAGAGCAGCAGCATTGTTTATAGAAGTTTAGCAACTGAAAAGTACTTAATGTAGGATGAGGAGATCTGCTTCTTAGGTTCTAATCCCCATAAATGAAGTAACCTCTAAAACTGTATGAAATGGATCATTGATTCCAGTCTGTCTTGCCCTCATCTCCAGTTAATATTCTTGCTGCCTGTATTGGTACCACCTCACAACTTCCGTCTTGTATTTAAGCAGGTAACAAGGCCTCAGCTACGGTACAGCCATTTCTCTTGCTCCACCTTAATATTTGTCCTGAGCCTGTATGTACAATAGAAGATGCACTTCAATTATTTTCTGCACCAGAAACACTTGAAGGGTACAGAACATCAGCATCTGGAAAGGTACATCTTATTTCGATGTTCCCTTTCTCTTTTCCTTTTTGCATGTCAAAATTAATATAGGCTTTCCAGTAGTTTGATATAGGGTCTTTTCTTCTTTCACTTTATCTTTGAATTTCTATTGGATATTTTTGCCCTGAATCTTCCTTCACATAATTCTTTTGTCATCAAAATATTGTATACTATATAGAACACGAAAAATTGTTTCTGTTTGTGGTCTTTTAAATACGATGTTTAGGCCTGCAACTGGTGGTTATGGTGTCAGGGGTAGTTAATTTATTTTCTCATGTAAAAGTTCAATGTTTAAAATGAAAAAAGCACACCATTCAGATCACTCATTGACTATGATTTAACTAATCTCAGGCCGAGGTGGTGACTGCTAGCAAGTCTGTTAAGATTCTGGAGCTTTCCGAGATAATGATTTTGCACTTGATGCGTTTTAGCTATGGAAGCCAAGGAAGCACCAAATTGCACAAAACTGTGCATTTTCCTTTGGAGCTTCTTGTTGGTCGCGAATTGCTCTCCTCTCCTTCCTCTGAGGTGAATTTTGCTCCACTCTCTGTTTGTTATGTTGTTGAATCCATCACATGACAATTTTCTTAAAAAATTATTTGCAACTGTGTTGTCATTTTGATTGTACTGTTCTACTGATTTGCCCTATTGCACTTGCGGTTGTGTGTTTCCTTTTCTTTCGATAAAGGTCTTCATTTCTACATTTAATTTAATTCCAATGTTATATTAATTTATAATGTATAACTACTGTGTTTATGATCCGTTTACTGTTTGAAGCTTTTTTTTTTTTGATAAGAGAGTTGAAGCTTATTGAAGTTCGTTTTGATCACATATTCATTTGGGATTCAGATATAGTGACCAAGGAAATCTTTCTGTCATCAAATGTACAGCAGTCTTGAAATCCTTAATTAAACTGAGCAAGAACGACTGATGAATGTACCCTGGCGAACTTTGTTGATAAATAGCTTTACTATGAGAAAAAACACTAAAGACTTAATTACCTGGGAAGGGGAAATTAACAAACATTATGTTGAGGCTAAAATCATATTGTTTGGGGAAGATGATGGTCTGTTTCAAAACTAAGGCTATATTTGTTTAGCTTTTCCTCAATCACCCACTTCCCCCAATCACCAACCAAACATACATTACGCTTCCCGATGTATTTCCCTACTAATACACACATTTCCCAATACATCACATCAAATCCCTCTTCCCCCAATCTCCCCCCAAACTTCCCCAATCACCCCCAATCACTAAACAAACATACGCTAAGATTTGCCTGCCAAATAAGCCATTTTTCTCATCAAATACCTCGTTTGAGCCTTGATATAACTGTGGCTGATTGAGTACAATGAAAATAAAGGTGAATTTTCGTTGAAACATTCATTGTGATAGGTGGCCAATCATTTCACTGCAGAACTTAGTTTGAATCACCAACATTGTAAAGAATTGTTTATTTGTTTGTTTGCACTGACCACATCGGATGTATTCATTCATCTGGCGCTTCAATGAATATTGCTGAAAATATATTGGAATTTCGGAATCTACTTTACACTAATTTGTTGAACATCGTGCAACTCATTTCATACAATGAGGGTTCCTTGCCAGTCATGATAAATTCCACTATGATGCTAATTATAGCTGTAACTATAGGAATGTGAGGCATTAAACATTTTGTTAACAGGCTTTTATTTTCCCAACTGATTGATCTAGGGTAAGAAGTATCAACTTGTTGCAACTATCACTCACCATGGAAAAGACCCTTCAAAGGGCCATTACACTGCCGACGCACGCCATCCAAACGGCACGTGGCTGCGTTACGATGATGCCTCCGTCACACCCATTCCTGAAAGCAAGGTGCTACATGACCAGGCATACGTTCTCTTCTACAAACAATTGTAGTTACAAAATGTATTCAGAATTCTGTTACACATTCTTGTACATGTACGGGTACTAGATTCACGTGAGTATAGAATTCAGCGATATTGATGACATTAACTAATTCATACAAAAAGTCTTGCATTGTTTTCTCAGACTAGGTCCCTTGCCAGTTTCATACGATTGAGAAGCATATACTTTCGTCTGAAACCGGTTGGTTGCAGTTCGGGTGGATGGCGAATGTTATGAGATGAGGTAAAGTGTACTTAACCTGCATCACCTGTGTAAGAAAATGTTGGATATGGAATTCAGGTAAAAAAAAAAATTGAAACTTTTCTATTTGGGTTCAATTAAGGTAATGCTTGTGAACTGTGAAGGATACAACTTATTTGTTTCTTGGCTATTTGATGTGGATTTGACAGTCAGGCTGCAATTGAATATACTTTTCATTTTTAACTTTTTCAAGAATTAATTTGAAAGGGTGATTGGATATGAGAGTAAATGTAAAGATGAAGTTGATTTGATAGATATAATAAATAGCATGGATATGATTGGTGATCGGAAATGTGAGTGAGTAAATAATGGAATTTGTGAATGTGTAATAATTTGTGATTTGACGATTATTTTGAAAAAAAGGAAAAAATAATAGATGTGATTGGTGGGAGAAATGGTGAAAGTGAGTATGGTATTTTTTTTGAAGTTTTTCACAATTAATCACCGTTTGGGGTGGGCCGAGCTTATAGCTCTAGTATCACTCACCCTTTATAAGGTGTTTACTAGGGTTTGAACCTTATATGTTTCTTTCTTTGAAGTTTTTTTGAAATTTATTCACTTCACTCTGACCAGTACTCCCAACTTATTAATAAAAATCACAGTTTGGGGTGGAAAAAAATTATCTAGCAGAACGAATTACGAAAATGAATAGTTTCCCATCCATTGCTAGAAAATGTACCAGATTCATCACACAGTAAGAAGGTGAACATCTAACTGCAAAATTAACTATTTGCAATAACTTAAAATATCTGCAATATGTTAGTTTTGAAAAAGTAAAGAAAAATAAGAATATCATTCATTGACCACTGAAAAGCAGTAAACAATGAAAAGAAAACAATCAAGCAAAAGTCAACACAAGTATTTTATAGTCTACTATATTTAATAATAAAGTAAACAGTACAAAGACTTCTTCACTTGACAAAGTCTTTTATTTCTATTTTTCAAATGTAAAAAAAGAGAAGAAAAAAAATCCCAACACTTTTTTCATTCAATTATTTATGCTATATATGTGGCCCATAGATTATTTACCTTTTACAAGAAAATGACAAGGAGCACCATGTTTGGGTGACCGTCCAAACAGATGATTGGACCTCCAATGCTCCAATTGTTTTTCACTTTTTTTCCTCTCCATTTTTCACCAAAGTATCTTACATCCCTTTCATGATCCACCCACCTTCTGTATGCATACTTTTGCTTGCTCGAACAACCTTTTTGCAGGGATCATTCATATCTCTTGTAAAGAGAAAATAGATTTTAAAGACTTGTTATTCAATTTGACTACAACTCCGTCAAGATGCTATCTTTTATCTAAAAAAAATATTAATTAATTCAAACTAGTAATACATCGAATGATAGAAAATAAAAACAAATTTGTTAAAAACCATGAAAGACAAAACTATAAAAAGAATCATAGAATCTCGATTAATAAAAAATCGACTTAAAACCTACAATTTTGAAAATTCTATAATGCCTAGAATACATGTGATTTCAGATTTGCAATATGTTGAAGACCATAATCTGATTTGTTATCTGTCCACCGGATCGAAAACTTGTTTGTCTGAATCGTCTACACAAGAAAAATTACGTCAAAATACAAACAAGAAAAAACAACAAACAACTCAAATCAATGTGGGAAAACTACTTATTTAGAAAATAAGCAAAAGAGATAAATAGTCCGGTAATTTTGCTTATTTTATACAAAAGTTATTAGGTACGACAAATTGGACATACGTTTAACCCATATTAGAGGTGTCAAAATTAAGCTCGGTCCGAGGTTTGGTTGCCGTGTATTTTAGGCCCCAAAAATAGTCGGTCCTATTGGCACGGACCGAATGGGGCGACCCAAAATTCTTGTACATGAAGTGTATGGGTTGGGACAGTCATTTATGCGGTTCGACCAAAATCGGGTCGGTTCGATTGGCCAGAACTTTTGCAAAGCCCGATGGACTCAGACCGAACTAGCCCATTGCCAACTCTAACCCAGACCAATGATTTATACCCACTATATTGATTTGAAATTTATAGATATTAAAAAATGATATTATTCAAGAAATAATGACTTTTTAAACATTCTAATTGGCATGAGCTGGATTTAAAATAAAAACCTAAAATGACCTGCTCCAGTGATTAAAAAAGAAAAAAAAAGAGGAACAAGAAAAAAAAAAAGCTAGGAATTGAATAAAATTGGGAAGGGTGGGGCCCAACAGCAGTAGGGTGATGCAAACAGGTGATGCGTCGCATCTCACGTGATAGTGACGAGTAAATGTTACGCGGGGAGTCGAGGTTGGCATCCAGGGGTATAATTGGAATACCAAAATTCCCGATTGGCAATGAGCTGTCAAAATGGGGAGGTGGACACGTGTCGAGCAGCGGGTTGGGATTGGACCACAGCTCATGCCGACACTCTTTTTTTCTTCTGAATTAATTAATGTTTTGACAACGTGCTTCAAATAGTAATGATTTATATCAACGTATATTAAATCAGTAGATTAACTTATTTCACAGATCAAAAAATATATATATATAGATTAAAATATATTTAAAAATTTAATTAAAAACATTCAATAATTAATAAAAATAAATCAAAAATAAAATTTATATCTAAAAAGTATTAAAAATAAACCCAAAAAACAAAATAAACCTAAAAAAATAAATATAAACCCTAAGAAAAATAAAATCAAAAAAAACTTTTAAAACTAAAACGAAATCTCATGGATCTAAATTTGAACCGTATCACTAACAAAATATAATTTTATTTTAACTTATTTCGTTCTAAATTTTAAAATTTAAATTCTTTTATAAAATAATTGACAGAGTTATGATTGAGGGTTAATATATCAAAACTTGTCTTTGTAACAAAAAAAAAAAAATATAATATCAAAAAGTACTGTGACGTGTTTAAAATAAATATATAGTATCACTAATTATAGAATATTACTTTAAATTAAATTTTTAAACTTCAAACACTTAGTTTAAACTCTCGATTAGGTTTGGAGGGAATAATATATCGCATCTCTTCTAACAAAAAAAAAAACAACGAAATAGGGCTTGTGATATTTGTTTTTGTAAATTTTCCGAAGTGAGTCTCACTTTTGTCAAGAAAATTGAGTTTGACAATTCCAAATTCGCAGTTCCTTCCAAAATTGAACTAGTCCAGGAGTTGAGTCAATCCAGATTCCAAAAGCTTAGCCAGTCCAAGAGTTGAACCTCTTAAGCTAAGAAAAAATCTCTTAGTGAGGAGTAATTTTCAACACACGTACAAGGTTATAATGGCCCTGCGGTTGTTCCAGGAATACTCATTTGGTGCCTAAATCATCAACTATAGGAGAATAAATCTACATCATAGAAAAGTTATTTAGTCGGATTAATTGAGCTTAATTACAAATGAATATGGATAAACATTTTCACCTGAGATAATGGACATTATGAACTTATTATGATAAAGTGAGTTTTGTGGAATTGTGGGGGTGTAAATTTTAGTAATGATTTGGCCATATGAGTCATTTGGTAATATTCGAACCAATTAATTAATATCCATGGATTAATATTTAAATAATGATAGAATTAAATAAAAGAAATGTAGTTACTTCATTTGGCAAATACGTACTAAATATTGTTGACATAAATTCATTAATAAATGAATAATTAATTGGAATCTATATTTTTCCATATTCAAGCCCATTTTATTTTCAATAAATTCATTTTTAGTAATATGGTTTTATTTATAATTATTCAAAAAATATTAAAATTTAACATAAAATTGAAGTTCAATTAAAATTTAAATTTATTTAAAAATCAAGAACAAATAATTTAAAACGTTTGTGTTATCAAGTTTGTAATTTGGTGATATAATTTAATATATTTTTTTATCTCTTTAGACTATTTTTTTATCCTTAATTTTTAACTAGTAGTTTAGTACATTAATATTCATGGATTACTTTTAAACTGTAATTAACTAGTATCGATAATATATGAAATATGTAAATTGTAATTATCAATATATTTTTAGAAAAACATATGTTTAAAAATTAAATGATTTGCCTCCCTAAGTGTCATTATCAAATAATCAAAATGAAAAATTTATCCATTTTTTAAAATTAGGAGTTATATATTTTTTATTTTTTTATATTTAGTTATGATTGGCTTCTTGTTGTTTTGTAATATAAAACAAAAATATTTTGAATATGATTTGTCCATTTGATTGCTAATATAAAAATATCACTATATTTTTTTCTCCTAGGAAGTACATAGTTTCTAAAATAATATTGTAATAATTTGTTATATGTATATTAAATATTTTCTATAATATAATATTTTTAGTGAAATTTTTATTTTGTGGGGTTGACATAAATTCATTAAAAAGCAGAATAATTATGTTAGTTGAAGAAAGTGAGTGCACAAATAAATAATGGAAGCAAAAGACGTGTAAAGTGATCCTCCTCATAATATATTACTCAAATTTATTTTGATTTGATCATAAATATTAATTAATGATGAGGACAAGTATTCTTGCATTCTGCTACTTATTTAAAGATCACATTAATAAAATTCTCAGTGGGACTGCAAAAGAGTACATCTAAATGCTGCGCACATTTACTAAACACAAGTTGATATATGAAAGTCTACTTCGATAAGTATTCTTGATTCATACTATATACATACAATTATACTAACATATATAAATTAAAACTAAAATACATATTTTAAATAAGCAAGATAAAAATTAAATATTTAAATGTAAAAAATAATCAAAATTATAACTTATCCCTAATGAAGGATGTATATTATATTATGCGTAAAATTAAAATTAGTTATGGAAAAGGGATGGATAATGGATGGATTCAAATTCACTAATTCAGTCACATCTAAATTCTGCCTCAAACGGAAATTTAATTAATCTTTATTTTTTTTATCAAATCAGTCATGCGCCTGAACTCATCTTTGATAAGCTGGATAAAGTTTTTTATAATTTAAATATATATGTAAATTTATATTTTTAAATAACAAAGCTAGTAGTATTATGATGGATGAGCGGGAAAATCAGCAGCATGCAAATAAGATTTTTGAAAATCTTGATGTTTGATGCTGCTGCAACATAGAAAGGATCACATGTGGTATTCTCAAATTTCTTCTTGTTTCTATGGAACCAAATAAATTAATAACAACAAACATATTGCTCTACCTCTGCTGGAAATTCAAAATGATCTCTTTGTACCACAAGGAGAAAGATGATTGTAAGAAGGTCCAAATAATATCCTTTAAACCAGTATGAGCCCAAGTTATCTCTAATGAAGGATGTACATTATATCGTGTGTTAAATTAAAATTAGTTATGGAAAAGGGTTTGGTTCCAAATTCAGTAATCAGTCATCACATCTAAATTTTTAAAGGGCTCAAATGATTATAGCCTAATCCTTTTTTAATCAAATCTCTCATGAGAATAAGAAATCTCAACCCCTTTTAGTCAATTTAAATCCAAATATCTAAGAGTTATATTTTTTAATAAAAAATTTTTAATGCTAATAGAAAGTAACCTTTTTGATAATCGTTACATCCACTTTTTCTTGTTGGGTTAATTTATAATTTCGTGAGTTGATAGTCAAATCCTAGTATCCTAGAGGCTAGAGCGATTAATCTCATGGAGTGCCAGAGTGGCCAAAAAACGTGTTACAAAATCATTGTAAGAAATCTTTGCGATATCTAATGGGGCCCCAAATCGGATATATACCAAACCCGTTTCAGACAACTCGGTTCCGGGTCAATTGATTCTTCAACATAACCACAATTTTTTTTAATTTTTTTCCAACCTAAAATGGGACAAAAAAATTTGGGGTCTAGCAAACTTGTACTTACGTCATTTTTTTTTATCTAATGGGCCCCAAATCGGATATATACCAAACCCGTTTCATTTTTTTTTATTTTATTCTTATTTCTTCAACAGAACTAAATTAATTAGATGACATGTATTCACAATAGAAATTCATGTCAAATTTTAGACATGTATAGTAATTATATTTTTATTTTTATTTTTATTTTTACGACATATATCACAGTAGAACACATGTTTTTATTTTTTTTTACTAAGTAAAAGTTTTTAACTTTGTTTTTTAATATTTTGTTTATTTAATATCTAAGTATTTTTTAAATTTTTTATTTGCTCACCCCAAATTTATGTATCGGTCCACCCGTAATAATTCCTAGTTACGCCATTGTCAAAATTACAAGAAAGTTGGGTAGCATTTGGTTAACATCTTACTACCCTAAAACTAGGGTAAATATTTTTCAAGACCTTCTCAAATTACAAAGTTGTATGTGATGAAAAAGTAAAGGGAAAGTAAATTGTCAAGCAAAGCACGAAATTACATTATTTCAAATAATAAATTCATTTTAACTTCTTATTATTTTTTATTAATAGTGTTAATGTATGTGATGAAATATACTACATATAATTTATGCTTTAAACAATTAAAATTTTATTTTATCATGACCAAATCTCTACTAAATATTTAATTTTCTTAAACCATTTTTATTATTAATTTTTTTTTTTGGCATATAATTATTTTTAAAATTTTCTGTCTGTCTTTTATTTCCTGTTTGGTCATGTTTACAGTTTATTCATTGGCGAGTCTCTACTTTTTATAATTTTCAAAATCTTTTTAGTGAGGACTGTATATAAGTTATAACTTTTGCTTCCACGTCAACTAATACAAGAAAGTGATATTTTTTCATATTTATTTCAATAAAAACATCTAATATTTATAAAATTGTATTATAATTTGAATAACTAATAAAATGATTATTTTTTCTAATTAACATAGTTTGTA
Organism: Rehmannia glutinosa; assembly: GCA_016081115.2. Taxonomy (NCBI): domain Eukaryota; kingdom Viridiplantae; phylum Streptophyta; class Magnoliopsida; order Lamiales; family Orobanchaceae; genus Rehmannia; species Rehmannia glutinosa. The sequence continues at coordinate 2,046,908 of CM071936.1, forward strand.
TTAAAATTATGATTATAAAATTTCAAATAATATTTAATAAAAATGTTTATAAATATATTTTAATATTTTCTTTTCATTTTGAATAAAAAATTTAAGTGTTTAAAGCAATGTATTTCTTTTAATATTTTATTAATATTAATGTAACTAAAATAAAATTTATATTAACTAATTTAATTAATTAATTATATTGCAAAATAAATATTAAAATATAACAATTTAAAATTATAATTTCATTTATTATTTATTGTAGTTTATAAAAATTTTAAGTTTAGTATAAATAATTTATTGGTGAATATTAACTATTAAATATTTCCATAAAATAATAACTATTACAAAATTTTAACTAAAACCATGTTACAAAATAATAATATATAAATTATAGGATACAATAGGAATTAAAAGTTTAAAGTAGGAGAAATTTAAGGGCAAAGAGATAATATTTGTATTACACCAAATTTGGTGTAAAGGAATAGTGTTACACCAAATTTGGTGTAATGTTTAATGAAATTGGAGGAGTTTTTTTACATATTTTTTGGTGTAGGATATAATTTTTGAGCAAATATTTGGTGGGATCAAACATATTTGTTATCTTTACCTGAGATAACATGGTTGTCTCCAACCAACTACAATATTTTCTTATGAATATTATGCGCATGATTTACTTTGATAGCAACGATGTAAAGTGATTTACCCATGAAAAAAATAAAGTTATAAAAATAAATTGAAGGTAATGCCCAAAATGCCATCAATACCATACTTACCATCTAATTAATATTAAGAAAATATATGATTAATTTTTTTTTCTTAATGAGTCTAATTATGTATTATAATCATATTATACAGCACAGATAAACCAAAACGCAAACTTTCATCATAATAATTGAAATTCTTTTAAGATATGTTTTGGTGGCATGTGAAGTTCCCATTGGTTGAATGGAGCCAAACAATGATTACATTAATAAAATAATTATATATAATTGGGGGGAATTAGGTGTGGAATATTCCGATTGCTTATCTGTCAATCATTTTTGTTGCTTTTAGTCAAAACCACACAAAATTCAACACATAAAACACAGATTGTGTATCAATGTCTGTTACTTTTGTTTGAATTTGATAATTTAATTCACATATATATTTTATTTGATGCTTGAAAGTGAAGTATATGTTAACAACGAACAATTTAAACCATTTTTTTCCTAATATTTTAGTATAGTGTAAAAAAAATCATACTTTTATATAGAAAGAAATTTAAAAGAGTTGTTATAGGTCCGTGTTAGGTGTAGGGAGGCATTCGGATCCTAGTGGCTCTGGTGAAAATGTTCTTTATTTATTTTTAAAAAAATAAGGGTTTCCCGTTTCAATTTCCTATATATTAGTTTTGTTTGAGGGGGTTATTTTCAAATTTTCATTTTAGATGGGGTAAAATGCTTTAAACTCTCAATTTATAGATAAATATGTGTTGATGTATTGATTTGTGTTTTCGCCATGTCAAATAATAAGATACGAGTTTTTGTGCCTTAATATAAGACAGATTAAAGTGATTGAAAGCAATAAAAAAAGCATATTTAACGACCTGGATTGAATAAAGTTAAATCCATTTTATAATTTAGCTTTGAAGCTTAAATATAATAAATGTCCTTGAATACAAATTGTGGGAACCATTTTACAATCATAAACTAGGGTTTTTACAATGAAAGATTGTCATCTCTCTCATGTACAAGTGATATAAGTGGTCATATAGGTGATGATAGAGGTGTCAAGTGGGCTTTGGCCCAAGCTCGAGATCAACCCATTATTGGCCCATTTGGACCGGCCCATGAATAGTAATGGTGTCCCGGGCCGGTCCTTATATATTGGGGGAATTGGGCCCCAATTGCCAAATATTCCCAGCCCAGCCAGGCCCACCTTAGCCATAATACCAAAATTCAACCAGCCATGGGCAATGTCTGTTTTTTTTTTTTTAATTTAAATTTCAAAGATTTAAAATTATGTTGAAAGGTAAAAACACCAAACCTCCAAGAAACAAAACCATCAAACTTAATTTTTATTAGTTATAAATGTATGTTTACTTAATATTGGAAAAAATGCCAACAAATAAATATCTTTTAAAATCTAATTAATTAAGTTAAAATAAAAAATGTATTAAGGTTTTTCTCATGTTATGGAGATGTAAAAACCTAATTATGTTTTTGATATAAATAATTCATTTATTTATTTTACAAAAAAAAAAAGAAAAAAAAAAAAAAAAGCAAAACCCGTTGGCAAACTTTCATCATAATAATTGAAATTTTTTAAGATATTTTTTGGTGGCCCCCGCTTTAAACTGGTGAGTGGGTTAGAATGGGCGGGCCAAACAATGATTACATTAATAAAAACAATTTATTATATAATTGGGTGATGATTTCATCTATATTAATTGCTTATCTGTCAATCATTTTGTTAGGTGTTAGCGGCATTTGTTTGAAAACCATTGTGTGAAACGTTTGTTGTCCATATTTTTTTGGGAAAAGTTTTTTCATTTGTTGTAGTCAATAGTTGTTGCTTGTTTGTTCCTCCATCAGATCGATCGATATAGACCTCTCTTGTCGTATGTTCGCTAGGTCGGACAATAAGCACAAACAATTGTTGATGTTGCTGGTCAGATGGGGCACAATAATAAGTTATTTAACTTTAGGTACAATGAGAATCTCATAAATAAATAGGGCGAAGATAAAGATTAAAATTCCATGCGTTGTCAAAAAAAAAAAAAAAAAGAGGGTTTCGTGCTATATCTTTAAATAAAATGTTACTTTCAAGGAAAAAAATGTATTCACAAAAGCATATTTTATAGGCAAAATTTTTTTTAGTCCTTTAAGTGGAGCCACTCGGAGATTTAGTCCTTTTTTTTTCTCGACTTTGAGTTTAGTCCTTTAAATGGACAAAATTCAGACTTTTAGTCCTATTACCTGCTATAACAGGTAAATATTACCTGCTGGTGGATTTTCTTTAATTCAAACTTTAAATAAAATTTAAAAATAATACAATATTATCCGTGATAAAAAAATGAGTTTTAATATTATACTTTTAATTTTTATTTGAATTGTAAATTTCATATCTAGAACTAAAAAAATTTATTTCCTTCAAATATTTTACTAAAAAAATCTTTTTCTATAACTATAAATAAAATAAAAATAGTTTACAATATTAATAATTTCATATTTTATAAATATTGAAATTATTTTAAAAAGAAAAAAAGTACTATTAAAATATTTTATATTTATAAGTAAAAGCATACTTAAATTACAAATATATAAATATTAACAAATTATACATTTTCTCAAAAAGTATAAATGGTTATTCAAACTTTAAAAATATTAAAATAAATATTATTTCAATTTCTATTTATTTGTATTTTTCTTTTGTTTTTAATCAAAAATTATATATTATTAGTACTAATAATTACCAAGTACTAATAATTAGTTATTATAATTACCAAGTACTAATAATTCTTTTCAAGTATACTGTATATATATGTATGTTATGCATACGTATATAACATGTGTATATTAATGTATATGCATATATATATTTATATAATGTTTGATTAAAAATAAAATAAAAATATAAATAAATAGAAATTGAAATAATATTATTTTAATATTTTTAAAGTTTGAATAACCATTTATTCTCTTTGAAAAGATGGATAATTTGTTAATATTTATATATTTATAATTTAAGTATACTTGTAGCTTGAAATATAAAATATTTTAATAGTATTTTTATTATTTTTAAAAATAATTTCTATATTTATAAATTATGAATTTATTAAATATTATAAACTATTTTATTTTATTTATAGTTGAACTAAATATATTTCCAATAACTATATGTGAATTTTATATTTTTTATTATTTTTAAAATCAATAAGTAACTTAAACCAAAAAAGGAAATACAAAAAAATATTTTTTTTTGAAATAGTTTTAGTAAAAATATTTGTTAGTAAAATATTTGTAGGAAATAGATTTTTTTATTTCTAAAATATGAAATTCACAATTCGAATAAAAATTAAAAGTATAAAATTAAATCTCATTTTTTTATCATGGATAATGTTCTATTATTTTTTAAATTTTATTTAAAGTTTAAATTAAAGAAAATCCACAATGAGCACAAACAACTATTGCTTGTAAAAAAAAAACTAAAAGTCCGAATTTTGTCCATTTAAAGGACTTTAAATAAAATGTTACTTTCAAGGGAAAAAAATGTATTCACAAACTAAATAATTTTGCCTATTTTATATTATGACATATAATTTTTTTTTAAGTGAAAAATTGAAATGTATAAAATGCATGGTTTGACCACGTGACCTTTCCTGGAATAAGATGTAAAATATTATAGCAGTCTAGAATCCTCTTTTGTCAAATCTATTCCTTTTTTTCATAGCCAAATATCTCACAAACAAGTTTTGTCCCCCTGAAATTAAAGAACACACAAAGAGGGGAGATTTTTATTTTGATGATGGGAATTGTACGGTTCGATGCAATTTGCTCGTTTGATACACAGCTGGAATTAGCGGACCACAGCTGGCATCATGTACGGTGCTGCACTGGAATACGCAGCTACTCCGTCGCCGTTTTGCCTCTCGTGCCTGTCCCACTATTGCTTCTTTCTACTCCCAATAAACACACACACACACACTATCATATAGTAAATGTCATTTTTGTCCCTTAATTTTCTTAGTATGCCTCGCAGGTCCTTTAACAATTTCATGGTTGTGCCTCATGGAATAGGACTTAGAACATCAAGAATCAAGAAGATACAAGACTTGCCCCGAGTCATAGCTAAATTGGTAAATAACTTGAGTGATGTGTGGAAGTTCAAATCTCACTGGTACCAAGGATGAATGATTTTTGTGTGGTGACTCAATTTGGTAGCTCGGGACACCGACTTGTTGATGCACATCCCGCGATTCACCCATCCACAAAGCTCTATGTAGAGGCGTCAAACGAGTCGGCCAAAGCCCTCCGCACCAAAAAAAAAATTGGGTCGGACCAAAAGAATCGAGCGCTATATTTTTGAACCCAATCCTATGAAAAATACAAAGAAAAAATCGGGGTTTTTCAAAAATGGGTTACAATCAAAAAGCACGGCTCATTTCGACCCTTTTTTGGCCTAATGGGCCACCCATGTTAGGTCGACCATTTTGGGCCAAAATTGAGAAAAAGGACAAGCTTAAAAGCCTCGGAATGAGGTTCATTACTTTTTTTGGCGGGAATACATAGGACTAAAATTGCAATTAAACCCACCAAAATAAACTAATATGTCGTAAAAAAATTATTAGTTGGGAAATTGCAATATTGGTCCTTTATTTATAGGGGTGTTGCAATATCGGTCATGTAACTTTTGAAGATGTGGTTTTAGTTTTGTAACGATTTTGTTCCTTAGCAAAAATAATATTTTTAATCCTTAAGATTTGACAATTTTATTCTTATAATTTTTAGTTGGTGTAATTTCTGTCCTATTAGTTAAAATAACCAATAATGCCAAATTTATATGTGTTTTTTAATTCATAATTAGGAATAATACATGTTGAACTCATGTTTGAATTTTGATTCGGATGTATAATTCTAAAAATTCTTCCATCGTTAGATAATCTATAGTATAAATGATAAATAAACTCAAGTCATAAATAAATAAAACATAAGCTCTGATATTATCTTCTACTTTATCATATGTACACTGAATATTTTGGCTACCAAGGACATTTTGAAAATAAGTGAAATATTGAAATAATCATCAAAACCAAAATTTGTACCAATTTAAAATTTATAGGACAAAAATTGCACAAAAACAAAACTTAATAGGACCAAAATTGCAACAAAAAAATAAAAACTTATATATGGCTAAAATCGCTATTTTAAGAGTTACATGACTAATATTGAAATACCTGATGCAAGAGTAATTTTGCATTTTTCCCTTATTAGTTTGTTTTTGTTCAAATTACAAATGCAAATGAATATGTACTTTAACTATACTCCATGTTTCTTCAAAAAAAAAAAAAAAAAAAAAGTATACTCCATATGAAATACTCAAGAAAAAGTGTCAAAGAAGATGACCAAATGAAAAAGACTATTCCAACTTTAAATATTCGAGACAAAATAAGATATTTTGCATTTATATACCATCCATTAAATTTCATTTCTCATCATACATGAAATTTCCTAATTAAAAGTAATAACCTTGTCACAATCCTTTTTCTACTATTAAGACAAGCCCCCGTCACCATTCACCATAGCCATATGCCATTACCAAACTACACATTTCAAAATTAAAGTTGGACAATTCCAAACCCAACTCCAAAACAGGGATGACAATCCTGATATGACACGAACTCAATTCGAAGTTATGGAAAATCCAAAAATGACTAATCAGGAGCGGAACCAGGATTCGACACTGAGAGGGGCCGATTTTTGCAGCTTAGACCTCCTAGGGGCGCCAGAATCGATTTTTTTTGCAGCGCATGGCAAGCACCTAGGCCAGTTGTTTGACGCGTAATGTCTTTCATTTTTATCGAGCAAAAACGATTTTTTTGCGATTTTTTTGGCAAAATCGGCCGCTAGGCGATTTTATAACATTGATTTGTATCAAATACAATGTCAATATTCATCATTAAGTATCCTAAAATACATCATAACACAAAATTGACGTACTTTTTCTTTTACAAAAAAAATAAGGGAGGCCAAATGGAATTAATCCCAAAATTTACATATAAAAAATAAAAAAAATAAAAAAATATTGTCACCCTACCCATCAAGTAGGTCCGCCCCTACGACTAATACAAATCTGATATGATGTTGCCATTTTTCATAAAACATTGTTATTTTATATTTTATTTAATTTTGATGTATTTTAAAAATCACCCGAAATCGATATGAAATTAAACACAAACACGACCCGAATTGACACTGCTTCTCCAGGTGGCCTCTATTAGACCATTGCTCTATAAAAGATATTACTCTATAGATGCCAACTTCCATCCCTAGAAGTTCACCAAAAGCCAGTGGCAAACCTGTCATTTCACCCATAACAGGAGGGATCCCATATGGCAAAAGCTTCTCAATTTTCTAAGCCCGGTCAAACCAGAATCCACCTCGCTAAATCTAAAAGTTAACAAATCAGGCATTTCCTTATTCATCAGGGGCATATCCGTCATTTCTCCTCCCTTATTAATGCCCAACAGTTCGCTTTCCAAAACTCTCCCACCATTTCTCTCTCTCTCTCTAAGAAAAACCTTTCTTTGAGCATCTCTTTCATCGTTTCTCCGCAGTTGTAAACGGAGAAAAAATCCACAGTACGACATCGTTTTCACCTCCGACGGTAGCATAAGACGCCGTTTCAGTTCCTTTCACTTCGATAAAAAGCACGCCGAAGTTTCACGCCCCGGAGTGAGTTTTCGAAAAAAATCGATCATCGAAACTTCGCCGTGTGTTGATCGATTGGAGAAAAGAGTATCTTTGTTTGTGGTGAAGATGGTTGATTGATTTTGATACCGTTTTTTTGGTGTAAGGATATACGAAATAAAGGGTTTGGGAGGGGGAAGGGCAACAACGTATATGGGGAAGGTGGTGGTGGCGGCGTTGGCGGCGGGGTGTACGGTTGCGGCTTGCGTGGTGGCGTCGGTGATGGTGAGGAGGAGTGTTAGACGGAGGAGGGGGTGGAGGAGGGTGGTCAGGGTACTGGAGGAGCTGGAGGAGGGATGCGCTACCCCGGTTGGGCGGCTGCGGCAGGTTGTCGATGCTATGGCGGTTGAGATGCACGCTGGTCTCGCGTCTGAGGGCGGGTCTAAGCTTAAGATGCTCCTCACCTACGTTCACAACCTCCCCACTGGGTATAGCAACAGATACTTTTGTATTCATATGCTTATGTGTATTTGTTAGTGTAGTGAGCTTGTATATTTACTCTATATATGTGTGCATCTGCTGCATGCGTCTATTAGTTGATATTTTGTTGGTTTTGTCCAGTTTGGTACTCGAATATGTGGCTATGTGAGTTCAAGTGTTGGATTTTTATGTGGCATTGATTTCATTTTGAGAAGGGTGGAAATCTCACTTTTTTAGAAATTAGGGTTATTGACGTATTCTGCGCCTCTGGTCTAAAATTAGGATTGTCTGCTTTGCTTCAAAATTGCGATGGTTTTGGTATGAGTGCCTCTGACTAGTTCGTTAGCTGGCAATTGATTCAAACTAACTTTGCAGCTGGTACTATTGGATAATTGTTTAAAATTGTGCATTGTAGTCTTGGGATTCCGTTTACTTGTCTAAAGTCATAAGTTCTGATGGTGCTGTTCAAAATTAAAAAAATAAAAAATTGGTCTGTTTTCTGTATGCTAGCATCTGCTGCATTTAATCAAACTTTTTTTGCCAGGAATGAAAAAGGAACTTATTACGCCCTAGATCTTGGTGGAACGAATTTCCGGGTATTGCGTGTGCAGTTAGGAGGCCAGAGGTCTGCTATCATTAGACATGACCTTGATCGACAACCCATTCCACAAAATTTGATGACCAGCACAAGCGAGGTGGTCGAAAATTGATTTTGGGTATTAATGAAAATATGTGGATTTTGAGACCTCGAAAGCTGATTTTTTTTTTCTTTGTTCTGTTTCCACTTGAAGGAACTTTTTGACTTTATAGCAACATCGTTGAAGGATTTTGTTGAAAGGGAAGAAAGTTTTTCCTTGACTTCACAACAGGAAAGAAGGGAACTTGGCTTCACATTTTCATATCCAGTGAAACAAACTTCTACTTCGTCTGGAAATCTTATTAAATGGACTAAAGGATTCTCTGTTGAAGACATGGTTAGTTGCATTATGATTGTTTCATACTTTTATTGATCCCCAACAGTATTCCACAATGGTGTGAAAAAATCAATTTTACTTTGACAAGTCTACTTGTTCCCTCTTAGAATCTGTATCTTTCGTTTTCACTTATATTATGATATATAATAGTCTGTAGTATACATGTGTTTCTTTCATACCAATGAAGGAGCTTATCGAAAGAAGTGACAAGTTCCTGTATTATTGGTGTCACGGCAGTCTACCTCATGTTTGCATTGATTGTACCAGCTTATGGCTTTTATAGTTTAAATAAGTTGTGCCGGAATTAATTAAAGATCAGTCAAAAGCTTTATGTTTTCATATACTATTACTATAATACTAAAATTGATTCACTGATGCAGAATAATCATGATGAGTGTAATTTGACTTATGTAGCATGATAACTTTATTGCAGGTTGGAAGAGATGTTTCTGAGTGCTTACAGCAAGCGATATCTCAAAAAGGCCTGGATATGCGAGTGGCTGTTCTTGTATGCAATTTATTTCATTTTGTTGATTTTACTTTTTAATAGGATTATGCAAGAGTGAAATGAAAAGATTTTATATTGGATATAGGACTGAAAACTCCAACTGCTTCATGAATGTTAGTTGAGGAAGAGAATATCAGCTTTGGTGGTTAAAACTTCCCATGTATAGCGCAAAGGAGATGCAATCAAACTTATTTCTCTTCTGATTATTGTTGTTGGGATAATTAAAATTACTAATTCCTGATTTCATTTTTCTGCTCTGATGCAATCTGACCTGTCCTTTATGTCAACCTATCTCTTGCCAATGAGAACAGGATTTAGTTTGGATGATATCTTATTACGGAATCATCTTTCTTTAGCCCATTATTTCTTTTAGGTGAATAACTTTCATCATCACTTGTTTGTTCAGCTGGTTATATTTGTCAGATAATTCAACTTATTTGCTATTGATTGTCCTTTCTGCTCTGAGTGGGTCAATTGGGTCTGGTGGTATTACAACTTTATGTCTGCTATCTGTTGCCAATAGAGAAAAAACAAGGCTTGGTATCCTGATGCCTTCTATGATAATCATTTTCTTTCAGAACTCTTCAGTTGGATAACTTTCTTGATTTTCTTGTCCAGCTGGAAGTACATGTTCATTTTTCTGTTTGTTTATGGTTTTAATTTTGTAGTCTATGGTGGTTATCATCTCAATTAATGCTTATTAGAAGATATAGGTATTTTGTTTGTCCTTTGTGTTAACCATATGGATTATAGTGTTTGCAGTTGCATGATACATTGCTTATTTTTTTGCTTAAGCAGATAAATGATACTGTGGGGACCTTGGCTCTTGGTCATTATCACGATGAAGACACAGTCACTGCTGTGATTTTTGGTACAGGTACGAATGCCTGTTATTTGGAGCGGGCAGATGCCATCATTAAGTGCCAAGGTCTAATTACAACTTCAGGAAGCACGGTATCCTTTCTAGCATGTCGACTCAGCACGAATAATAAATTATTATTGCACATTGGCTAAGTTGTCTTGTTAATTTTTATTCTTAAACATGTTTAGGTTGTTAACTTGGAATGGGGAAATTTTTGGTCATCTCATTTGCCAAGAACTTCATACGATATCGACTTGGATGCTGATAGTCCTAATCCAAATGATCAGGTGGGATTAGGTTTACATAGGGTGTCTTTCCTAATTCAACTATTTCTTCCGCAAGTTTTGGCTAAACAATTTGTGAGGGTGGCTAATGATCAGAATCCTTCTGCAGGGTTTTGAGAAAATGATATCGGGAATGTATCTAGGAGAAATTGTACGAAGAGTAATTCTTCAAATGATGCAGGAGTCGGATGTTCTCAGACCTTTTTCTTCCAAATTAGATGTGCCCTTCATCTTGAGGTATAATCCCATTCTTTATCTTTCTTTGCCCCTTCGTACTGACTACTGAGGAGCACACATAATTATGCTAGCTTATCATGCTGATGAATTTTCTTCCCTGTGTTTTTAATGGTTGTAATGCTGAAGCCAAAGGAAAGAAACCATGTAAATTTGTAGATGCATTATCTCCTTAGAGATTCTGAATTTATGTTGTAGGGTGCCCTTTGGCAATGATATCCCACTATGTGGGGTTTTGAAGTTTATAGTGAATTAATTGTCTAAAATTATTTTTTTTAGGAAATGAAAGTTTTACGCCGAAGTAAGATTAAGAATGACCTATTTTGGATGAATTTTAACTTTCAACATTGTTTCAATATATATTCTTCAGGAGTTATCTGGAAAATCTGTTAATTGATTTCACTTTATAAATTGTCACACAACAAGCAGGGAAATGAAGGCTAGGGGGGCGAGGCTTATTTTAATTTGAAACTAATAGACAAATAGATAGTTTTTATACTTTTAGGGGGGCAAAATTATAAATTTAGGACTTTGATTTAAAATCCATTTGGTGCAAATTGTTAGGATAATTTGATGAAACATCTCTGTTAAGCTCTAGATGGTGCCTTACCTAGACTAGGAAAAAAGAAATGAACGTCTCAACATAGTGAATTGGTTACTTTTCTATCTTTTCTTTTTCCTTCTTGGTTTTATTCTCTCCCTATTTGATAAGCTTTTTAAATTTTCTTTTCCCTTAAGTTGATTTATTCTCCATTAGATATACGTCGTGAATGGTCTATTACATTTTAAAAATTTGTTTCTATGCTGTTAAATACTCTGTATATGTGTGTTGATAACTGTTGGAAATGGATTGGGGAAATAACAAAAAGATAACATGGTGTTTCACTGTTTCTGCATTCTGATTAGAAGGTTCATATTTTTCTTTTTCTTTTTACAAGAAATTACTTTATTGTAAGTTGTCACCCTATGAGCAGTCATGTAACATTGATATGCAGCAGCCTGTTTCATTTCTAGTTTATAATATCATTTGCATGTGGATTTATTATTTAATCTGTGGCGCTAATCTTTTCAGGACACAGTTGATGGCTGCTATGCATGAGGATGATTCCCCTAACTTGAGTGAAGTGGCCAGAATATTAAACGATACCTTTGAGGTCCAACTATTTCATTTCAATTTAGTCTTTACACTTCAAATGCAGTTAAGTTCAGATCCGTACACGGGTCAAGTCACTGTTTTTTCTCATCCTCATTTCTTGCATTTCAGATCCCTGATGTTCCTCTTAATTTCCGGAAGCTTGTCGTGAAGATATGTGATGTGGTGACATGCAGAGCAGCCAGATTGGCAGCTGCTGGTATTGTGGGGATATTGAAGAAGATCGGGCGGGACGGGAGTGGTGGAATTGCGAGTGGGAAAACAAAAGGTGGTAGCCAGAATAAGATGAGACGAACCGTAGTGGCGGTTGAAGGAGGTTTGTATACAAACTATAGAATGTTCAGAGAGTATCTAAATGAAGCAATGGGACAAATATTAGGCGAGGACGTTGCTCCATATGTTGTCATTAGGGTGACGGAAGATGGGTCGGGTATTGGAGCAGCACTTCTAGCTGCATCACATTCGGCATCATCTTCCGCTCTGGATAGAGTAAGTACATGAATATTATAGATTTATACAGCTTTTGTAAATTTGTGTTATATAGTAGGTTTGATCTCATAGGTTACAATTTTCTCAATTATATTTTTGAATATATGCAGCTGTGTGGAATTGTGGAATCTTTTCCCTCTTCCTAGCCTGTGTAATATGTATAGTGTCTGTATGGGAGTTGAAACATTGAGGTCGATTCTATTTATTTATTAATTCATTTATTTCATTTGAAGTGGTGCATCTTTGAACATTTATTACAATTTCTACTAGGTGTTATCTGGTGTTTTAAATTTGGGTTAAATACTTATTACGCGAGTTTTTTTCACTTTGCCTCCTAAACCTTTTTTTTTGAGAATTTTCCCTTGTTTTCCTCGCACTAAAAAAATTAAGTTCAGATGGTAAAATGTCACAAAAAATATTAAGGGGCAAAGTGTAAAAACTCGCATAGTTCATGAGGTTTAGTATAATTTAACCCTTTAAATTATACGCACAAGGTGGTTTGGTGAGGTTATATAAGGGATAATTACAAAACCCCCATGGGGTTTGGGCCAGTTATATAAATATCCAAAGATGTTTTAGAATTACAAAAAATCTTATAATGTTTGATTATGTCTTAAATTTTAAGAGGTAACTGTAATATTTCAATACCTATTAGGAGGTTTACGTTTTTGAATTTTTTTTTCTTATGAAGAGAAGAAATATAAGACAGAATACATAGGGATGGCAACGGGGGTTTGGGGCGGGTTTCGTCAAACCCGGGACCCGTCCCGCCAAGAAGTAAGACCCGGGACCCGCCCGCGCCGCCTCAAAACCCGCCGGGGCGGGTCTAGACCCGCCAAATATATTTTTTAAATTATAATAATTTATATTTTTCTATTTGTGGCCAAATTTTCAAAAGTAATCAAATGTCAATAGATTAAAAAATAAATAAATATAATTATGCAACTTATTATAACTATTTTTTTAGAATTGGCTACTATTAAGATTTTTTTTTAAAAACAAATACTATTAGTATACTACATAGTACTCAACTAATACTTAAAATAAATATTCAAAGTAGAATATTACAAGATATTACATTAGTAAATTAAACTTTAAAAGTAAATAATATTATAATAGTACTCAACTTATATTTTTAAACATATAACACTCAAATTTAAAAGTAAATAATGCAAAAATATTTTAATATATATTTAAAAATTTAATAAAAATTAACATGCGGGGCGGGTCCGGGGCGGGTCCGATAGGACCCGGGACCCGCCCCGAGACCCATTTATCCGGGTCTAGACCCGTCCCATCGGGGCGGGTTTAATGCGGGGGCGGGTTTTGACCCGCCCCATTGCCATCCCTAAGAATACAACCTCGAGGTTTTTTTTTGCAATTTGCAAATTTTTTTTTTTTTTCAATTAGCTCGAACCTCAGTTTTTTTTTTTGTTTTGTTTTTGTTTTTTGAGTGAATGCTATAAATCTATTGATAAAAAGTAGAGAATCACTTATTCTAAGTTGGAATATATGGCAATGAGACATATTTGAGTCTACACCCAGGTCGAAGCCTGATGGGTCCAAACTACACATTTCATTGCATGGTATTTTAGCCATTCTGAAATTTGACAGTATTACTGTACTAGTTACTCATTCAGTTGAGCTTGTGAGTTCAAAAAATTGACATCAAACTAACAAGTTTCCAAATGATAAAAAGAAAACAAAGAAAATTGAAAAGTAGAGAGGAGGGAATGATCGCTGGTTGCGGTTGGAGAAGAAATGCAGCCGGTCCGATGGAGGATCGATGAGTTTGGTCACTTGGTAGTTGCAACATGTCAAAAAATTGGAGATTTTGGTGATTTGGTGCAAAAATTGCCACAATATTAAAACCTTCAAATTTGTGTGTCAATTTTTGGTAATGTGTCAAATTTTGTGTCAAATTACCAAATCCCCTAAATTTCTTAGAAATATTAGCACACATTGATCCTAGCAAATAGCAATTACGGTAAAATTACATAATTTCAGTCAACTACTAACCCTTGATCACCATCATTACAAGCTAATTAATTCAACTTCATATAATTGATATTTACCTTGAAAGACAATGGAAAAATATGCCAATTTATTCAACCAATATTGATCAATCCCCACTAGTGTGAGGTCATGGTATCCATGGCACCACATGATTGAATTTATGCCTTCTTCACAAATCATAGGTAGAAACATTTAAATAAATTTACCATTTGATGCTATAATAAAGCTTACTTAACCATCAAACTCACTACAAATATGTGTGAGATGTTGAATAATTATACCAACCAATTTCTTTGATCAGCTTAATTATTACTTCTTCTGTTTCCAATGGCAACAAAGCCTTTTAATTTGCAGGTCTCATGCATTTTCCTCCTTTTTCTTCTCAACCCTTTCTTGATCATATCATTGAATTACACATATCCACCCCAAACAAATGCCAAAAACTCATTTTCACCCCTATCTAATTTCCTTAACAATCTCATTGGAGCTAAAAAAGGGCACAAAGCAAAAGGCCTTTCTGAACTCAAGAAACACCTTTCAAATCTCGGGTACATGAAAAACAACAACGACAACAACAATAACCAAGCACACTCAGAGGACGATCTTTTTGATGATAACCTAGAGTTAGCCCTAAAATTGCTAGCACATGACCAGTTTTGCAATGAAGCCTTCTTCCATTTGAGTCTTGACACAACACTAAACCTCTTTAATCTGTTGACAAAACACTAGAATGTTAAGTTTTTTATACTTTTAGAATTACTAAAAAACTTATTCGAACTCCTTACTGTTTGTTATGTTGTTTAATTATTATTCAACTAGTTTATAAAATAGTTATTAAATGATTTGTTACACTAGTGAAATTGGACAAATAATACACAGTCAAAGAGTCATTCTCTATTCCTCAATAAATTGGAATGCACAATATATCAAGATATTAAAAACAGTATAATTATGTATGTAAAAGCAATTTATAATAATACAGAGCAGTAAGGACACTAATAATCATATACATTTTTACAACACATCCCATAAATAAAACCAAACGTAATGTTTCCGACAATATATTCGTAAAAACACCCATGCTAAAAGCCTCAAATAAAAATAAAACCAAAGAAAGCATAAATGAATCTGCATATGCAAACTTTTCCCTCACAAATTAATTTCGGCCTAATGCTCTGTTGAGCCTTGTCCATCTAATATAGAAATACACATAAACATTGTCCCACATGTTATCTAATGACTCATAAAAGGCTTCCCTCCATGACTTCTTCAAGAACCATATGGTGAAGAAAGCTGAAAGTCCCACGGCATATCCTAAAGACAAGAATACATAAAACCATTCTATCTCCGACTTATCATCTTCTTCATCTTGATTCTCTTTGTGTGTTGGTACAGGGGGTTTACCATCAATGCCGCAACTAATCTTTAGTTGAGGGCCACAAAGATTGTTCCCCATAAAGCTCGACTCATTGAAGCCCCTGAGTTGGGTGCTTTCTGGGATTCTCCCTGTCAGGTTATTGTAAGACAGGTTCAGATAATTCAAAGAGGACATAATTGTGAAGCTACTAGGAATTTCACCGGAAAGAGAGTTTCTTGAGAAATCAAGAGATTCCAGTTGCTTCATATTTCCAATGTTGTCCGGGATTAATCCTGTCAAGTGATTCCCTGATAGGTTAACTGAAATTAATTCCACCAGATGTGTCAGCTCCTTTGGGATATCTCCGGACAATTTGTTGTTTGAAAGGTTAATATTGGTAACCAATGCAAGAATGGTTCTATACTGGAATTTTCTTCCTTTTGTGGTGATTGATGCACTCTCTCGAAGGAGATCTAGCATGACTATTTCACCCTCTGCAGGCCCTATGAAATAAGAATAGTCCAGTTCTCCACTGCCATCAGAAAAACTTCTTTTTGTAGCCATTGCAGTAAAATTGTCGAGGCAACTAGGTATTATCCCAGACAAGTTGTTGTCTGAGAGGTCCAAGATCTGAAGAGATGTTAGGTGGCATATATCTGAAGATATTTCGCCACTGAACTTGTTCAAGCTTAGAATGAGAATCCTCAAATTGGCTAGGCTTGTCCCCATCCATGTTGGTATGTTTCCATCAAGGTCATTATTAGCAAGATCTATTTTGACCAATTTCAAGCAGCTGTCAATTGAAAATGGTATCTGGCCAGAAAATTTGTTGTTGTACAGATTCAAAGACCGCAACTCTACAAGAAATACAATGGAATTTGGGATACTCCCGGACATGTTGTTATTGCCTAAATTCAACACTCTCAACGACGGCCATTTCATCCAGCAATCTGGTAATTCTCCAGTCAAGTAATTCCCCCAAGACGAAGAATCTCCAATTGGTAAGTTTGATTTGTCGTGTCACAGAGAAAATGAGACATATCTCCCGAAAATGAGTTATTAGAGAGATCTAGCTTTATCACATTATTTCCTACTCGAGGCAATGAACCACTGAACTTGTTGGAACTCAAGCCCAGGAAAAGAGAAGAGTCACTTATATCTGGAATGTTACCATGGAGTTGGTTACCGGAGAGGAACAGATAAGGGATTTCCCAAAACCAACTGGGAACAATTCCTGAGATTCCAGTATTAGATAAATCAACGTCTTTAATATTCTTCTTTTGTGTCTCAAGCCATGAGGGAATATGAGTGCCTACACCACCCAAGTTCCACGACCCTAGTCGAAGTCCCTCTAGTTTGAACGGTGGACTCCAATTTGAGCTTACATTCAACGTCAAGTGGTTTCCAGAGGCAGCTAAAAACTTTAATTTTGTTAGATTGGCAAAGTGAGTTT
Organism: Rehmannia glutinosa; assembly: GCA_016081115.2. Classification (NCBI taxonomy): domain Eukaryota; kingdom Viridiplantae; phylum Streptophyta; class Magnoliopsida; order Lamiales; family Orobanchaceae; genus Rehmannia; species Rehmannia glutinosa. Next base: position 2,064,094 of record CM071936.1, read on the forward strand.
CTGTCAAAACCCCTTCCAACATGTTATCTCCAATAAGAAGATATTGTAAGTTAAGAAGTTGGCCGACACTCTTTGGAATATTTCCCGTCAATTTGTTACTGCGAAGGCCTAAATATTCAAGGGACGATAGCTTTCCAAGATTGCTTGGAATTGCACCGGACAACAAGTTTGTGCCAAGATAAAGGTTTTTTAGACTCTTCATCTCTCCAAATTGATCAACAAGATGACCAGAAAGTTGATTGACCCTCAGGCTCAGGAATTCCAGAGATCCTAAAAAGCAATCTGACATATTTCCAAATGAATCAGATAGTTTATCTTTAAACTTATTTTCAGATAAGTCTAACCTTTTCATTTTGCATAAGTTGGCGATTTCTCTCGGTATTTTTCCTGAAAGCTTGTTCGTGGACAGATACAGGGTGTTGAGAGAAGTTAGATTTGCTATGGAATTGGAAATTGCATTTTGCAGAAGATTGCCCCTCAAATTGACAAACTCAAGGTCTTTGCAAATGTAGAGCCAGTCAGGAATGGTGGAATTGAAATAATTAAGGGAAAGATCAATGTGTTGGAGTTTACAACTAGTGTTGGTAATAGATGGAATCGGACCTTCAAAAGAGTTGTCACTTAGATCAAGAAAAATAAGGTTGTTGAGTTGAAAAATCGATCTTAGGATGGATAACGACTTGAATTTGTTACCAGAAAGATCAAGAATGGCTAGAGAATTTGTAATGTTATTGGCAATAACATTCAAGGGATCTGTTGAAATAAGATTGCAAGAACTCAAATGTAGCTCTATCAAAGAAGGGAGTTCGTTAATCACTTGTGCCCAGTTGGTAGCTTTGCTGAGATTCACAGAATTCATGTTGAGATGCTCCAATTTAGAAAGGTTTGATAGCCATTCGAGGCTATCGACTTCCAGGCTTTCAGAATTGTCTTCCAACACTAAAGTGTGCAAATTCGAAAGATTTCCAATAATATGCGGAATTTTCCCATAAAATCCAGCGTCAGATATATTCAAATACTCGAGGCTTGTGAGTGATCCAATGAAGGAAGGGATCATTGTTTCATCGAATCGATTTTGGCTGAGGTCGAGATATTTCAGATGCTTCAAACTGAGCAAAGAAGGATTTATTTTGCCACTTAAATTTTGAAGATAGAGTTCATCAACATGGCCAGTTAAATTGTTGCAATACACACCTTTCCAGTTGCAACAATTAACATCACCATTATTCCAAGAAGACAACAGATTTGAGGGATCTTTTAAAGATTGCTTGAAGCTTACAAGTGCTTGTTTTTCAGCTTCTGGACAAGCAATTATTGTATTGCTACTGTTTCCAATAGAATAGCTTAATTTGAAGTAACAAAAAAGAAGGAAAAGTAAAGCTACATTCATCATATTAATTTGCAGAATCTTGGAATTGATATTTGAACTGATTTTTGGTATAATATGAAGGATTAGCCGTGGGGAAGGGATATATATATATATATATATATATATATAGAGAGAGAGAGAGAGAGAGAGAGAGAGAGAGAGAGAGACAAAGGGATTTAGTGAAAATTAAAACTAAAACTTGCAAAATTAAAAGCAATGTGCTACCTTTTTCTACCAAACTGTTGAAACAATGGGTAGAAAACACAATTAGTGAAACAAATGTGGAAAAGTATACAACGACGAGACTTGGTAGACATTGGTCATTGGTATCACTTTTCCACGCTACGAAACATGCATAATATAAGGCAAAAAAGCTGCGTGAGGCAACACTTCTGCAATGTTTTAAAGATTTTTTTTTTTATTTTTCTTAGGGTTTATATTTGTTTTTTTAGGGTTTATTTTGTTTCTTGTTTATTTTTAATTGATTTGAGTTTTTATGATTTTTAGTTTTTTTTTTAGGGTTTATTTTTATTTTTTTTGGGTTTATTTTTGTTTTTCATTATTCATGGTTCATGTTTTTAGGGTTTATTTTTATTTCTTTTGATTATTATTTTTAAATTTATTTTCAGAAGACTCTAAGATCCAGTGAGGCCGTCTCATGACAATGACTCAGCTCATAAATAACATGCGTAACTGGATGCATAAGGTTTTGGGTTTTGACAGAAGACTTAAGGGTTGACGAAGAAAATGCTACAAGATGTCCTTATTATCTCCAAAAGAAATGTTGTCCAGCTATCCTATCATCATTTTAATTTTTGACAATAGCATAATTAAGCAGTAATACGATAAATAAATGACGTATATCAAAATGATATCAATAATTGTATGGTAGTGGGACGGATAGATGGTGCTACCCATCCACCCATATCCTAATGGCACGGGTACAATGGCGGAGCCAGTACATGGAAGTGGGGAGGTCGAATGGGAAAAAAATCAAATTAGCTATAATTATATTTTTACTATTATTTCTTATTTCTGTCGGGCCGGAGGCAAGGCTAGGTCAAGCGCCGTATGACCCCCTCTTTGCCTCGATCATTTGACGGATATGAGTAATTTTTTCCAGGCTTTGGACATGTGTGATGAAAAATTAATACCATTACGATATGAGTAGGGTTCAATTTTACACTTTAGGATACCAATTATCTAAATCCGTTTATATAATCAAGTTTGATAGAACCTATGTAAAATATTTTCGCATATGTGTGTGTGTATATATATACATCAAATTAACAAAATCAAACACAACCCTAATGCCTATTTCACTTTTTTGTTCCATCTTGTCAAGTTTGATAGAATTCCATGTTTGATTATGTTGTTGTATAGATTAAATGATGTATTAGTGTTGATTTTGAAGTTTCAAGGAATTTATTGGTTGTTTGTATTTGTGTTGCATTTGATATAGTTGATGAATGATGCTAGTTTGTACTCACTAACAATATTGAACATGGTTAATTGTTACTACCATTAAGAATTGGGAAAAATGCAAAAATGGTCCTGCAACTTTAGGTGCTAAGCAATTTTATTCCTGTTCGTTTTGTAATTTGCAAATTTAGTCCTATAATTTAAAATTTTTCGCGATTTTGGTCCTGTCCGTCACCGGAGTTCAAAAATCCGGCAACATGTGGCCCATATAAATGCTGAGGTGGACCCGTTCCATTACAGTCAAAATATTTGGTCAAAGTCAGAGCGAAATTGGTCATGTAACTTTATTTGGCTAATAAAAAAAGAAAGAAAAGGTAAAAAAAGGGTAAAAAGAAAAAAGAAATTTATTCATACATTAAAAATATAAATTTATATAAATGTTATAAATCTAAATATATTAATAACTTATAGAATAAAAATGCATATATCAATAATAAAATATTTTACTAACGTTTTTTAAACTTTTATGAATGATATATATATATATATATATATAAATCATATAAAACTAAAAATTTATAACGACACGTTTAAAGTTATTTTAAAAATAAAAAATAATAATAATAAGAATAATAAGAATAATAAGATTAAAAATTGTTTACATTTACACACATATTGATTATTCCAATATGTTATCTTGTCCTGGTGTTCTTGTGCATACATCGTCAAAATTTGACGATATCTCCTGTAGGGTATACATCTTGAACACTCGTCAAGATCCATTTGCTCGGAGAAAATTCTCCTCACCAATTGTTAATTATATAAAATATTAAATATAACTTAAAATTCCTAATAAACCTAAACTCTGATACCATTTTAGGCAAATCACTTAGTCAAATAAGTCAATTATGTGCATAAAGGTATTCTTGGTATTTTAAAAATATGAAATAACCCCAGGGGACCAATTTTGAAACAACTTGAAACTTACAGGACCAAAATGCTTAGGTATAAAAAATATAGGACCAATTTTGCAAAAAACTTTCAAACTTACAGGACTAATTTTGCAAACTCAATAGTTATAGGACCGAAATTGCAAACTGCTTATAGTTATAGGACCAATTTTGCAATTTTCCCTATTTAATTATTTCACCATGACGCCGTATTTGTTTCATTCTACATTGGAGAAATCGAAATTCAAGTATTAATGGTAGAGGTGGCAATTTGCAGCCCAGCCCGATCATCCGAAAATTCGACTAGACTGGGCTATGTTATTACAAGCCTTTGAAACGAGATGGGCCCACTCGGCCGACCAGAACCCGAGCGACCCTACCGGCCGGCACATTTATACATAGAAATGTGTTTTGGGTGAGTTGGGCCGCAAAAAATTTTGTTGTCGGAGAGATTTTTGGACGGTCAGGCCCACCCAATTTTGAACATTGGCCCAATGGGTTGATCGGGTTGGCCCAACCCGCTTTTGCAAGCTCTAAATAATGGCAATGAGGCCAGCCATGTAACCAGACATGCCTGTCCCAAGAACGTGTTGGACCGACTCGCGTAGGGGTATTTGGAGACCCTGACCCGCCGTCCTAACCCAAATTAAGCAAAATTAAATTCAGACAAATTGAAAAAGGAAAAAATCTTTATAAAAAGTTATCATTATTATTTTATAAATGGTAGATATAATATTAAATACATAAAAATTATATTATAGTATGTATTATATATGAAAAATATATATTAAATGTATTGAAAATATATATCAAGAGATGTTTCTTTTGTAGTTGATGATATCATTTGGAAGTGGATTCTTTACAAATATGTTTGTATTTGTTAATTTGATAAATTACTCCTGGGATGCAGTTTGTAATAAACATATGCTGAGAATTTATTTATAATTTTGAAACAAAACTGAGATTTTGTTGTTATTCAAGTGTGGTATTTATAATATCACTTATATTTTTTACAATTAAAGACGCTACCCAATAATGGGGTAATGTGACACATTTTAAGTTTAAGTACATTTCAAATTATGATCATGCATATAGCAAGATCAGCTTACAAGTTAAGGATCATGCATACTAATTAATGATTCTTCCCCTTTTAATTTTTTTTTTCTAGGTAAAATTTTTTAGAAAAAAAATTTGATTTAATTTTTATATGGTTTTTCTTTTAATTTTTTATCTGGCCCACCCCAATTTCGTATATCGGCCCATCCCATTTCATTCCTGGCTACGCCATTGATTCTTCCATTGGCTTAATTGCAATTTTAGTTTGTAACTCTCAGGATTTGGCAATCTCAGTACTTTAACTTTTTCATGTGTTAGTATGATTAGTTCTTGACGATTTTACCTTAAATCAAAATAAGAATTCCAATCTTGTAATTTTTAACTGTCATATGTATAAAATTTGGATATTTTGCTAAAAGACAATGGTATTGTGGTAAATAAACAAAATATTGAAAAGCCCATTTCGGACCAAAATCGCACAAAATTAAACTTGTCGTACGTCTAAAATTGCACAAATTAGAACTTATATGCGATCTAAATTGTTAACTAAGATATTTATAGAACTAAAACTGCTAGTACGCGACCAATTTTATAATTAAGCCTTCTTCTATTTGATACGACACTATAACTCTTTATTTTGTTCTCAAAACATAATGTTAAGTTTTTTATACTTTTAAAATTGCTAAACTTCGAACTCCTTACAGTTTGTTATGTTGTTTAGTATTATTCAACTAGTTTATAAAATAGTTATTAAATGATTTACTACACTGGTGAAAATGGACGAATAATACATATTCAAAGAGTCATTCTTTATTCCTCAATAAATTGGAATGCACAGACTTGGGGCGAGAAATTTACCTCGCCAAGAAAATCACATCTCCAATGTTCGTTTCATCTTAACGTCTGCAAAATAAATAGTGAATCCTGGGAAGAGGTATATGCAAACTTTGCCCTCACAAATTAATTTCGGCCTAATGCTCCTTGTCCATCTAATATAGAAATACACATAAATCTTGTTCCACATGTTATCTAATAACTTATAATAGGCCTCCCTCCATGACTTCTTCAAGATCCATGTAGTTAAGAAAGCTGAAAGTCCCGCGGCATATCCTAAAGACAAGAAGACATAAAACCATTCTATCTCAGGCTTCTCATCTTCTTGATCTTGATCCTCTAATTTGTGTGTTGGTCCAGAGGATTTACCATCATTCTTGCAATTAATTGTTAGTGGACGGCCACAAAGTTTGTTCCCAATAAAGCTCGACTCGTTGAATCCCAGAAGTTGGGTGCTTTCTGGTATTCTGCCTGTCAAGTCATTGTAAGACAAATTCAAATAATTCAAAGAAGACATAGATGTGAAACTACTTGGAATTTCACCAGACAGTGAGTTTAATGAGAAATCAAGAGATTCCAATTGCTTCATGTTTCCAATGCTATCAGGGAACAATCCTGTTAAATGATTTCCTGACAGATTGAATGACCGTAGATTTGTAAGAAATCCAATGGAATATTTTGGGATTGTTCCAGAAAAGTTGTTGTTGCCTAAATTCAACACTTCTAGTGATGGCCATTTCATCCAACAATCTGATAATTCTCCACTCAAGTGGTTTCCCCCAAGATGAAGAATCTGCAATCGGTAAGTTTCATATGTTGTGTCACATAGAAAGTGAGACATATCTTCCAAAAATGAGTTATTGGAGAGATCTAGCTCTGTCACATTATTTCCTACTCGAGGCAATGGACCACTGAACTTGTTGGAACTCAAGTATACATGTTGATCTTCAGGGCCATTTATAGACGGAATCTTGCCATGGAGTTGGTTATGCGAGATGTTAAGAACAAGGATATTCCAAAACCAACTGGGAACATTACCGGATATTCCAGTGTTAGATAAATCAAGGTCGTTCATATTATTCTTCTGTGTTTCAATCCACGAGAGAATCTGAGAGCCTGAGCCCAAGTTCCATGACCTCAGTTGAAGACTAGTTAGTTTGAAGGATGGAATCCAGTTAGGATTTATGAGTTTCAAAGTCAAGTTATTTCGAGAGGCGGATAAAGTCGTTAAGTTTGAGAGACGGGCAAAGTGGGTTTCAGTCACAACCCCTTCCAGCATGTTATCAGAAATATAAAGTCGTTTCAAGTTTGGAAGTTGGCCCATACTCTCTGGGAGATTTCCTGTTAGTTTATTACTATCCAGGTATAAAGCTTCAAGTGAAGATAAGTTCCCTATATTGTTCGGAATTACACCGGATAATGAGTTTGAGCTAAGGTCAATGGCTTTAAGATTCTCAAATTCTCCAAACTGATGAGTTAGATGACCAGAGAGTTGATTATCGCTCAGATCTAGGTACTCCAGAGCTCCTAAAAAGCAATCTGACATATTTCCAAACGAATCGGATATTTCTCCTGCCAACTTATTCCAACCTAAGTCCAATCTCTGCATTTGGCACAAGTTGGCAATTTCTGTCGGTATTTTTCCAGAAAGTTCGTTCGTAGACAAATCCAGGGAGCGGAGAGAGGTTAAATTTGCTATGGCATTGGAAATTTTTCCCTGTAGATGATTCAATCCCAAGGAGACATACTCAAGACTTTTACAAGTGTAGAGCCACTCTGGAATGGTGGAATTGAAAAAATTTCCTATGAGATCAATGTATTGGAGTTTACAAGTAGTGTTGGTAATAGATGGAATTGGACCTTGAAAAGAGTTGAACCTCAAATTAAGAAAAATAAGGTTGCTGAGTTGAAAAATCCATCTTGTTATGGATAAAGACTGGAAATTGTTAGTAGACAGATCAAGAATGGCTAGAGAATTTGTAATATTATTGGCAATATTATCATTATTGTCATTGAGATTACAAGAACTCAAATGTAGCTCTAACAAATAAGGGAGATTGTTAATCACCTGTGCCCAGTTGGCAGCTTTGCTGAGGTTCACAGAATTCATGTTGAGATGCTCCAATTTAGAAAGGCCTAATAACCATTCCAGGCTATCCACATACAGGCTTCCTGGATAATAAATCTCTTCCAACACTAAAGTGTGTAAATTTGAAAGATTTCCAATATTATGGGGAATTTTCCCATAAAATCGAGCATTAGATAAATTCAAATACTCGAGGCTTGTGAGTGACCCAATGAAGGAAGGGATCATTGTTTCATCGAATTGATTTTGGCTGAGGTCGAGATATTTCAGATACTTGATATTGAGCAAAGATGGATTTATAATACCACTTAAAGTTTGAAGATGGAGTTCAATAACATGGCCAGTTAAATTGTTGCAAAACACACCTTTCCATTTGCAACAATTAACTTCGCCATTATTATTCCAAGAAGACAACAGATTTGATGGATCTTTTAAAGATTGCTTGAAGCTTAAAAGTGCTTGTTTTTCAATTTCTGGACAAGCAATTATTGTATTGCTGCTACTGTTTCCAATACAAAAGGTTAATTTTAAGGAAGCCATGAAAAAGATTAGGAAGAAGAACAGAGCTGCATTGGTTGGATTTGAGCCACTCATCATTTGCAGAATCTTGGAATTACAATAAGTTGATTTTTGGTATAATAGGAAAAGCCGCGCGCATATACACATATATGCAGTGAAAATCTATTTGAATTTGATACTATGATCTTGGCTTCATATATGTGTCGGATGCATATTATTTATTTTAAAGGATAATTACAAAAATCCCCTTAAAGTTCGGGCTAATTACAAAAAGAACCCAAACGTTTTTGAAAATTGCAAAAAAAAACCTTTAGGTTTGATTTCGTCTTGCATTTTCCCCTTCATAAGCAAATTACATTTCGAAAATCCTCCTGATATTTATAAAAATATTATAGTTACTCAAACCTGATGATTTTTTCTATAATTTCGAAACATCTCGGGGTATTTTTGTAATTAGCCCCAATCTCAGGGGTGTTTCTGTAATTATCCCTTATCTTAAATATATGCATTAGATGGAATGAAAATTGTGAAAAGTCCGCCACGAGGATACTTTGACTCTAGACCATAATTATTTTTTAGGTATCTGTCATGGTATACAATTTTTCCACAATAGGTAACATATATCAACTTGCAGTGGAGTGGGACAAGAATCATATTAAGTTAATGCATACGTTTTTTGTTTTTGTCCAAAGACTTATTGGGTTGACGAAGAAAATGTAACTAAAAGATTAAGTGCATGTCATTATATCACCAAAAGAAATGTAGTCCAGCCATTCAATGATCATTTTCACTTTGTGACTTTGACAATAGCAGGCAATGAAAGACCCCATGAGAATAAATGCCTCCAGAATAGATGTTAATTACAGAAACACCCCTGTGGTTTAGGTTAATTGCAAAAAAAAACACAGAGATGTTTCAAAATAGAATTGTGGAAAGAAAAGGATGACCACAACTAGGGCTGCAAACGAGCCTAACTGAACCGAACAGGAATAGGCTCAAGTTCGGTTCGTTTAGTTTTTGGATCGGCTCGAGCTTTCATAATTGAGTTCAAGTTCGCTCCTTTGAAAATTATTAGGTTCATCGAACAATTCGAGCTCGGCTGCAGTAAAAAGCTCGTTTAATATTTTCAATGAGCTTAGCTCGAGTTCGGCTCGTAAAGGCTCCTTTAAGCTTCAATGAGCTTAGCTCGAGCTCGGTTTGCAAAAGACTCGTTTAAGTTTTAACGAGTTTAGCTCGAGCTCGGCTCGTAAAAGGCTCGTTATAAGCTCAAAGTTGAGCTCGTGAAAGCAAACTTGAATTTGAGTTCAAGTTCGTGAGCCGAGTTCGAATATAGGCTCGCGAGCCTATAAACGAACATGTTCGCGAACTTCCGAGCCGAATATCTGTAAGCTCAAGTTCGAGCTCGAATTCTAGGCTCGAGTTCGGCTCAGAATAACTGACGAAACGATCTCGAATGAATATTTTTTCCAACCGAGATCCGAATAGGCTCGCGGCGAGCTGATTCGTTTGCAGCCCTAACCATAACTTGGAGTCAAGACCATAAATTTCTTAGTTTAGGCATTGGTCATGGTATTACTTTTCACACCAGGAAACATTTATTACTAATAAAACAGAGTTTTCAATGATTTGGAGGTAGTATATATCCTACACTATGAGTATGATCATCTGTTTAATATTATTTTTATATTTTAAACACAAATTATATATAAACTAGTCTAATGTCATAAGCTAGGCTTTGATGGTATTTTTCGAAATTCAAGAGTGAGTTGGTTTTTCTGTATGCTAGTGTTGCCTACTGCATTTAATCAACAAATTTTCCTAGGAAAGAAAAGAGAACTTATTTTGTTACTCAATAGATCTTGGTGTTAGAGCTTTTTACCATTTTGTTCCACAGACGTGACTTCTGTTCTCAAATAAATAGCAGAAAACGGAAAAGAAGAATATCAAATAAAGAGCCTGTTTCATTTCTAGTTGATAATATCATTTGCATGTGGATTTATTATTTAATCTGTGGCTCTAATCTTTTCAGGACACAATTGATGGCTGCTATGCATGAGGATGATTCCCCTAACTTGAGTGAAGTGGCCAGAATATTAAACGATACCTTTGAGGTCCAACTATTTCATTTCAATTTAGTCTTTACGCTTCAAATGCAGTTAAGTTCAGATCCCTACACGGGTCAAGTCACTGTTTTTTCTTATCCTCATTTCTTGCATTTCAGATCCTGATGTTCCTCTTAATTTTCGGAAGCTTGTCGTGAAGATATGTGATGTGGTGACATGCAGAGCAGCCAGATTGGCAGCTGCTGGTATTGTGGGGATATTGAAGAAAGTCGGGCGGGACGGGAGTGGTGGGGAAAATTGCAATTTTGGTCCCATAACTTTGGGGGTGTGAAAACTAAATCCACTTTCGATTTTACTTTTTCAAAAATACCCTGTAATTTACAAATTGTATCAAAACTAGTCCCACTCGATTTTACTTTTTTAAAAACACCCTGTAATTTACAAATTGTATCAATTTGAGGATAAATCCCACCGCCGATTGGAATTCTCGCCGGAATTCGTCAAGTGATAAGCACGTGACCTGAAATTTTGGGGATTTCTCACCCTCCTTGACACGGTGGAAATAAAATGCTAACATGGAAAGAGAACACCAAAATGCTAACAAAAATGAAGAGATGCAAGAAAAGAAGCTCATCAGAGAAAAGAACGATGGTGTGCTGCCACCAGATCACAAGATTGAAGTCACGAAAGCCACGTGGATGGCCGACGGAACCCACTGGCCTGGAACATGGTACAATCCTGCGCCTGATCACTCAAAGGGAGACCATGCTGGGATATTGCAGGTGGTTTAAGCAAATATTTGTGTTACCATTTTCATGCTTAGATTCTCATTTTATGGGATTTTCATGTTAGGTTTGATTGTCTGGTTTTTCCTCTCATTCCTTTTCTGTTTTTTAAGAGAATAGTAGTAAAAAAAGTTGCTCAAAAAATTAAATTAAATTACATAATTGGTCTACTAATTTATGCCGAGTTTCACTTTCATCCACTAATTTAGGGACATGGCAAAATAGTACACTAACTTCTAATTTGTTGCACATTGGTCTAATTCCTTCGGAAATTGCGAAATTAGCTAGAATTGCTCCCAAATTTTGAGAATTTCAATCCTTCCAGGTGGAAATAAAAAATAATCAATATGCTAACGTCAACACCTTGTAATTGGGCATATTTTTTTGTGGGAAATGGTGGTGACGAGTTTTTTTCCCTCCAAATCTCTTTCCATGTTAGCATTTTATTTCCACCGTGTTAAAGAGGGTGAGAAATCCCCAAAATTTCAGGTCACGTGCTTATCACGTGACGAATTCCGGCGAAAATTCCAATCGGCGGTGGGATTTGTCCTCAAATTGATATAATTTGTAAATTACAGGGTGTTTTTGAAAAAGTAAAATCGAGTGGGACTAGTTTTGACACAATTTGTAAATTGCAGGGTGTTTTTGAAAAAGTAAAATCGAGTGGGACTAGTTTTGACACCCCCCAAAGTTATGGGACCAAAATTGCAATTTTGGGATTGCGAGTGGGAAAACAAAAGGTGGTAGCCAGAATAAGATGAGACGAACCGTAGTGGCGGTTGAAGGAGGTTTGTATACAAACTATAGAATGTTCAGAGAGTATCTAAATGAAGCAATGGGACAAAATATTAGGCGACTCCATATGTTGTCATTTTTTTTTTGATAACGGGGGAACCCGCATTCTTACTCATCGAAATACAAGACTGGATAAACCCTACCGGCCGGGCGTCTTGCTTTGTAGAACTACGCCAACCAGGTAAACCACACTAGGCAAAGACGTTACTCCATATGTTGTCATTAGGGTGACGGAAGATGGGCCGGGTATTGGAGCAGCACTTCTAGCCGCATCACATTTAGCGTCATCGTCCGCTCTGGATAGTTAGGGGTGTTCATTTTTCGAATTAATTCGAGATTCGACTCGATTCGAATTCGAATCTCAATTTCGAATTATGATTTTTGAATTTCGAATGAACTCGAATTTCGAATATGAATATTTGAATCGAATAACGAATTGGGGAATTTTTTCGAATTCTATTCGAAAATCCTAATTCGATGTGAAATTCGAGTAAATTCGATTCGAATATCGATTTGTATTTGTATTTCAATTCGAATTCATGTATCTTGATTCGAACTCAATTATAATTCAAATTTAATTTATATATTATATATTTTGAACATTATACATATATAAATTACATATGGAAATAGAAATAGCATAATTAGTTGATGTATAAACAATATTTAATTTCACATCTCTATTATAATAAAATTGTTACAGTAGAATTATAATGTTGGTCATAGCTAGTTTCAGTGTTTCATTATTCAATTTTATTTCAAAGTCTCAGCATTTGTGTGTAGTTTTTGAATTGTCTTAAGATGTGTTTAAACTTAAAAGAACAATGTGTTTTTTATTTCAAAAAAAGAACAATATAATTTTGATTTTAATAGATTATAGCCTCAAAAGTATTTTGTCTTTACTTTTTGTAATATCTTTATGGTAACAATATAGTTTTGATGATTTATATGGTTTGCTTATATTATTATTTCATTATAGAACTCTTTTGTTAAAAATAAATTGGAATTTTGCTTGAAAAATATGGCCTGAAACACAACAGTGCCCGTTTTATCGACAAATTTGGATTTTTGGTTCGACTCGAATTCGATTCGAAAATCGACAAATCCAATTCGGTTAAATTCGATTCGAAATTAATCGAATTAGGATCGAATTTCGAATTGAGATTTTAAAAATTCCATTCGATTAATTCGATTCGAAGAAGTCAAAGAATTTGGAATTCGATTCGATGAACACCCCTATGGATAGTAGAGTAAGTACATGAGTATTATAGATTTATACAGTGATGTGGAAATTACCACCATAGCCTCGCCTAGGTCGAAGTTGACCATCTTGACCTCGCCTCGCGAAATTACCAAAGTACCCTCAGGATCCGCGGTTTTTTATGTGGGTCCCGACCCGACCCGAAACACCGGGTCGGGTCGCCCGCGAACCACTCACCGTCGATTGAGCGCCACGTGTACGGTGATCCGCCTCACCCGGTGAACAGTACTATAAATACGGCACGAAAATCAAGGTAAAAGGTAACTTGTCATTATTCTAAATTACCTCGCTCTTTAGCTTTTTAAGTACCTCAACTACGATTCTGACTTAGGCATCGGAGGGCCTTACCGGGAGCCATCCTGGCTAGCTTTAACGTGCGTTCTGTTTCAGTCCCCTCGAACAAAGACCTCGCACCTAGCTTTTTGGGGATCTCGGTCGGTCGCTTCCGTGGAACACACTTCACCTCGTTTTGTGGGTCCCTAGGTCGTGTACATCGATTTTCCTTCCTAAATCATACACTTTTGTAAATTTGTTTTATATAGTAGGTTTGATCTCATAGGTTACAATTTTCTCGATTATATTTTTGAATATATGCACTGTGGAATTGTGGAATCTTTTCCCTCTTCCTAGCTTTGTGTAATATGTATAGTGTACTGTCTGTATGGGAGTTGAAACATTGCGATCGATTCTATTTATTTATTAATTCATTTATTTCATTTGAAGTGGTGCATCTTTCAACATTTATTATAATTTCTACTAAGGTGTTCTTGGTGTTTTAAATTTGGGTTAAATACAAGACGCGAGTTTTTTTCACGTTGCCTCCTCCCGAACATTTTTTAAAGAATTTACCCTTATTTTCCTCCCACTATACCCCCTGTGTGAAAAATATTTACTTCGACGGTAAAATGTCACAAAAATGCTAAAGGGACACAAAACTCGCATAGTTTAGGGGTTTAGTATAGTTAACCCTTTATATTATACGTCAACCGACATGTGTTTGGTGAGGTGATATAAGGGATAATTACAAAACCCCCATGGGGTTTGAGCCAATCTATGTATATCTATATCTATTCTATGTCTATATTTATATTATTATATTATACTATCTTAAAAGTGTAAAGGTTTTTGCAATTTTTGATTGGACAAAAATATCCTTTAGGCATAGTAAAATTTTAGGACAATCAAGTAATTTGATATTTATTTACCTTCTATTTGTTCAATTATAAGACAATGTGATCTTTTATATTCTATATTTTAAAAGTATTTATTCTTTTAGCTATAACTCTTAAAATATTTTGAATTTTCAAATAATATTAGCTTCATATTAAACTAGACTTCGAGAGCTTTCTAACCATATGTCATAAACATATATGAGGACTTCACATGAGAAAATTTTAACATTATAAAGTTCAACACTATGTAAAAATTAAGAATATATGTTTTTCTATAGTTTTGTTATTTATTTAATCTTTTTTGTTTAATTATATGAGAGATGTTCATTATAACTAAAAAAGATTTCAGATTCTGAAAATATATATATATATATTTTAATTATAACACTAAGAATACTTTAAATTTCTTATAAAATAAATTTCAAATTTAAATTAGATTTCAAAGTCTTCAACTATATGTTCTAAACATATACACAAGTCGTTATAGAAGAAAATTTTAACTATTTAACTTTTAGTATGATGCAAAATTGTATATTTTTTATATTCTTTTAAATTTTCTCAATAATTAAATATTTCTATTATAATTTATAAGAAAAAGATCAAATTAAATATACACAATAAGAAAAAATAAAATAAAAAATATTTTAAGTGGTTTTGATGCTAAATAAAAAGTAGAGAAAATACATAATTCCTTTATGGTCGAAAAATTCTCCCTCAATTGGTAAAATATGCAATTTAAAAATTAATTTATTGATGGTTGTTAAAGAAATAATATTGAAAACAAGAGAGTTTCATATTTTATTTTTATTGCAATTTCAAGTATATATTATTTTAATTAGCCATATCAGTAAAATAAAAAGTACAAAATAAAAGGAATAAGATTAACATAAAAAAAAGCGAACAAGAATCAAAACAAATTTGCCGCGACAAAAACGTTACCTTTTAAATTTTAACTATATGTGTTAATATGACTTTTACTTAATTTTCTATATATAACATTATAAGATTTAGTTTTTAATTTATTATTTTTTAATATATTATGATTTCAATCTTTTGATTATTTTATATCCTATAAATTTTAAGAAAAAGTACAAAAAAAATGTTAAAAGTTGTATGTATAAATTTATAAAAAAAAACAAAGAAGGCAAACTTAATATAAAAAAATACATAATATTAAATTGACATTTGTGATAAAACTTGAATGTCGTTTGAAAATCACACCCTTAAAAATTATAAGTTTAAAATATCAATATGATACATATTTATAATAAAAATGTATACCAAAATAATTCAATTTTAATAAAATGGTGTGAAAGAGTGAAACATGAGCCAAAATTGGATTAGTCTAAAAGATCATATCTGCTATGCAAAAGAAAAAATAAATAAACTCATTTAATATGTAATAATTTGACTACTGAGAAAGTAACTATATATTTCAAATTATATATTAGTTCAGATACTAACATAACATGCATAAAAACTAAGTAAAATTAAATAATTACAACAAATAAGAGTGAAAACTAAAAATAAAAAATATTGAAAAATAAATGGTTATACTTGACATTAATGAGTTGAGATTGATCTAAATAATTTTGGGGGTTAATCTCACATATATAGATAGTTTAGGATTCAACCAAATGAAATATATTATAAATATTTGAAAGAATAAAAGTAAATAGTTAAAAAAAAATATGTGGGTCATAGCTGGGAATTCTAAGGAAAAATTAAATGGCTTTCATATAATATGTATAATTTGATATTTTCGATAAAATCCCAGTTCATTTTAAAATCACACCTTTATGAATTATAAATATTCAAGCACAAAGACAATTATTATAAAATTGGGTATAAATTATTATAATTTTTTGATAAGGGTCTTTTTATACATGTTTTATGTGTATATTTAAGTATGATTTGAGTTATTTTATTGTTAGTTTCATAAATTTTTGATTGTACATAGTTCACATTACTCCGAGGTGCTTTTATTGATGTAGATTGATGATTTGGAGCTGTTTTTGGTGAATTTTGGGCCATGGTTTCATGTCAAAACATACCCAGGGGTTTCTGGATACAAAAACACTCAAAATCCCAAGCTAAACGCGCCATTTCGGGGCCTTTTCAGTCAAACACGGGCAGGGTGTGTTTTTAAGCACGGCCGTGCTTTTTAGAAGTCAAAAAACGAGCAATTTTTCGACCCCGACGTACCAAACACGGCCAGGCCGTGATTTTCAAGCACGGCCGTGTTCGGAAAAATCCGAAAACACGGCCTACCCGTGCTTTTAAAGCACGGGCGTGCTTTTCCCCGACGGTTTTTTTCTTTGGCGGAAATTATGGAGACTTTCCCTTCTTGCTTTTTGACAACCTTTGAACAACTTTTACACCTCATTTTGATGCACCAAACTCTATTATTCCCTCAATTGTCATGTGGACACAATGATTGATAAGGGTCTTTTTATGCATGTTTTATGAGTATATTTGAGTAGAATTCGGGTTGTTTTATTGTTAGTTTTGTAAATTTTTGATTGTACATAGTTCATATTACTCCGGGGTGATTTTATTGATGTAGATTGACCATTCGGGGCCAATTTTGGTGAATTTTGGACCATTGATTCATGTCAAAACATACCGGGGAGTTTAAGGATGCAAAAACGCTCGAAATTCCAAGCCAAACGCGTCATTTCGGGGCCTTTTTGGTCCAACACGGGCAGGGGTGTCGGGCAACACGGCCGTGTTCGCGGGAGCCAAAAACTCGAAATTTTTGCACAAAACAGCCTCCAACACGGCCTGGCGTGTTCCCAACACGGCCGTGTCCTGGAACACGGCCTGGCCGTGTTGGGAAGCACGACCATGTCATCCTGAGTGCCTGCACAATTAAACAGCACGGCCTGGCCGTGTCGGGCGACACGGGCGTGTCCGGGACCCCTTTTTGCAACTTTTCCATGTGAAATTTATGGAAAACTCATCTACCAAGCCTTTTGACCACTTTTATACACCTTTAACACCCAATTTTCACGCAACATGTCCCCATATTCCCTCAATCATCATGTGTATACAATGATTCAACCAACTCAACCATGAATGTGCACACAATGATTCAACTAACAAGCATGGAAATGGGGCATTTGTTAATATGGTATTTCACAAGATGGTGCTTATAAAAGCCAAGAGTTTGAGTTGGAAAATCATTCATGTAATATTCATTCATAGAGAGATTCATAGTGTTTAACATTTTGAGTGGAATTGAGATCAAGAGGTCTTGGAGGAGTAAGCTTGAGGCAACATTGGGGAAGAAGGCTTGGAGCAACATCATCAAGTCAATTGAGATTTTGATAAAGATAAGTACACCATGTCTACAATGTTTACATCTTCTTGTGTAATTTATTCTTGTGGTCAAAAGCATGTGTAGCTAAAACTCCTAGTGTTTGAATGTAATGAACTCTAGAATGGATTTGTGATTAAGGTGTGTATGTTTTTAATAAAATCTTCATATTTTGTGTGATTCACTTATATTATGCTTCGTTCATTCGAATTGGTATATGCGCAATATTGATTTGAAGTTTATTTTTCATCCGGGAAATCGAGAGATTCATGGTGAAATAGAACCTATATAAGTGAAAAGAGTTGCATGCAATCCTAGATATAGGACGACATAAATCTTCCTGGATTAGGGTCAAACCTAATATGGGAATTCATAAATCGTTATAATGCAATCTTGGGGGTTTTAACTAGAAAGAGATTTCGGTTAATCAACTTGAGATTAGGAGTTTTTCGCCTTGAGAAAGGGATTAACTTAAATCGGGAATTTCTACGGTCCACATAGCATGAGATTTTATTAAAAGAGGTTGGTTTTTGCTAAGGGCTTATGGTTGAATCTTTTAACTTGTCAAAATCACAAAAACATTCTAGAGGATTTACATTCAAACACACTTCTATCTCTTGATTTCTTATTCTACAAATTTTACTTCGTTTTACACTTCGATAATTTTAGATTCTTTATCAAACAAAAACTCGAAAATTGTTAGATTAAATAACAAAGAGACGGTAATTATTAGTACTTATAATCCTCGTGGGAATGACACTCGGACTAATAATCTATACTATAAAACGATAGGTGCACTTGCCTATGGTTTTAAAGGTAGCTTTTGAGCCATCAAGTTTTTGGCGCCGTTGCCGGGGATTGTAATATTAAGAACGCCTTATTTTTGTTAATTTAATCATTTTTTTTATTTCATCATTTGTCTTTCTTTTTATCTATCTTTGTAAGTCTTGGATTACACTTATCCTCTTTATTTACCGCGCGTGCATGCCTACTCGTCGCCGAATTTGGAAGCGCGACACCGCCGTGTAGCAATACTGAGGGAAAATATTAATACAAACCACGAGGAGGATATTAACGAAGGCAAGGATCCCGATATGGCGGATGAGCAGAACTATGTGCGATTACGCCAAGCCATCCATGGATGGCACGACGTCAAGCATTGTAAGGCCCGGCTGTTGCCGCCAACAATTTTGAAATTAAACCGAATGTCATTCAAATGGTGCAACAATTTGTCCAATTCGACGGCTTACGGATGAAGATCCAAATAATCATATCGCGAATTTCCTCGAAATTTGCGATACTTTCAAAATAAATGGAGTCTCGACGATGCCATCCGTTTACGCCTATTCCCATTTACTCTTCTTGGGGACGGGCTAAACAATGGCTAAATACTTTGCCAAAGGAACGATTACAACGTGGATCATTATGGCGTAAAAGTTCCTTCAAGTATTTTCCACCCGCCAAAAATCGCACGATTGAGGAATGAAATCTCTTCATTCACTCAAGAGGACGACGAGACTTTGTACGACGACTGGGAGAGATTCAAAGAGTTGCTTGCGAAAATGCCCACATCATGGCCTCCCCATTTGGATGCAAGTCCAAACGTTTTACAATGGGCTACTCTCATCGACGAGGCAAATGATTGATGCGCGGCGGGGAACATTGAACAATAAAACACCCGGCCGCCAAGATCTAATAGAGGAATGGCCATGAACGGATACCAATGGCAATCCATACGAGGTAAAACTAACAGGTCGGTTGGTGTTTATAATGCGGATCAGTGGTTACACTAGCCGCACAGGTCGAAGCTTTGACCCAAAAGATCGACGATCTAGCAGCTCCCTAAACCACCTCCACCGCACGTTTTATCTTGTGAAACTTGCGGCGGATTGCATAATCATCAAGACGCCCACACACAATACCTCACGAACATGCTAATTACGTTGGGAATCAGGCGAAATTACCCAAGTAATCCTTACAAAGAACACATATAATCCTGGGTGGCGACAACATCCTAATTTTGGTTGGGGAAATCAAGGCCAACCACGACCTAATCCCAATCTCCGATCTACACACGTCTTCCTGATCTCGGCCCAAATCAAGGTAAACCTAACTTGGAAGATCTTATAACAAAGTTTGTGCAATCAACAGATACCCGATTCCAAGCGGTGGAAACATCCTTGAGAAATCAAGAGGCATCTATCCATAACTGAAAACCAAATAGGCCGGATTGCAAAGATGATTTCCGAAAGGCCACAAGGAAGTTTGCTTAGGGTAACATCGAGCCAAACCTGAGGGAGCACGTAAAGGCAATCACCATCGAGTTTTCCATATGATCATGATTATGCCAACACCACCATGCGAGAAATATGTGGAGGACGCAGACACGAAGAAAATCCCATGAAAAAGGTGGTCGTCGAATACAAGCCCAAGATTCCTTACCTAGGAGTCTAACCGAAGAAGATAGAAGGGAAGACAAATTTGGTAAGTACCTTAATTCTTTCAAACAATTACATGCCAATATTCCATTTGTTGACCCTCCTTCAAAGCATGTTAGGGATCTTAATGACATCATTCCTAGTGAAAATAAGCTTAACAAATTATCAAATGTGCAATTGAATGATAAATGTCCTTCCAATGAACTACCACAAAAATTTAATGATCCAGGAAGCTTTTATTATCCCTTGCACAATTGATGATTTACCTGTTGATAGGGCACTAGCCGACTTGGGAGCTAGTATCAATGTGATGTCTTATGAAACATTTAAGCATGCAGGATTAGGTGAACCTAAACCTATTAGGATGGACATTCAATTAGCCGATAAATCGATTAAACATCCTAGAGGTATTATTAATGATGTGTTAGTCAAGATTGATAAATTCATGTTCCCAGTTGATTTTGTTATTCTTGACATGCATGATGATATTGATGTTCCTCTAATTCTTGGGCGTCCTTTCTTGGCTACGGCGAAATCTATCATTGATGTGCATGAGGAAAATTAACTTTGAGAGTAGGGGATGAGCAAGTAATTTTAAAATTCATGTTGATATTGAAAAGGATACTACTTGTTCTTTTGTCGATTCAATTCCTTTGCATGATGAGAAACTCTTGGAGAAAAGTGTTGTTCAAAGTCCATGTTGGAAGCTTATGCCCAAAAAGGGGACCGAAAGGTCGAAATGCACATTTTGAAGCTTGAGGTTGGGGGTAGTTCTCCTAAACACCAAAGGGATTTTCATAAGTTTGAAGCTCCACCCGACTAATCTTCACATTTAGGTGAGTTAGTCCAGCTATACGACTTTAAAGAAGCGCTAACCGGAGGCAACCCGATGTTTGTGTGCAATTGTTTTCATTTTTTTATTTTTTTATTTTCTTTCAAAAATCACAAGTCCTTAGAGTCATCTTCAAATCATAAAAAAAAAAAAAAAAAAAAACTCTTGAGCTTCTTCTTGCTTGTCCTAATTAAGAATATTTGAGATTTCACGGTATTCGAGTTGTGTGTTGCTTAACGTTGATTAGGTATGAAGATGCCGTTGAAGGTCCCGTACCAAAACAACCCAATGGTCGCTCAACACCGATTCCACTATTGTAGTAAGGTCGTATTTTTTTTCCACCTCTTTTATATCATTCTAATTTCTTTGTTTTTTTTTTTAGTGTTTTGTGTGTGTTTGTCCATTTATTTCTTTCACATTGAGGACAATGTGAATCTTAAAGTTGGAGGTGGGTACAATAACATTTTCGAATGCTTGTGTGTTTGTTTTCAAGAGATGTGATTTTTTTTTTTTTAACAAATTGAGTATTTGCTAGTCAATAACTTGGCCCAATTATACCTATATTAACTTGTTAATTTGTGTTTTTCGATGTGAAGCAATTGATTGTCTAGGATAGATTGACGTGGATGCGGGCTAAATTTTGACGAGATTTCCAACACCATAAATATTTGATGTGTTAAGGCATATCGACGGTACTTAGTGCTATGAACTTCCGAGAACTCATGATTTAGTAGTGGTTAACTAGTTGTTAAACCAAGCTTGCGAATAAAAAAAAAAAAAAAAAAAAACGGACCAATCGAGGTTATACTCCTCTATTTGTTGTTGCTTAGTAACTAGGAGCATTCATGAGCCCCATGTTTGTCTTTTACGTAAAACGGCGACACGAATATGAGTATGGGAAACCACCCTAGGAGTGTTTGAACAAATTCAAAATATAAACCTAGTGGAAGCATGTCTCGAAAGGTCCCAAAAAAAAAAAAAAAAAAAAAAAAAAAAAAGGAGAATGAATACTCCTTGACTTCTCATTCCAATAAAGTTCAAGAAGCTTGGTTATATGACTAGTAGGCTAACTACAATGATCTATTGAATTCTTGTATTTTCATGGCGTTATTGAATTGAAGTTGTTCATAACTATCAGTATTTGTGGAGTGATGATTTCAAGTCTGAATAATGCCTGCCGATATTACAGTCTTTCTTGACAGTCGATCGCTTTACAAAACGATGTTTTTACTTAATGGTTAATTCAGGTTGAGAAGGCCAAGAACTTGACTGCTTATGTTCAATATGTTGAAAAAAAAAAAAAATCATCTTTGTATGTTGTGATTTATTGAATCCCTCTTTTTGATATAATGTTTTGCTTGAGGACAAGCAAAGTTCAAAGTTGGAGGTGGTTTGATAAGGGTCTTTTTATGCATGTTTTATGAGTATATTTGAGTAGAATTCGGGTTGTTTTATTGTTAGTTTTGTAAATTTTTGATTGTACATAGTTCATATTACTCCGGGGTGATTTTATTGATGTAGATTGACCATTCGGGGCCAATTTTGGTGAATTTTGGACCATTGATTCATGTCAAAACATACCGGGGAGTTTAAGGATGCAAAAACGCTCGAAATTCCAAGCCAAACGCGTCATTTCGGGGCCTTTTTGGTCCAACACGGGCAGGGGGTGTCGGGCAACACGGCCGTGTTCCGCCGGGAGCCAAAAACTCGAAATTTTTGCACAAAACAGCCTCCAACACGGCCTGGCCGTGTCCTGGAACACGGCCTGACCGTGTTGGGAAGCACGGCCATGTCATCCTGAGTGCCTGCACAATTAAACAGCACGGCCTGGCCGTGTCGGGCGACACGGGCGTGTCCGGGACCCCTTTTTGCAATTTTTCCATGTGAAATTTATGGAAAACTCATCTACCAAGCCTTTTGACCACTTTTATACACCTTTAACACCCAATTTTGCTGCAACATGTCCCCATATTCCCTCAATCATCATGTGTATACAATGATTCAACCAACTCAACCATGAATGTGCACACAATGATTCAACTAACAAGCATGGAAATGGGGCATTTGTTAATATGGTATTTCACAAGATGGTGCTTATAAAAGCCAAGAGTTTGAGTTGGAAAATCATTCATGTAATATTCATTCATAGAGAGATTCATAGTGTTTAACATTTTGAGTGGAATTGAGATCAAGAGGTCTTGGAGGAGTAAGCTTGAGGCAACATTGGGGAAGAAGGCTTGGAGCAACATCATCAAGTCAATTGAGATTTTGATAAAGATAAGTACACCATGTCTACAATGTTTACATCTTCTTGTGTAATTTATTCTTGTGTCAAAAGCATGTGTAGCTAAAACTCCTAGTGTTTGAATGTAATGAACTCTAGAATGGATTTGTGATTAAGGTGTGTATGTTTTTAATAAAATCTTCATATTTTGTGTGATTCACTTATATTATGCTTCGTTCATTCGAATTGGTATATGCGCAATATTGATTTGAAGTTTATTTTTCATCCGGAAATCGAGAGATTCATGGTGAAATAGAACTATATAAGTGAAAAGAGTTGCATGCAATCCTAGATATAGGACGACATAAATCTTCTGGATTAGGGTCAAACCTAATATGGGAATTCATAAATCGTTATAATGCAATCTTGGGGGTTTTAACTAGAAAGAGATTTCGGTTAATCAACTTGAGATTAGGAGTTTTTCGCCTTGAGAAAGGGATTAACTTAAATCGGGAATTTCTACGGTCCACATAGCATGAGATTTTATTAAAAGAGGTTGGTTTTTGCTTAAGGGCTTATGGTTGAATCTTTTAACTTGTCAAATCACAAAAACATTCTAGAGGGATTTACATTCAAACACACTTCTATCTCTTGATTTCTTATTCTACAAATTTTACTTCGTTTTTACACTTCGATAATTTTAGATTCTTTATCAAACAAAAACTCTGAAAATTGTTAGATTAAATAACAAAGAGACGGTAATTATTAGTACTTATAATCCTCGTGGGAATGACACTCGGTACTCAATAATCTATACTATAAAACGATAGGTGCACTTGCCTATGGTTTTAAAGGTAGCTTTTGAGCCATCAATGATTCAACCAACTCAACCATGAATGTGCACACAATGATTCAACCAACAACCATGGAAGTGGAGCATTTGTTAGCATTATTGATGTGTTCTTTCACAAAGATGATGCCTATAAAAGCCAAGAGTTTGAGTTGGGAAAAATATATAATTCATGTAGTATTCATTGATAGAGAGATTCATTGTATATTCATTGTATATTCTAAGTTTCAAAGCAAAATACATTGAGAGGATTAAAGAGAGGTAGATTTGGAAGTTGAAGAGCAATAGAGGAGAAGGCTTGGAGCTCAACATCATTGCAATCAACCAAGGAGGAAGTCTTGTATTGGTCTTGAATAAGAGCTAAGTACACCATGTTCATTTTATTCATATCTTCTTGTGTAGTATACTCTTTTGACAAAGCCATGTGTAGCTAAATTTCTAGTGTTTGAATGTAATGACTCTAGAATGAATTTGTGATTAAGGTTTGTATGTTTTTAATAAAATCTTCATGATTTGTGTGATTCACTTATATTATGCTTTATTCATTCAAATTGGTATATGCGCAATATTGATTTGAAGTTTATTTTTCATCCGAGAAATCGAGAGATTCATGGTGAAATAGAACCTATATAAGTGAAAAGAGTTGCATGCAATCCTAGATATAGGACGACATAAATCTTCCGGATTAGGGTCAAACCTAATATGGGAATTCACAAATCGTTATAATCTTTGTCTTGGGGGTTTTAACTAGAAAGAGATTTCAGTTAATCAACTTGAGATTAGAAGTTATTCGCTCGATAGAGGGTTTAACTTAAATTGGGAATTTCTACGGTCCATGAAACATGAGATTTTACTAAAAGAGGTTGGTTTTTGCTTAAGGGATTATGGTTGTATTTTTATCTTGTTAAATCACAAAAACATTCTAGAGGGATTTACATTCAAACACATTTCTAGCTCTTGATTTCTTAATTCTACAATCTATTTTTATTTGATCTTTTGTAAGTTGCAATTATTTTAAAATTCTATATTTTTCATTTTCATTAAACAAACAAAACTCTGAAAATTGTTAGATTAAATAACAAAAAGACGGTAATTATTAGTACTTACAATCCTCGTGGGAATGACACTCGGTACTCATAATCTATACTACAAAACGATAGGTGCACTTGCCTAAGGTTTTCTAGAGTAGCTTTTGAGCCATCATTTTTACAAAATCAAATATTATGAAAAATTTGAAAAGTTCCTTTTGAAATAATGGCTAAACACTTTGCCAAAGGGAACAATCACAACATGGAGCATCATGGCCGAAAAGTTCCTTTTGAAATATTTTCCACCGCCAAAATCGCACGATTGAGGAATGAAATCTCTTCATTCACTCAAGAAGACGAGCGACCTTGTACGACGACACTGGGAGAGATTCAAAGAATTGCTGCGAAAATGCCCACATCATGGTCTTCCTATTTGGATGCAAGTACAAACATTTTACAATGGGCTACTCTCGTCAACAAGGCAAATGATTGATGCGGCGGTGGGGAACTTTGAACAATAAAACACCGGAAGCGCCCAAGATCGATAGAGGGAATGGCCATGAATGGCTATCAATGGCAATCCGTCATGAAGGTAAACCTAATGTAGCAGTGGGTGTTTATAATGCGGATCGGTGGTTACATTAGCGCACAAGTCGAAGCTTTGACCCAAAAGATCGACGATCTAGCGGCTCCTAAACCACCATCACCGCATGTTTTATCTTGTGAAACTTGCGAGGATTGCATAATCATCGGGATCGCCCACACACAATACCTCACACCGAACAAAGGCTACTTACGTTGGGAATCGGCGAAATTACCCAAGTAATCCTTACAACAACACATACAATCCTGGGTGGCGACAACATCCTAATTTCGGTTGGGGAAACCAAGGCCAACCACGACCTAATCCCAATCCCGATCTACACACGTCTCCGGATTTCAAATGAAATCAAGGTAAGCTTCTTAACTTGGAAGATCTTATAACAAAGTTTGTGCAATCAACAGATACCCGATTCCAGTGGTGGAAACATCCTTGAGAAATCAAGAGGCATCTATCCATAATCTGGAAAACCAAATAGGAAAGATTGCAAAAATGATTTCGAAAGGCCACAAAGCGGTTGCCAGGTAACACCGAGCCAAACCCAGGGGGAGCACGTAAAGGCAATCACCATCAGTTTTCCACATGATCATGATTATGCCAACGCCACCATGCAGAAATATGTGGAGGACGACAAACACGAAGAAAAGCCCATGAAAAAGGTGGTCGCCGAATACAAGCCCAAGATCCCTTACCGGAGTCTCACCGAAGAAGATAGAAGGGAGGACAAATTTGGTAAGTACCTTGAGTCATTCAAGCAACTACATACTAAAATTCCATTTGTTCAACCTCTTTCAAAGCATGCTAAGGATCTAAATGACATCATTTCTAATGAAAATAAGCTTAACGAACTATCAACTGCAATTGAAGGATAAATGTTCTTCTAATAATCTACCACAAAAATGTAATGATCCGGGGAAGTTTTATTATCCCTTGTACAATTGATGGTTTACGTCTTTGATAGAGCACTAGCCGACTTAGAGCTAGTATCAATGTGATGTCTTATGAAACATTCAAGCATATGGGATTAAGTGAATCAAACCTACTAGGATGGACATACACTTAGCCGATAAATCGATTAAACATCCTAGAGGTATTATTAATGATGTGTTAGTCAAGATCGATAAATTCATATTCCCAGTTGATTTTGTTATTCTTGACATGCATGATGATATTGAGGTTCCTCTAATTCTTGGACGTTCTTTCTTGGCTACGGCAAAATCAATCATTGATGTGCATGAGGGAAAATTAACTTTGAGGGTGGGGGATGAACGAGTAATTTTTAAAATTCATGTTGATATTGAAAAGAATATTACTTGTTCTTTTGCCGATTCAATTTCGTTGCACGATGAGAAATCTAAAAATCTCTTAGAGAAAAGTGTTGTTCAAAGTCCATGTTGGAAGCTTATGCCCGAAAAGGGGACCGAAAAGTTCAAAGAGCACATTTTGAAGCATAAAGTTGGAGGTAATACTACTAAATACCTAAGGGATTTTCATAAGTCCAAAGCTCCACCTGACTAATCTCCACATTTGGGTAAACGGTCCAGCTATACGACTTTAAAGAAGTGCTAACCGGGAGGCAACCCGGCATTTTGTGTGCATTTTCTTTTACTTAATTTTTTTTTATTGCTTGGGAATTGAAAAAAAAAAAAAAAATGGTCTCGGCCGTGCTTAAAAGCACGGCCGTGTTCACACTCAATTCGCGAACACACCCTGGCCGTGTTCAAAAAATCCAAGGTTTTGTAGAAAAAAAATCGTACCGAACACGCCCAGGCCGTGCTTTTTAAGCACGACCGTGTTTTAAAAAAAAATTAAAAAAAAAAAAAATTTGCCGAAAAAAAAATCGTACCGAACACGCCCCGGCCGTGCTTTTTAAGCACGGCCGTGTTGTTATTATTAAAAAAAAAAAAAAAAAAAAAAAAAACTCAAAAAAAAAATTATATTTGATGAATTCACGGTATTCGAGTTGTGTATCCTTGATTAGGTATGAAGATGCCGATGAAGGTCCCGTACTAAACAATCCAATGGTCGCTCAATACCGATTTCACTCTTCTAGTAAGGTCGTATTTTTCTTTTCTACCTCTTTTATTTTCTTCTAATGTGGTTGATTTTTGAGTGTTTTGTTTGTGTTCATTCATCTCTTTCTTTCACATTGAGGACAATGTGAACCTTTAAAGTTGGAGGTGGGTGCAATTACATTCTTAGTTTGTGTGTGCTTGCTTTTATTTTTAGTTTGTCGACAAGAGGTAATTTTTTTTTTTTTAACAAATTGAGTGTTTGCTAGTCAATAACTTAGCCCAATCACACCAAAATTAACTTTTTGATTTATGTTTTCAATGTGAAGCAATTGATTGTCTAGAATATATTGATGTAGATGTGTGGTAAATTTTGACGAGATTTACAACTCCATAATACTTGATTTGTTAAGGCATTTACGACAAAGCTTAGTGTTATGAACGTTTGAGAATTCATGATTTAGTGGTGGTTAACTAGTTGTTATACCAAGCTTGTGAAAAAAAAAAACAAATGAAAAAAAAAGAAAAAAAAAAAAAAGGGAATCCAATCGAGGTTATACTCCTCTATTTGTTGTTGCTTAGTAACTAGGAGCATTCATGAGCCCCATGTTTGTCTTTTACGTAAAACGGCGACACAAATATGAGTATGGGAAACCACCCTAGGAGTGTGAACGAAAATTCAAAATATAAACCTAGTGGAAGAATGCCTCGAAAGGACCACATATATAAGAAAAAAAAAATGCCGAAAAAAAAAATCGAAAGGTAGAATGTATATTCCTTGAATTCTCATTCCAATAAAAGTTCAAGAAGCTTGGTTATATGACTAGTAGGCTAACTACAATGATCTATTGAATTCTTGTATTTTCATGACATTATTGAATTGAAGTTATTCATAACTATCAATATTTGTGGAGTGATGATTTCAAGTTTGAATAATGCCTG
Source organism: Rehmannia glutinosa (assembly GCA_016081115.2). Taxonomy (NCBI): domain Eukaryota; kingdom Viridiplantae; phylum Streptophyta; class Magnoliopsida; order Lamiales; family Orobanchaceae; genus Rehmannia; species Rehmannia glutinosa. The sequence continues at coordinate 2,092,652 of CM071936.1, forward strand.
CTGATGTTACAGTCTTTCTTGACAGTCGATCGCTTTGCAAAACTGTGTTTTTACTGAATGGTTAATTCGGGTTGAGAAGGCTAAGAACTTGACTGCTTGTGTTCAATGTGTTGAAAACAAAAAAAAAAAAATCCTTGTGTGTTGTAATTTATTGAACCATTCTTATTGATTTAATGTTTTGCTTGAGGACAAACAAAGTTCAAAGTTGGAGGTGGTTTGATAAGGGTCTTTTTATACATGTTTTATGTGTATATTTAAGTATGATTTGAGTTATTTTATTGTTAGTTTCATAAATTTTTGATTGTACATAGTTCATATTACTCCGAGGTGCTTTTATTGATGTAGATTGATGATTTGGAGCTGTTTTTGGTGAATTTTGGGCCATGGTTTCATGTCAAAACATACCCAGGGGTTTCTGGATACAAAAACACTCAAAATCCCAAGCTAAACGCGCCATTTCGGGGCCTTTTCACTCAAACACGGGCAGGGTGTGTTTTTAAGCACGGCCGTGCTTTTTAGAAGTCAAAAACGAGCAATTTTTCGACCCCGACGTACCAAACACGGCCGTGTTCGGAAAAATCCGAAAACACGGCCTACCCGTGCTTTTAAAGCACGGGCGTGCTTTTCGTCCAGACTGGTTTTTCTTTGGCGGAAATTATGGAGACTTTCCCTTCTTGCTTTTTGACAACCTTTGAACAACTTTTACACCTCATTTTGATGCACCAAACTCTATTATTCCCTCAATTGTCATGTGGACACAATGATTCAACCAACTCAACCATGAATGTGCACACAATGATTCAACCAACAACCATGGAAGTGGAGCATTTGTTAGCATTATTGATGTGTTCTTTCACAAAGATGATGCCTATAAAAGCCAAGAGTTTGAGTTGGGAAAAATATATAATTCATGTAGTATTCATTGATAGAGAGATTCATTGTATATTCATTGTATATTCTAAGTTTCAAAGCAAAATACATTGAGAGGATTAAAGAGAGGTAGAGTTGGAAGTTGAAGAGCAATAGAGGAGAAGGCTTGGAGCTCAACATCATTGCAATCAACCAAGGAGGAAGTCTTGTATTGGTCTTGAATAAGAGCTAAGTACACCATGTTCATTTTATTCATATCTTCTTGTGTAGTATACTCTTTTGACAAAGCCATGTGTAGCTAAATTTCTAGTGTTTGAATGTAATGACTCTAGAATGAATTTGTGATTAAGGTTTGTATGTTTTTAATAAAATCTTCATGATTTGTGTGATTCACTTATATTATGCTTTATTCATTCAAATTGGTATATGCGCAATATTGATTTGAAGTTTATTTTTCATCCGAGAAATCGAGAGATTCATGGTGAAATAGAACCTATATAAGTGAAAAGAGTTGCATGCAATCCTAGATATGGGCGACATAAATCTTCCTCGGATTAGGGGTCAAACCTAATATGGGAATTCACAAATCGTTATAATCTTTGTCTTGGGGTTTTAACTAGAAAGAGATTTCAGTTAATCAACTTGAGATTAGAAGTTATTCGCTCGATAGAGGTTTAACTTAAATTGGGAATTTCTACGGTCCATGAAACATGAGATTTTACTAAAAGAGGTTGGTTTTTGCTTAAGGGATTATGGTTGTATTTTTATCTTGTTAAATCACAAAAACATTCTAGAGGGATTTACATTCAAACACATTTCTAGCTCTTGATTTCTTAATTCTACAATCTATTTTTATTTGATCTTTTGTAAGTTGCAATTATTTTAAAATTCTATATTTTTCATTTTCATTAAACAAACAAAACTCTGAAAATTGTTAGATTAAATAACAAAAAGACGGTAATTATTAGTACTTACAATCCTCGTGGGAATGACACTCGGTACTCATAATCTATACTACAAAACGATAGGTGCACTTGCCTAAGGTTTTCTAGAGTAGCTTTTGAGCCATCATTTTTACAAAATCAAATATTATGAAAAATTTGAAAACAAGAATCAGAAATGGAAAGTCACTGTATGTATATGAAATTATAAAACAATAAATAAATAAACTAAACTTATTTAATATGAAATAGTTTGATATTTATGTCAAAGATTAGTATTTTTTCAATTACATATTAATTTAGGTACCAATATAATAATCGAATTATTCAAAATAATATTTATGTATCAAATTTATTGTGTTAAACAATATATAATAATAAATTGGAGTGAAGTGACCATATTTAGTCCAAGTAATATGAATTATTCCGGATATAAGGAGGCAGAAAAAAAATAGTTAAGGGGGGATTTTTAACACTTGATATCTAAATTTTTGGCAACTATATTTTCTTATTTGATCAAAAATTCAATCAAAATTTTAAATAAAGATTAAAGTACTATATACCATTTTCTCAATAAAGGCACTAAAAATAGATTGATGATTATATTTTACAACAAATAATATGATTTTGTAAACGAGATTAAATGAGATCAATTTTAAATTTACGGTCTTTTCAAACAAATATAGATTAGTTTCAGTATATTAAGAATAATTGCAATTTCCATAACTATACTGCTCACAATATTTACAACTATGTAAATATTAATATAACCAAAATAGCCCAATTCAATTGCAAGTACAAACTCTAATAGTATAACATATCTTTCTAAAACTTTATGAAATATAAAACACTATATTAGTTTTTAGTTTATTATGTATAACTTTCAAAAACATAAGTGAATGCAAAAAGAAATTCGACATAGAAGTTAATTAGTATTATATTTAATTATTGGAGATTGTACGTGAAAATTGTTAACTTATAAAATCTGTCTTTGTTTTATTATTTATTAAATAAAGATATATTGTGTGCAATTGAATATAGTTTCAAAATTCGATTTCGACTTATCACTTTTTCATAATTTTATTTAATACCGACTCTCGATGAAAATAATGGATTAATTTTTTATATATTAGGTTAATGTTTATTATTTTTAAAACACCGGAAATAGGAGGGCTACAAACTTTAAGTTTAAGTGTTAATGATAAAATATTGACTTTGTTACTATAATTAAAATAATATGAATTTTTTTACATATATATTATGTTGTAATTTTTTTTACATTTCTTTAATCAAAGAACCGAGATAGAATAAAATAAGTGATCACATGAAGTATACAAATTTGACTAAATTTTATTTTATTTTATTTTAATTGAATAACAATAACAAATAAAATTATGATATTATGATGGATTTTGGTATAATATTTAATTAATTATTATTTTTATTAAAACGATAACTTGCATGTGGTTTACTAATCATTAGCTTATGATTTATAAGCTAAATTATTAATTTGTATGATTATGTAAAATACATCCAATGCTAAATTAAAGAATTCGAAAATCATGTAAGACAAAGACTTTTCTAACCATAACAATGAAATAAAAGACCGATGAATGTGATTGTAAGCTAATATAAAACTTATTTCGTTGTTATACTAATTGTAAATTTTTTGTGGGATTGAGTTCTTTAAAATTATTATTTAACAATTCATACTGATCTATAATTAAAGTAAAGTAAAATATATATTAAATATTGTGTAATATTTAAATTTAATTAATATTTATTTTACTTTTCAATATTTTAATATTAATTAATAAAATTATTAAATAATACAATTATTTTAGTAAAGTCATATGGATCAAGTGCGACGCACGTGTGTTTCTTACTAGTTATAAAAAATATCCAAAGATGTTTTAAAATTACAAAAAGTCCAATCATGTTTGATTATGTTTCAAATTAATTTTAAATTTAAGAGGTAACTGTAACATTTCAATACATATTAGGAGGTTTAGGTTTTTGAAATATTTTTTTACCTATGATGGGAAGAAATATAATATGGAATACAACCTCGAGGTTCTTTTTGCAATTTGTAAAAATTTCTGAATTTTTTAGCCAAACTACAGATTTCATTGCATGACATTTTAGCCACTCTTAAAATTTGCTAGTACTAGTTACTCATTCAATTGAGTTTGTGAGTTAAAAAAATTGACATCAAACCAACAAGTTTCCAAATGATGATAAAAAGAAAACAAAGAAAATTTGAAAACAAAAAAATTGACATCAAAGTCAAACCAACAAGTTTGTAGAAGAAATGCAGCCGGTCCGATGGAGGACCGATGAGTTTGGTCACTTGGTAGTTGCAACATGTCAAAACATTGGAGATTTTGGTGATTTGGTGCAAAAATCGCAACAATATTAAAACCTCCAAATTTTGTGTGTCAATTTTTGGTGATGTGTTAATTTTTTGTGCTAAATTACCAAATTCCCTAAATTTCTTAGAAATATTAGAACCCACTTGTCCTAGCAAATAGTAATTACCATAAAATTACACAATTCCGGTCAACTACTAACCCTTGATCACCATTCATTACAACCTAATTAATTCAACTTTATATAATTGATTTTTACCTTGAAAGACAATGGAAAATATGCCAATTTATTAAACCAATATTGATCAATCCCCACTAATGTGAGGTCATGGTATGCATGGCACCACATGATTGAATTATGCCTTGTTAAAAAATCTTAGGTAGAAACATTTAAATAAATTTACCATTTGATGCTATAATAAAGCTTACTTAACCATCAAACTCAACTACAAATATGTGTGTGATGTTGAATAATTACACCAACCAATTCTTTGATCAGCTTAATTATTACTTCTTCTGTTTCCAATGGCAACAAAACCTTTTAATTTGCAGGTCTCATGCATTTTCCTCCTTTTTCTTCTCAACCCTTTCTTGATCATATCTATCAAAAACACATATCCACCCCAAACAAATGCCAAAAACTCATTTTCACCCCCATCTAATTTCCTCAACAATCTCATTGGAGCTAAAAAAGGGCACAAGGCAAAAGGCCTTTCTGAACTCAAGAAACACCTTTTCAAATCTCGGGTACATGAAAAACAACAACGACAACCGCAACAACAACCAAGCACACTCAGACGACGATCTTTTTGATGATAACTTAGAATTAGCACTAAAAAAGTACCAAGTTTTCTTCCATCTCCAAGTAAACGGAATCTTGGACACCAAAACCGTCGAAAAACTACTATTGCCTAGATGTGGGGTGCCAGATTTTGTGAACCTAAATGCAACTCAATTCAAGAACAACCAAATCCCAACCCTCATTTCACACTATACATTTTTCCCTGGTGAGCCCAAATGGCCACCTACAAAGACAACCCTCACATATTCATTCCTCCCTAGCACACGTAACGACGTTATGCAGCCGATCAAAGACGCTACCCAAGAATGGGCTAATGTGACACATTTCAAGTTTAACTACATTTCAAATTATGATCATGCGGATATCAAGATCGCCTTCCAAGTCAAGGATCATGGAGACGGCGACCCATTCGACGGCCCTAGGGGATATTGGCCCATGCTTTTAGCCCAATCGATGGTAGGCTTCACTATGATGGAGATGAAATGTGGATAGATGGTGTTGCATCGGTGAATTTGATTTGCGGACTACGAGGGTTGAATGAGTTGGGGCATGTTCTTGGACTTGGGCATTCAACCGATTCTCGTGCTATAATGTACCCTACTATTGGGCCTGGATTAAGAAAGGGTTTGGGGCAAGATGATATTAATGGAATCAGAGCTCTATACCATATCTAAGCAAAAAAACAATTCTTCTTTGTTAAAATAGCAATTCCAACCCTATTACTCTTAACTGTTATATGTATTTTCGGTATTTTTGCTAAAAGACAGAGTATTGTGGTAAAAATATTGAAAAAAAGCCAAGTTACGACCAAAAATCGCACAAAATCAAACTTGTAGGTCTTAAATTGCACAAATTAGAACTCATAGGATCTAAATTGCAACCGAAGATATTTATATACAGGACTAAAATTGCTAGCACATGACCAGTTTTGCAATGAAGCCTTCTTCCATTTGACACAAGTTGACAAAACACTAGAATGTTAAGTTTTTTATACTTTTAGAATTACTAAAAAACTTATTCGAACTCCTTACTGTTTGTTATGTTGTTTAATTATTATTCAACTAGTTTATAAAATAGTTATTAAATGATTTGTTACACTAGTGAAATTGGACAAATAATACACAGTCAAAGAGTCATTCTCTATTTTTCAATAAATTGGAATGCACAGAGTATATACATCCAGATATTAAAAACAATATAATTATGTATGTAAAAACAATTTATAACAATAAAAACAGTTCTTTTTAATAAACTGGGAGTACTGGTTGGAGAATTTTAAATAAACTGAAAGGTACAGGGTTCGAACCCTGGTTAACACCCTTATAAAGGGTTAGTGATAACACTTGAGCTATAAACTAGTGGTTATAACAATAAAAACAGTAAGGACACTAATAATCATATAAATTTTTACAACACATCCCATAGATAAAACAAAACATAATGTTTCCAACAATATATTCTTATAAACACCCATGCTAAAAGCCTAAATGAAATCTGGGAAGAGGTATATGCAAACTTTGCCCTCACAAATTAATTTCGGCCTAATACTCTGGTGAGCCTTGTCCATCTAATATAGAAATACACATAAATCTTGTCCCACATTTTATCTAATAACTCATAATAGGCTTCCCTCCATGAGTTCTTCAAGAACCATATGGTGAAGAAAGCTGAAAGTCCCACGGCATATCCTAAGGACAAGAATACATAAAACCATTCTATCTCCGACTTATCAACTTCTTGATTTTGATCCTCTAATTTGTGTGTTGGTCCAGAGGATTTACCATCATTCTTACAATTACTTGTTAGTGGAGGACCACAAAGATGGTTCCCAATAAAGCTTGACTCATTGAAGCCCCGGAGTTGGGTGCTTTCTGGTATTTTCCTGTTAAGTTATTGCAAGACAAATTCAAATAATTCAAAGAAGACATAATTGTGAAGCTACTAGGAATTTCACCGGATAGTGAGTTTCTTGAGAAATCAAGAGATTCCAGTTGTTTCATGTTTCCAATGCTATCAGGGATCAATCCACTGAAATGATTTCCTGACAGGTTTAGTGATCTCAGTTCCACTAGATTTGTTATCTCCTTTGGGATATCTCCAGACAAATTGTTCTTTGAAAGGTCAATATTGGTAACCAATGAGAGAATGGTGTCGTAGTAAAGTTCACTTCCCTTTGTGGTGATAGATGCACTCTCTAGAAATCCTTTCGAGAAAATAGAATATTGCATTTCGTCGAAGTCAAATTCAGATAAGTCTCTTTTTATAGCCATTGCTGTAAAATTGTCAACACATTTAGGTATTGTCCCAGAAACCATGTTGTCTGAGAGGTCCAAGATTTGAAGAGCGTTTAGGTGGCATATATTTGAAGTAATCTCACCGATCAACTTGTTTGAGCGTAAAATTAGAAACCTCAAATTGGACAGGCTTGTCCCCATCCACGCCGTTATGTTTCCATCAAGATGATTATCAGCAAGGTCAATTTTCACTAAACCCATGCAGTTTTGGATTGAAAAAGGTATATGGCCAGAAAATTTGTTGCCGTATAGATTCAAAGACTGTAGACTTGAAAGGAGTCCTATGGAATTTGGGATTCTTCCAAATAAGTAGTTATTTCCTAAATTCAACACTTTTAGTGACGACCATTTCATCAAGCACTCTGCAGGTAATTCTCCACTCAAGTTGTTTCCTCCTAGATGAAGAATCTCCAAACGGTTAGTTTCATTTGTCGTCGTGTCACAGAGAAAGTGAGATATATCTCCCGAAAATGAGTTATTAGAGAGATCTAACTCTGTCACTGTATTTCCTATTATAGGCAATGAACCACTGTGATAAGTGCAAAAACTAAAAATAGGAAGTTTGGAGGTTTCTGGAAGTTAAATGAGAGAATTAACTTCGAGAGTGTTTCCCCCACAAGAGTTACAGAAGTAATTTTGAGAAGAAAGGACTTTCATGAATAGACAATATCCAAAAACATACATTTTCAGCTGAGGAAGGCATATTTATGCCTTTGATCCTCATGTGGTTACAACCGTTTCTTGTTATTCAACTAACACTAACTAATTTTTAACTACTGGTTAACTAACTATAAAAGCAACTACCAGTAACTAAAAGCGTATTCTTTGTGTTACAATTTTATCCCTCTACTTTAGTAATCACGACTTTTACTGTGTTTTATCTCCTGCTTATTTTGCCATTCTATTTTGGTTCGTATCACACTGAAATTGTTGGAACTCAAATATACCACCCGTTTCGAACCTGCTTGATAACCATCTTCAGGTTCACTTATAACTGGAATATTGCCATGGAGTTGGTTATGTGAGAGGTTAAGAAAACGGATATTCCAAATCCAGCTAGGAACATTACCAGAGATTCCAGTATTGGATAAATCAAGGTGGTTCATATTATTATTCTGTGTTTCAATCCATGAGAGAATCCCAGAGCCTGAGCCCAAGTTCCATGACCTCAAATTAAGTATGTCTAGTTTGAAGGGTGGAATCCAGTTAGGGTTTACGACTTTCAATGTCAATTGGTTTGTTGAGGCATATAATCCCTTTAACTTTAAGAGATGGGCAAAGTGGGTTTCAGTCACAACCCCTTCCAGCATGTTATCTGAAATATAAAAATATTTCAAGTTTAAAAGTTGCCCCATACTTTCTGGGAGATTTCCAGTCAATTTGTTTCTACTCAGGTATAAAAATTCAAGGCAGGATAAGTTCCCTAGATTGTTTGGAATTACACCGGATAATGAGTTTGAGATAAGGTCAAGCAATCGAAGACTTTTAAATTCTCCAAACTGATGAGTTAGATGACCCGAAAGTTGATTTTGGCTCAGACTTAGGTATTCCAGAGCTCCTAAAAAGCAATCTGACATATTTCCAAGTGAATCGGATATTTCTCCTGCCAAGTTATTCTGATGTAAGTCCAAACTCTGCATTTTGCACAAGTTGGTTATTTCTCTTGGTATTTTTCCAGAAAGTTCATTCCTAGACAAATCGAGGGTCTTGAGAGAGGTCATATTTGCTATAGATTTGGAAATTGTGCCCTGTAGATGATTCAATCCCAAGGAGACAAACTCAAGGCCTTTGCAAAAGTAGAGCCACTCTGGAATGGTGGAATTGAAAAGATTGTTAGAGAGATCAATGTGTTGGAGTTTACAACTAGTGTTGGTAATTGATGGAATTGGACCTTCAAAAAAGTTGAAATTCAGATCAAGAAAAATAAGGTTGCTGAGTTGAAAAATCCATCTGAGGACTCCAAAAGACTGAAAAAAGTTACCAGAGAGATCAAGGATGGCCAGAGAAGTAATATTATTGTTAAGATTATTTTGGGGTGTCCTGAAATTATTAAGACTGCAAAAACTGAAATGTAGCTCTACCAAAGAAGGGAGTTTATTAATCACCTGTGCCCAATTGGTAGCTTTATTGAGGTTCACAGAATTCATGTTGAGATGATCCAATTTAGTAAGGCCTGACAACCATTCGAGGCTATCGACTTCCAGGCTTTCGGAATTGTCTTTCAACACTAAAGTGTGTAAATTTGAAAGATTTCCAATATTATGAGGAATCTTTCCATAAAACCCAGCACCAGATAGATTCAAATACTCGAGGCTTGTGAGTGATCCAATGAAGAAAGGGATTGTTTCTTCAAAGTTGTTTTGGCTCAAGTCAAGAGATCTCAGGTGTTTCAGATTGAGCAAAGAAGGGTTTATTTTGCCGCTTAAACTTTGAAGATGGAGTTGAATAACATGGCCAGTTAAGTTGCTGCAAAACAGATTTGATGGATCTTTCAAAGATTGTTTGAAGCTTAAAAGTGCTTGTTTTTCAATTTCTGGACAAGCAGTTATTGTATTTCTACTGTTTCCAATACAATAGCTTAATTTGAAGGAACAAAAAAGGAGGAAAGACAAAGCTGCAAGGATATAAGACTTTGAGACAGCCATCTTTAATTTACAGAATCTTGGGATTAAGATGAACTGATTGTGGAAATAAAATTTTAAAATAGGAATAGAAAATCAATGAATATGACTTGTGCTACAATTGCTATTAAACAATGGGTAGATCAATTAAACAAACAACCAAGTGTTGACTGTTGACTTATATTTCATCATGATAATAAAAACAAAATAGAATTGTGGAAAGAAAAGGATGACCACAACTTGTTTTAGACCATAATTTTCGTAGTAGGCATTTTGGTCATGGTATTACTTTTCACACCAGGAAACAATTATTACAAATAAAACAGAGTTTTCAATGATTTGGAGGAAATCCTACACTATGACTATGAGTATGTTCATCTGTTATGCTATTATTATTTTCATGTTTTAAACACAAATTAGGGATAACGACAAAAAGACCCTTGAGGTTTGCGCTACTTACGAAAAAATCCAAAGATGTTTAAAATTTACAAAAAATCCCATCAGGTTTGATTATGTCTTGAATTTAAGTGGTTAACTGTTATTTTTTTATAAATATCAGGGAGTTTTTGAAATGATTTTTCTCTTTTTTTTTCGCTTATGAAGGGGAAAAATTAAGACGGAATCAAGCCTAAGAGGTTTTTTGTAATTTTCAAAATTCTCTGGAGTATTTTGTAATTAGCCCAAACCTCAGGGAGGTTTTTGTAATTCTCCCCACAAATTATAAATAAAAAAAAACAACTATTTCAAATACAATTTATTTTGATTTGTATATACTCACCTGCATTCGTAAAGTTTAACTTCAATATAATCATTGTATTTAAACTAAAATTCAATGGCAGATTGGTAAGGGTGATAAAATCCATGTCTGGACCGATCCGGGGATAACCAAGAGATGGTTGCTCTTGTCTGTACGGGGGTTCAAGAGATCAACAAAAAATGCATTTCCCATTATGTGAGGTCGGCTATATGGATCACGAAACGTATATGGATTCATTTGTAATTAACCCAAACCTCAGGGGTCTTTTTGTAATTATCCCTATATATTATTGTAATGCAGATATCAGTGTTACAACTGCATAAATAGGATATTCCATGGCTTTATCTTACATCCACTTAGAACTCAATGGAGGTGATAACATACGTAACTGATACAAACTTATCTATTGCTTCCCAGGTGCCAATAAATAATTTCCCCTGGTAGTCAAAATAATTCCAGTTGCACTTGTAAATAATCTGTCTGCAACACTAAGCTAAGCCATTGTGCTTCTTAAAAAAACTGTCCTTGCCATTGATTGATCTTGTCTAAACTTCTAACCAAAATTTGGGAATATATATATATATCTTTATGTGTGTAGAAATACTTTATAACAATAGAAAATGTTACACTTGAATCATATAAAATTTTACAACAGATCTCATGAATAAAACCAAACATACTTAATGTTTCCCATGCTAAAACCTCAAGTCAAAATGAATACACCCAAGCTAAAACCTCAAGTCAAAATGAACCAAAGAAAGTATCAAAATATATTCTTACAATAGATACAAACTTCTACAGACAAACCTACCGCCCTCACAAATTAATTTCGGCCTAATGATCTTGTGAGCCTTGTCAATTTAATATAAAAATATACATAAACCTTGTCCCACATGTTCTCTAATGACTCATTATAGGCATCCCTCCATGACTTCTTCAAGATCCATGTAGTGAAGAAAGCTGAAAGTCCCACGGCATATCCTAAAGACAAGAATACATAAAACCATTCTATCTCCGACTTATCATCTTCTTCATCTTGATCCGCTAATTTGTGTCTTGGTCCATGGGATTTACCATCATTGCCGCAACTACTTGTTAGTGGAGGACCACAAAGATTGTTCCCAATAAAGCTCGACTCATTGAAGCTCAGGAGTTGGGTGCTTTCTGGTATTTTCCCTGTTAAGTTATTGCAAGACAAATTCAGATAACTCAAAGAAGACATAATTGTGAAGCTACTAGGAATTTCGCCGGATAGTGAGTTTCTTGAGAAATCAAGAGATTCTAGTTGCTTCATGTTTCCAATGCTATCTGGAATCAATCCTATTAAATGATTTCCTGATAAGTTGAGTGATCTCAATTCCAATAGACTTGTTATCTCCTTTGGGATATCTCCAGACAAATTATTATTTGAAAGGTCAATATTGGTAACCAATCGGAGAATGGTGTCATAGTGCAGTTTACTTCCCTTTGTGGTAACCGATGCACTCTCTATAAATGATGACCAATACAAAGAATATTGGAGATCATATTCGGACAAATTATTTTCAGTGGTTGCCATTACAGTAAAATTATCAAAACATCTAGGTATTATTCCAGAAAATTTATTGTTTGAGAGGTCCAAGATATGAAGAGACCATAGTTGGCATATGTCTGAATTAATCTCACCAGTGAACTTGTTTGAGCGTAAAATGAGAAACCTCAAATTGGACAGACTTGCCCCTATCCATGTTGGTATGGCTCCATCAAGATTGTTATTAGCAAGATCAATCTTCAATAATTCCGTGCAGTTTCGCATTGAAAGAGGTATATGGCCAGAAAAGTTGTTGCCGTAGAGATTTAAAGACCGTAGATTTGCAAGAAATCCAATGGAATTCGGGATTGTTCCAGACAAGTTGTTATTGCCTAAATTCAACATTGTCAATGAAGGCCATTTCATCAAGCAGTCTTGAGGTAATTCTCCACTCAAATGGTTTCCCCCAAGATGAAGAACCCTCAATCCATTAGTTTCATTTGTCATCGTGTCACAGAAAAAGTGAGATATATCTCCCGAAAATGAGTTATTGGAGAGATCTAGTTCTGCCACAGTATTTCCTACTCGAGGCAATGGACCACTGAACTTGTTGGAACTCAAGTATACGAATTGAACCAAACTTGAAAAACCATGTTTAGGGCCATTTATAATTGGAATCTTGCCATGGAGTTGGTTATGCGAGATGTTAAGAAAACGGATATTCCAAAACCAACTGGGAACAATACCGGATATTCCAGTGTTAGATAAATCAAGGTCGTTCATATTATTCTTCTGTGTTTCAATCCATGAGAGAATCCCAGAGCCTGAGCCCAAGTTCCATGACCTCAGCTGAAGACTAGTTAGTTTGAAGGGTGGAATCCAGTTAGGGTTTATGAGTTTCAAAGTCAAGTTATTTCGAGAGGCAGATAATTCTATTAAATTTGAGAGATGGGCGAAGTGGGTTTCAGTCACAATCCCTTCCAGCATGTTATCTTCAATAGAAAGATACTTCAAGTTTGAAAGTTGGCCCACACTCTCTGGGAGATTTCCTGTCAATTTATTACTACCCAGGTTTAAATATTCAAGGGAAGATAAGTTTCCTAGATTGTTCGGAATTACACCGGATAATGAGTTTGTGCGTAGGTCAAGAGTTCGAAGACTCTCAAATTCTCCAAATTGATGAGTTAGATGACCAGAGAGTTGATTATAGCTCAGATCTAGGTCTTCCAGAGCTCCTAAAAAGCAATCTGGCATATTTCCGAATGAATCGGATATTTCTCCTGCCAACATATTATAACTTAAGACCAAAATCCGCATTTTGCATAAGTTGCCAATTTCTCTTGGTATTTTTCCAGAAAGTTCATTCCCAAACAAATCCAGGAAGCGGAGAGAGGTTAAATTTGCTATGGCATTGGAAATTGTGCCCTGTAGATGATTCGATCCCAAGGAGACAAACTCAAGGTCTTTGCAAGTGTAGAGCCAATCTGGGATGGTGGAATTGAAATTATTTGAAAATAGATTAAGGTGTCGGAGTTTTGTGGTGTTGGAAGTTGTTGGAATTGGACCTTCAAAAGAGTTGAACCTCAGATCAAGAAAAACAAGGTTGGTGAGTTGAAAAATCCATCTTGTGATGGATAAAGACTGGAAACTGTTACTAGAGAGATCGAGAATGGCTAGAGAATTTGTAATATTATTGGCAACATTATAATTATTGTCATTAAGACTGCAGTAACTGAAATGTAGCTCTATCAAAGAAGGGAGTTTGTTAATCACCTGTGCCCAGTTGACTACTTTGCTGAGGTTCACAGAATTCATGTTGAGATGCTCCAATTTAGAAAGGCCTGACAACCATTCGAGGCTATCGACATCCAGGCTTTGAGAATTACTGTCTTCCAACACTAAAATGTGTAAATTCGAAAGATTTCCAATATTATGGGGAATTTTCCCATAAAATCCAGCGTTAGATAAATTTAAATACTCGAGGCTTGTGAGTGATCCAATGAAGGAAGGGATCATTGTTTCATTAAACTTATTTTGGCTGAGGTCGAGATATTTCAGATGCTTCACATTGAGCAAAGATGGATTTATCTTGCCATATAAACCTTGAAACCTGTCATGACTCTGAAGATGGAGTTCAATAACATGGCCAGTTAAGTTGTTGCAAGAAACACCTTTCCACTTGCAACAATTAACTTCACCATTATTATCCCAAGAAGACAGCAGATTTGATGGATCTTTCAAAGATTGTTTGAAGCTTAAAAGTGCTTGTTTTTCAACTTCTGGACAAGCAATTATTGTATTGCTACTATTGTTTCCAATACACGAGCTTAATTTGAAGGAACAAAAATCAGGAAAAACAAAGTTGTAATAAGGGTATGAGGCTTTGAGACACTCATCATTAATTTGCAGATCAATGTTGGAATTGCAATAAAATTTATTGTTGGTATAATAGGAGAAATCAGCCGTGCAAATACAAACATATACGTCCACAGACATTTTGGTCAACCTCTGTTTTTAATTTGATTATAACTTGGCTAATTTGGGTTTCACATATTTGTCCGATGTATAATTTTTTGTTTTGAAGACTTTCGATTCGGAAACTAGGAAACAAATGTCAGCTTGGGGTTGAGTGGGACAAGAAACTGATGTATGCATTTTTTGCTTGTGTCCAAAGACTTGACTTAGAGTTGATGAAGAAATGTTATCCGGCCATTCTATGATTTGGATTCGTAGGACACGGATGTGATTAAAGAATAAATTTGACAAATTTCCCTTAATTAGACATTATGTTTGAAAATTAAAAATTTCAAAGGATAAAAACATTTTTTGAAAATGATTTAGTGCTTGGGCTATTTGGATTACTGAATACTAAGTTATATATTGTATGGCAAAATACAATTACACCCCTGAATTTGACCATATGTCTCATTTACCCCTTGAACTTGCAAATGTAATATTTACCCCCCTCAATTCAATTAAATATAATTTATAGACAAAACTACCCTTAAGAAAAATGAACCTACATAATTCTTAGTAAATTTTGAATATTTTACCCTATTTAATTTACATTCTTATTAAATTGGAAAAGTATTTTTTTTATAATTGTACATTAAGTAATTTAAACATTAAAAGCTAAAGCAATGTACAATAAATACACAAAAAGATAAATATGAAATATGAATGAAAGAAATAAAGTATTAAATATTTAGTTTAAATTAACTTTCAATACTAGAAAATATATTACTAAATATATTTTCTTAAATCTAATTTAGTTATATATTTTACTCTTCTTTATTTATTTCTTGTTTATTTAATATAATTCGTAGTCCAAAACTCGAGTCAAGAAATTCTTGAAAAAATGGTTACAGACCAGGTAAGTGGCGAAAGATCCGCGAGGTCTATATAGGAGAATATAGAACCTCTTTGTACTAACAGGACCAGGACAACAGTGAAGAAGGGCTTTTCTATTACGGTTTTTCCTTTAGATTTCGCCATCTTTGAGAAGCTCCGAAGAGAAGTTCGAAAAGAGGGAAGAAAAATTGGACTATAATGTCCTAGGCCATCTGAGGAAGATACCGAAGCGGAGAAGCTGAAGATGGATATGGGACTAATAATCAATTACTATTAAAATATTTTAGACACTAAATCTTATTATTTGAGCAAAAAATAATCAAGATATATTTATACATATTATTTGGAAAAGTTTAAAAATTGAAAGTTATTTTTACATTGAACTCAAGTAATCAAAATATCTAAATTCAATATTTTTTTAATAAGTTGAGAGCAGTGGTTGGATGGGAGGGGATAAATTCCAAAATAATTGAAAGATACAGGGTTCGAACCCTGGTCAACACCTTTGCAAAGGATGGGCGATGCCACTTGAGTTACAAGCTTGTGGTATATATACATAGGGAGAAGATCCTGTGAGACACCCTCCTAGGTGAAACCGTATAGGGACAGATCTACACCATGAAAAAAAATGGATGACCAAGATACACCTAATAAATGCAACAATTGATCATCTGTAGGGGCAAAATAGGAATAGAAAAACATACCAAAAATAACCACCCTCATTTTCCTCCTACAAATTAGGAGCGTGATATGTTATTGATCATGTTCCTTCAATCACGCGATCAACCATCCTCTCTCCTCCTTCAACATACTGCATATTTGTGTTCTACATATATAGTGTTCCAAATTTGCATATTTAGTATGAATAAAGTGTATTGCATTAAATTTTAATAATGTGCCTATTTAGAATAGGAATGTTGCTTATATAGTTTTGTTATTGTGTATACTTAAAACAAAACAAGAAAATAATAAAATACATTAGGCATTGGTCTTTATGATTTATACCATGCATACTGCATAATTATGTTCTGCATATGTAGTGTTCCAAATTTGCATATTTAGTATGAACAAAGTATATTACATTAAAATTTTAATAGAGTGCTTATTTAGAATAGGAATATTATATGGCAAAAACTTGCGTGAGACGGTCTCACAGATTTAGATCCGTGAGACGGAGCCCTTACACAAAGTTTTAAAGGTTTTTTTTTTCAGATTTTATTTTTCTTAGGGTTTATATTTGTTTTTAGGGTTTATTTTGTTTCTTGGGTTTATTTTTGATTGATTTGGATTTTTAGGATTTTTAGTTTTTTTTTTAGGGTTTATTTTTTATTTCTTGGGTTTATTTAGTTTTTCGGGTTAATTCTTCATGATTCATATTTTTAGGGTTTATTTTTGTTTCTTCATGGTTCATTATTATTTTTAATTTATTTTCATGGTTCATTATTATTTTTAATTTATTTTCATGGTTCATGTTCTCAAGACGGAGCCTTTAGGAGGTCCGTCTCACGGATTTAGATCTGTGAGACCGTCTCACAAGAGACTTGCTCATATTATATATATAGGATTGTTACTGTGTATACTTAGAACAAAACAAGAAAATATTCAAATACATTAGGCATTGGTCCTTATGATTTATACCTTGCATACTGAATATTTATGTTCTGCATATATAGTGTTCCAAATTTGCATATTTAGTATGAACAAAGTGTATTATATTAAATTTTAATGGTGTACATATTTAGAATAGGAATATTGCATATATAGTTTTGTTATTGTGTATACTTAGAACTGAACAGAGACGTGAAATGGATTGAGAAAGAAAACTGAATAGGCATGTGTTTTGAAAATGTAACTGATACCTTAAATCGCGGGAGAGAGAGATATGGTAAGAATTTTTTACCAATAATTGTTAAGGATATTAATTTCGAAAATACCAAATTACCCTTAATCCTCACTAAAAATTCGGCGCCTACTAAAAATAAGAGGAAAAATCTGCACCGTTATTCGTTTAGATGTAATGGCCACGATATGTCCCTGCGGTCTCACCTAAAGGACTTGGTCTCATTTGAACCAATCCATATATATATTGTATTTGTTATACCCATCTATTATTAAAGTATTTTTAATATTCGAACTAGTTAAGTTACTAATTTCTTTCTCTAAAAAAATTATTTAAGTAAAGCACATAAAATCAAAATTGAGGTACAATTATGAAAACATGCCAAAGTCAATTGTTATTAAGGGCAATTTTGTCCATACATTAAATGTTATTTTGATCGATGGGGGTAAGTGTTACATTTGCAAGTTTAGAGAGGTAAATGAGACATAAGGCCAAGTTTGGGGATGTTATTGTATTTTGCCCTATATTGTTTAGAGAGGTAAATGAGACATAGAATAAAAACATTTTGTGAAAGTGATTTAGTGCTTGGGCTATTTGATTTACTGAATACTAGGTTGTATATTGTATACAACCCAACCCTTTGATATCAAAATGGCTGAAATTAAGAGAGTAAAGAAATGATCCACTTGATTTATTTGTCAATATGGCCCAATCAACAAAAATAAGCATCACCCTAAAATATAAGAGTACTTAAGAATTTGAAATCTATGGAGAAGAACTCATTGTGGAGACAAGTACAATTCAAAAAATATACTATCAAAGTCCTAAAGGATGGGAGTTCTAATTGATCCACTCTATACATTAATCCCAAAATATTCTTCGGAATGTAGTCTGCTAAGAATTATATAAGGGATAATTACAAAACCCCCATGGGGTTTGGGTTAATTATGAAAAGATCCAAAGATGTTTAAAATTACAAAAAGCTTGATCATGTTTGATTATGTTGTAAATTTTAGGGATAAATGTAACATTTTAATACATATCAGGAGATTTTTGAAATATTTTTTTGCTTATGAAGGGAAGAAATATAAGATGGAATATAATCAAGTTTTTTTTTTTGGTAATTTTCAAAAACTTCTGATTTTTTTTTGTAATTAGCTCGAACATCAGTTCTTTTTTTTTAATAATTATTCCTTTATGTAATTTTGAAAGAGTTTATAAGATCTCTTAAAATGTTTTGTAATTTTGTTTTTAATAAGAATTAGCTTATATGCTACTTCTAACAAGTTTCCAAATGATAGAAAGAGAACAAAGAAAATTGAAAAGTAGAGAGGAGAGAATGATCGTCGGTTGCAGTTGGAGAAGAAATGTAGCCGGTCTGATGGAGGACCGATGAGTTTGGTCACTTGGTATTTGCAACATGTCAAAAAATTGGAGATTTTGGTGATTTGGCGCAAAAATCGCCACAATATTAAAACCTCCAAATTTTGTGTGTCATTTTTTGGTGATGTGCAATTTTTGTGCCAAATCACCAAATTCCCTAAAATTTTTAGAAATATTAGCACACATTGGTCATAGAAAATAGCAATTATCGTAAAAATACACATTTCCGGTCAACTACTAACACTTGATCACCACCATTACAACCTAATTAATTCAACTTTATATAATTGATTTTTACCTTGAAAGACAATGGAAAATATGCCAATTTATTCAACAAATATTGATCAATCCCCACTAATGTGAGGTCATGGTATGCATGGCACCACATGATTGAATTTATGCCTTCTTCAAAAATCTTAGGTAGAAACATTTAAATAAATTTACCATTTGATGCTATAATAAAGCTTACTTAACCATCAAACTCAACTACAAATATGTGTGTGATGTTGAATAATTACACCAACCAATTCTTTGATCAGCTTAATTATTACTTCTTCCGTTTCCAATGGCAACAAAACCTTTTAATTTGCAGGTCTCATGCATTTTCCTCCTTTTTCTTCTCAACCCTTTCTTGATCATATCTATCAAAAACACATATCCACCCCAAACAAATGCCAAAAACTCATTTTCACCCCCATCTAATTTCCTCAACAATCTCATTGGAGCTAAAAAAGGGCACAAGGCAAAAGGCCTTTCTGAACTCAAGAAACACCTTTCAAATCTCGGGTACATGAAAAACAACAACGACAACCGCAACAACAACCAAGCACACTCAGACGACGATCTTTTTGATGATAACTTAGAATTAGCACTAAAAAAGTACCAAGTTTTCTTCCATCTCCAAGTAAACGGAATCTTGGACGCCAAAACCATCGAAAAACTACTATTGCCTAGATGTGGGGTGCCAGATTTTGTGAACCTAAATGCAACTCAATTCAAGAACAACCAAATCCCAACCTTAATTTCACACTACACATTTTTCCCTGGTGAGCCCAAATGGCCACCTACAAAGACAACCCTCACATATTCATTCCCTCCCGGCACACGTAACGACGTTATGCAGCCGATCAAAGACGCTACCCAAGAATGGGCTAATGTGACACATTTCAAGTTTAACTACATTTCAAATTATGATCATGCAGATATCAAGATCAGCTTCCAAGTCAAGGAACATGGAGACGGGTCGTCGTTCGACGGGCCTAGGGGGATTTTGGCCCATGCTTTTAGCCCAACTGATGGTAGGCTTCACTATGATGGAGATGAAATGTGGATAGATGGTGTTGCATCGGGTGAATTTGATTTGCGGACATGGTCGCATGCATGAGTTGGGGCATGTTCTTGGACTTGGGCATTCAACTGATTCTGGTGCTATAATGTACCCTACTATTGGGCCTGGATTAAGAAAGGGTCTAGGGCAAGATGATATTAATGGAATTAGAGCTTTATACCATATCTAAGCAAAAAAAATTATTGTTTGTTCTTGTATGATGGACTAATTTGAGGAATAAATATTATTACATGATGTTTATACTAATTAATGATTCATCCAATAGTTTAATTGCAATTTTAGTTTGTAACTCTTAGGGGTTGGCAATTTCAATCCTTCAACTTCTGCATGTAGCAGTTTGATTAGTCCTTGACGATTTACCTTAAATCACTACAAGAAAAACGCGAATTTGATGGTGTCTTATACTATACAACATCATGTTTTAAGTGACGCGATGTCTATGAGCGGATTTGTTTGCTATTACACATCGTTTTTAAGAGCTGGTGTCTTTGCCCACCCCTTTCTTGCTTTATAACATCAATTTTAAAATCGGTTATTCCAAGAGATGTCTTTGTCCACCCGTTATTGGTTTATAACATTACTATTAACATCATTTATTTAAATTAGATGTTATTACCCAATATTTATCACTTTAAAACAAAAATAAATTAATTTTATTATTTAATCAAGTTTTCTGAAAGTGCCATTACATATTGACAACTTTGCTTATTTTTGAGCTATGTGACTAAAATACCAAGACTTGGAGAATTGGAGGAGTTAATTTACAAGTGACCAAAGAAACTACGAAATATGTATTTTGGGTATTTTTGCTAAAAGACAGAGTATTGTGGTAAAATATTGAAAAAAAGCCAAGTTACGACCAAAAATCACACAAAATCAAACTTATAGGTCTTAAATTGCACAAATTAGAACTTATAGGATCTAAATTGCACATAATCAAATTACTGGAACAAAATTGCAACCTAAGATACTTATATAGAGGACTAAAATTGCTAGCACATGACCAATTTTGCAATGAAGCCTTCTTCCATTTGACACAACACTAAACCTCTTTAATCTGTTGACAAAACATTAGAATGTTAAGTTTTTTATACTTTTAAAATTACTAAACTTATTCGAACTCCTTACTGTTTGTTATGTTGTTTAATATTATTCAACTAGTTTATAAAATAGTTATTAAATTATTTGTTGCACTAGTGACATTGGACAAATAATACACAGTCAAAGAGTCATTCTCTATTCCTCAATAAATTGGAATGCACAATATATCAAGATATTAAAAACAGTATAATTATGTATGTAAAAGCAATTTATAATAATACAGAGCAGTAAGGACACTAATAATCATATACATTTTTACAACACAGCCCATAAATAAAACCAAACATAATGTTTCCAACAATATATTCATAAAAACACCCATGCTAAAAGCCTCAAATAAAAATAAAACCAAAGAAAGCATAAATGAATCTGCATATGCAAACTTTTCCCTCACAAATTAATTTCGGCCTAATGCTCTGTTGAGCCTTGTCCATCTAATATAGAAATACACATAAACATTGTCCCACATGTTATCTAATAACTCATAATAGGCTTCCCTCCATGACTTCTTCAAGAACCATATGGTGAAGAAAGTTGAAAGTCCCACGGCATATCCTAAAGACAAAAATACATAAAACCATTCTATCTCCGACTTATCATCTTCTTCATCTTGATTCTCTTTGTGTGTTGGTACAGGGGGTTTACCATCAATGCCGCAACTAATCTTTAGTTGAGGGCCACAAAGATTGTTCCCCATAAAGCTCGACTCATTGAAGCCCCTGAGTTGGGTGCTTTCTGGGATTCTCCCTGTCAGGTTATTGTAAGACAGGTTCAGATAATTCAAAGAGGACATAATTGTGAAGCTACTAGGAATTTCACCGGAAAGAGAGTTTCTTGAGAAATCAAGAGATTCCAGTTGCTTCATATTTCCAATGTTGTCCGGGATTAATCCTGTCAAGTGATTCCCTGATAGGTTAACTGAAATTAATTCCACCAGATGTGTCAGCTCCTTTGGGATATCTCCGGACAATTTGTTGTTTGAAAGGTTAATATTGGTAACCAATGCAAGAATGGTTCTATACTGGAATTTTCTTCCTTTTGTGGTGATTGATGCACTCTCTCGAAGGAGATCTAGCATGACTATTTCACCCTCTGCAGGCCCTATGAAATAAGAATAGTCCAGTTCTCCACTGCCATCAGAAAAACTTCTTTTTGTAGCCATTGCAGTAAAATTGTCGAGGCAACTAGGTATTATCCCAGACAAGTTGTTGTCTGAGAGGTCCAAGATCTGAAGAGATGTTAGGTGGCATATATCTGAAGATATTTCGCCACTGAACTTGTTCAAGCTTAGAATGAGAATCCTCAAATTGGCTAGGCTTGTCCCCATCCATGTTGGTATGTTTCCATCAAGGTCATTATTAGCAAGATCTATTTTGACCAATTTCAAGCAGCTGTCAATTGAAAATGGTATCTGGCCAGAAAATTTGTTGTTGTACAGATTCAAAGACCGCAACTCTACAAGAAATACAATGGAATTTGGGATACTCCCGGACATGTTGTTATTGCCTAAATTCAACACTCTCAACGACGGCCATTTCATCCAGCAATCTGGTAATTCTCCAGTCAAGTAATTCCCCCAAGACGAAGAATCTCCAATTGGTAAGTTTGATTTGTCGTGTCACAGAGAAAATGAGACATATCTCCCGAAAATGAGTTATTAGAGAGATCTAGCTTTATCACATTATTTCCTACTCGAGGCAATGAACCACTGAACTTGTTGGAACTCAAGCCCAGGAAAAGAGAAGGGTCACTTATATCTGGAATGTTACCATGGAGTTGGTTACCGGAGAGGAACAGATAAGGGATTTCCCAAAACCAACTGGGAACAATTCCTGAGATTCCAGTATTAGATAAATCAACGTCTTTAATATTCTTCTTTTGTGTCTCAAGCCATGAGGGAATATGAGTGCCTACACCACCCAAGTTCCACGACCCTAGTCGAAGTCCCTCTAGTTTGAACGGTGGACTCCAATTCGAGCTTACATTCAACGTCAAGTGGTTTCCAGAGGCAGCTAAAAACTTTAATTTTGTTAGATTGGCAAAGTGAGTTTCTGTCAAAACCCCTTCCAACATGTTATCTCCAATAAGAAGATATTGTAAGTTAAGAAGTTGGCCGACACTCTTTGGAATATTTCCCGTCAATTTGTTACTGCGAAGGCCTAAATATTCAAGGGACGATAGCTTTCCAAGATTGCTTGGAATTGCACCGGACAACAAGTTTGTGCCAAGATAAAGGTTTTTTAGACTCTTCATCTCTCCAAATTGATCAACAAGATGACCAGAAAGTTGATTGACCCTCAGGCTCAGAAATTCCAGAGATCCTAAAAAGCAATCTGACATATTTCCAAATGAATCGGATAGTTTTTCTTCAAACTTATTTTCAGATAAGTCTAACCTTTTCATTTTGCATAAGTTGGCGATTTCTCTCGGTATTTTTCCTGAAAGCTTGTTCGTGGACAGATACAGGGTGTTGAGAGAAGTTAGATTTGCTATGGAATTGGAAATTGCATTTTGCAGAAGATTGCCCCTCAAATTGACAAACTCAAGGTCTTTGCAAATGTAGAGCCAGTCAGGAATGGTGGAATTGAAATAATTAAGGGAAAGATCAATGTGTTGGAGTTTACAACTAGTGTTGGTAATAGATGGAATCGGACCTTCAAAAGAGTTGTCACTTAGATCAAGAAGAATAAGGTTGTTGAGTTGAAAAATCGATCTTAGGATGGCTAACGACTTGAATTTGTTACCAGAGAGATCAAGAATGGCTAGAGAATTTGTAATGTTATTGGCAATAACATTCAGGGGATTTGTTGAATTAAGACTGCAAGACCTGAAATGTAGCTCTAACAAAGAAGGGAGTCTGTTAATCATCTGTGCCCAGTTGGCAGCTTTGCTGATATTCACAGAATTCATATTGAGATGCTCCAATTTAGAAAGGCCTGACAACCATTCGAGGCTATCGACTTCCAGGCTTTCAGTATTGTCTTCCAACACTAAAGTGTGCAAATTCGAAAGATTTCCAATAATATGCGGAATTTTCCCATAAAATCCAGCGTCAGATAAATTCAAATACTCGAGGCTTGTGAGTGATCCAATGAAGGAAGGGATCATTGTTTCATCAAATCGATTTTGGCTGAGGTCGAGATATTTCAGATGCTTCAAACTGAGCAAAGAAGGATTTATTTTGCCACTTAAATTTTGAAGATAGAGTTCATCAACATGGCCAGTTAAATTGTTGCAATACACACCTTTCCAGTTGCAACAATTAACATCACCATTATTCCAAGAAGACAACAGATTTGAGGGATCTTTTAAAGATTGCTTGAAGCTTACAAGTGCTTGTTTTTCAGCTTCTGGACAAGCAATTATTGTATTGCTACTGTTTCCAATACAATAGCTTAATTTGAAGTAACAAAAAAGAAGGAAAAGTAAAGCTACATTCATCATATTAATTTGCAGAATCTTGGAATTGATATTTGAACTGATTTTTGGTATAATATGAAGGATTAGCCGTGGGGATGGGATATATATATAGAGAGAGAGAGAGACAAAGGGATTTAGTGAAAATTAAAACTAAAACTTGCAAAATTAAAAGCAATGTGCTACCTTTTTCTACCAAACTGTTGAAACAATGGGTAGAAAACACAATTAGTGAAACAAATGTGGAAAAGTATACAACGACGAGACTTGGTAGACATTGGTCATTGGTATCACTTTTCCACGCTACGAAACATGCATAATAAATAACATGCGTAACTGGATGCATAAGGTTTTGGCTTTTGACAGAAGACTTAAGGGTTGACGAAGAAAATGTTATAAGATGTCCTTATTATCTCCAAAAGAAATGTTGTCCAGCTATCCTATCATCATTTTAATTTTTGACAATAGCATAATTAAGCAGTAATACGATAAATAAATGACGTATATCAAAATGATATCAATAATTGTATGGTAGTGGGACGGATAGATGCTGGTACCCACCCACCCATATCCTAATGACACGGGTACAATGGCCGAGCCAGTACATGGAAGTGGGGAGGTCGAATGGGAAAAAAATCAAATTAGCTATAATTATATTTTTACTATTATTTCTTATTTCTGTCGGGCCGGAGGCAAGGCTAGGTCGAGCGCCGTATGACCCCCTCTTTGCCTCGATCATTTGACGGATATGAGTAATTTTTTCTAGGCTTTGGACATGTGTGATGTAAAATTAATACCATTAGGATATTAGTAGGGTTCAATTTTACACTTTAGGATACTAGTTACCTGAATCTGTTTATATAATCAAGTTTGATAGAACCTATGTAAAATATTTTCATATATATATGTGTATATATATACATCAAATTAACAAAATCAAACACAACCCTAATGCCTATTTCACTTTTTTGTTTTATCTTGTCAAGTTTGATAGAATTCCATGTCTGATTATGTAGTTGTATAGATTAAATGATGTTAGTGTTGATTTTGAAGTTTCAAGGAATTTATTGGTTGGTTGTATTTGTGTTGCATTTGATATAGTTAATGAATGATGCTAGTGTATACTGACATACAATATTGATATTATCTATATATATATAAAAGCAAAATGGTTTCTAAAATTGTTTTCCCGCCTAAATGACACTTTCTAAAAACTTTTTTGATTTTTTTATTTTTTTTTGGGATTTTGGAATCCAAATTAATATGGTTGACTTTTAAATTTTGGTATGTATACTGAAATTAAGGAGAAAACATATAGGGAAGATTAATTTTAGTATCTCATTCAATAATATATCATATTCAATTGAGTTAGTCTCTGTCGGGCGGCCTAATCGCTTAATCTTAGACGGAACCCCATTTATGACCGGTCAAACTCGATCGCACAAATCGCTTCTCGTATGTGCCTTAGAAATACACGCAATAATTTTTGATATTTCTAAAAACTTACTTCGCCTTCTCGGCTCGAGCTATAATCTTAGTTGTTCATTTCTTTTACCAAAGAAAATCAAAGGCGAATTGGATCACCAAACTCAAAAATCACAATCCTCTAATATCAAAACTTGAGTTTTACCAAGGTAGCAATAATGATATTACCATATAGAACAGGATAAACAATAAGCCTAACCAAAAGTGAGAATTCCATGTCGTCGTCGCCGGATCCTCTGCGCACAAAGGTAAATACACCCATTTGTCGGTGATTTTTTACCGTCGGGCTAATTACTTTGGCTCTTTGCCGCTTTCTTTTGTTAGCTTGTAGTTCAAAAACAGAATATCTACTTTTCAAAATGATATCCCATTTTCCTAAGGTCCATCGGGTAATACTTTTATGGAGAAATACTAATACATTTTATAAGAAAAACTAATACTTTGCGGGAGCACTACTAAATATACTCTCTAGAAATTACTAATACTTTTTTGAGAAACTATTAATACTTTTTCGAGGGCAACTAATACATTTACGGGTATATTCATGAGAAATACTAAAATACTCTTCAGAGAACTACTATACATTTCAGAATAACTGCTAATACTTTTTAGAATGACAACTAATACTTTTCAGAATGACTCTTAATACATTTCAGGAAAAAAAATCAATTATATTCAGGGGAACTACTAATACATTTCGGAAAAGCGCTAATACATTTTAGAAGGGCGACTAATACTTTTCGAAGAATTTGTTAGTACATTTCGGAGAAAAACTTAATTTATTTCAAGGAACTACTAATACTTTTTGAGGAACTACTAACACTTTTTTGAGGGATTGCTAATACATTTCAGGAGTATATTTAGGAGAAATACTAAAAAATTATTCAGGGAACTACTAATACATTTTAGAAGAACTGATAATACTTTTTAGAAGGACGACTAATACATTTCAGAAGGACTGCTAATACCGATACTCCCTGAAAACTACTAAAACACCACTGCTAATATTACCAAAATGCCACCGGATCCGCGGTCGACTGTTTAACAGTCGGACGTTGTTAGGCCAATGGCCCGACAGAGTTTTTGTGTATTCAATTTAGTTAAATATGGTTTAAATTGACTAAATGACTATAAAAAATACCGAAATTAAGGCTAAATCTTGATTGCAATCACAAATAAATGTTGAATTTTTTTCTATAGAGCATGATTTAAAATCGGATATGCTTAAATATCTATATCTATATCCATATATCTATATACATATATATAAAATAAGTGAGTCCTCTTTAAATAGTAACGCCTAAAATACCCTTCCGCAATTAGTACAACAAAATTTTACCAATTAATATTAAGATTGGTTATAATTATAATTATTGTTCGATTTAAATCAAAATACGTGATAAGATCAAATCAAAATTATTTGAAATTAAGTAAGGTAAAGTTCAAAATTGTTTTTTTTTTTGAAGTTTGACCATTTTTATACGTGATAAGATCAAATCAAAATTATTTGTAAGTAATTAAGGTAAAGTTCAAAATTATTTTTTGAAAGTTTGACCATTTTTATTGATTATAATCGGATATCCTATCAATTTAAGTTTAGATATAGTAATAATCTAACCAAACTTCGCAAAAGATTACATTAAATCAATTCTGGATATTGATTGATTAAATACAACTTCCAAATATACCTCTACACTTATATCAGACTTTTATAATAGGAAACATTATCAAAATTTTAATTAAAATTATTTAACAAAACTTAACAAATCGAACGCAATATAAATATTAAAAAATACAAGATACAAATCTTTATAAAGGAAACAAATTTCAATTAGCGACATATTTTCCACAAAAAATATCATATATTAGAAAAATATTTTGGCAACAAAATACAAACGAGCTAGACAATAATATTCAGACGTTATATTTGGAAAGAATATCAAAATTTCAAAGATTTGATAATGATTTTACAAAACATGACAAAATAACAAAAAATTCTTAATTTTCTTAAATAATCTCCTCAGCCCTCATATAAATGAGTTCTTATTGACGCCATTTTTACGGCCTCCGAACTCTCAATACATGATTTACCCGTAAAAAGTATTTATGTTAATTTTTCACAGGTATACAGAAATGGCATCAATGACGATGAGTTCTAGATTGGCACGTACGTATAGGAAGGCCGCGTATAATGATAGAAGCCAAACAGAGTATGTAGTGCACATATAATGATAGAAGCTAAACAATGCGGAATGCACGTATAATGATAGAAGCGAAACAGTGTGGAATGTGTTTTTGATCTTTGAGGTATCAATTTTGTTTTTATACAAAACATATTATGATAAATTAAAATAAATTTCAATTTATATGTTCTCGGGGTGACATGATTTATGGCACTACAAAGAAAGATTCATGTGTGCAATATAAGAACTGCAGGCGGAAGGCCGCGTGTTATACTGATAAATACAAACAACATATGGGAAATACAAGATTATATTTCATGTCAAGCTAGAAGTTTTTTCAGTTGGAAGACAACTCTCTTCCTAAGTTTTTATACAATTTTAAATGATTCAAGAAACTGTCAAATGTTGAAAAGTCGAGGAGACCATTTTGTTCGGTAAGTAATGAAATTATTTTAGAAAAGGTAATATATGTATGCCTACATACAAATAGTAATTTTTTTGTTTATTGTATTGTACAGATATCATAGAAGAATCTATGACTATGTATGCTAAAACTAAGGAACTCGGGGGCAAGCAAACACATTGACATAACTTCAGAAAACTTGGAGTAATGATATATTTAAGTTTTTATTTTTATGTTCAATATTTGCAATTTCAGTTTTTCTTATTCGATTCTGTTTTTCATAAGTTGATAAGGTTTGATTAAGTGTTTTCATGCTTCTTAGATTAATTATATAATTTATTGATTTAATTATTTTGAATATAGGTCGTGAGTTTATGGGTTAGTGCTACAATCTTTTTCATTATTAGATATTGGTGGCATCTATCAATTGAATAAATATCCCAAAAAACTCACTCAAGTCGGAGAGAAGTTTTATTATGAATGTTGTGACAAGTTTTCTCGAAGGGGAAATTTTAGGTATTTAAATTTGATAGTATATTTTCCAGTACCAATTATTGAAACTACTTCTTTTCTACATATTTGAAGGTATACAGTTCAGTTCGAGGTTGATGATGATAG
The DNA here is from genome assembly GCA_016081115.2 of Rehmannia glutinosa. Taxonomy (NCBI): domain Eukaryota; kingdom Viridiplantae; phylum Streptophyta; class Magnoliopsida; order Lamiales; family Orobanchaceae; genus Rehmannia; species Rehmannia glutinosa. The sequence goes on from CM071936.1 coordinate 2,121,945, forward strand.
TGCGAATATATTTTAGAATGACACGCTAAATCACAACGGGATAGCAAAGAACTTGAGACGACCATAACAAGATATCAACACGAGAGACAACAATCGAATGAAAATCTAAGTATGACTAGATCTTTTAGAAAGAAAAAAAAAAATATTTTGGACGATTTTTTTTTTGGCTCGGAAACATCGAATGAGAGACATATATATAAAAAAATAAAATCGAATGATTGTTGAAAAAATATTACATCTATTAAAATAAACGAACCTGTGTTTATTTTTTGATTAGTATGTATGAATTGTTTTGAAAAAAAAAATGGTTTCGGATTCTGATCTATCGAAATCATGAAAATACGAGAATAAAAAATACTTCGGATTGAAACTATGCATATGTGAATAAATCTGCTTTATATTGTGTATTTTTGTTTGTGGTATTCTGTTTAGTCCATAATGCATATTTCTTTCGATGAACTGCTGTCTTTTTTATTTGTTTTCAAGTTCTATTTTTTCCTAACATTGATTCATCAATCATAATCTTCAACACGTAGAACACAAGTGGATTCAAAAGATATCAAATAACATCATGATTAAAGCTTTAGTTTATATATTGGTTTTGTAATAAATAAATCAACTAACCTGATTCGGTTGATGTGATTTCCAGAATGATAACATCCTTGCCCGTAGGACAAGAAAAGAACCTGGAAGCATGACAAATTTTTAGTATCATCTCCAGTCACAAAAGGTTATTTATAGCAGCCAAAGTAAAACAATGGCATTTGTGCATTCCTGCATTTGTCTGTAACATTTCAATTAAATCAGAATACAAGAAAATATATTGCTAGCTGAATAAATATGTAATATTTTGATTAATCAGTATTAAATACTATTTAAATGTAGATCTGGAATTTTGACCCGTAAATCTGGAGTTTTCAAGGGAAAAAATACATATTCATCAGGATCTATATAAACACTCTCAACATTGTTTGTTATATTCAAAAATTATTTGTTAGAAACATTAAAAATATTTTAGTTAAAAAAATTCAGAAAAAACACTTTTAAAAAGTAGATCTACAACTTTGAAACCAAATATGGGGTTTTCCAAAAAAAATTAATCTTAAAAACCCAAAAAAATATAATCATAGATAGATAATCTAAAAATACAAACAGAATCGTATGAACATAATATAATCGAAATAAAAATTAAAAAAAAAAACTTATCTTTCTGTCGCTCGAATCGTAACCGGAGATAGATGTTGTGTTTATCATTTTGATTTTGGAGGATGAGATTTGTGAACAAATATTTTTAAATATTTTCAAAACTCTGAAAATAGTTTACTCGAATAAAATGAATACCAAAAAATAGAAAGTGAAATGATGGAAATGAAGAATCCCTAGATGGAGAACGTTTTGTCTATATCGGATTTTTTCAATTTTGATAATTGATTGGACACGTGGCATAATCTATGATGTTTGTATCATGCAATCGGAAGTCTACACACGTGTCTATCCAGTTTTTTTGAATTTGTTTTTATTTCAATTTTTAAAATATAAAAATCATTAATGGGCTTGATTTATTTGGAATGTCCATTGAACTGGACCGATTTTTTTTTTATTATTAGCCTTTGTTTCAATTTTTGTAGATTAAATGTATGTAAAAGGCCCAATTGAACTTCTGATTTGTTTTTTTTTTCAAATTTACAAAATATCATAATATATATCATAATTTAAAAATGGTACACACCTTATTCAAAATAAAAAATTACTTGTGTTATATTAATTATGCAAGAAAACGTCTGTCTACGTTTTTCAATTTTAATGTAATTTATATTATTAAATTCTAATATTATAATGTATGCTATTTTTTCAGTTAATTTTTAAAATATTTTCGCAAACTGAACAATTGACAAAAATTTATATAAATCTTATTATTATAGAAATAAACTATATACTTTGTTAAAAAGTAATAAAGAATTATTTCAGTTATATTAATTATGTACGAAAAAATATTTATCTACATATTTCATTTTTACTGAAATTTATATAAGTAAACTTTAATATTATAATGTATGATTTTTTCACAATTATTTTTTAAAACATTTATGAAAACTGAACATATTAGTTTGAAAATATTAGTTTGTGACGATGATGAATCCAAAAACAAACAGACAAAAAATGTTGTGCACAAAGAAATTTTCCAAAATTTGTAACTTTAAATGTGTTCATCTAAACTATTTTATTGAAATTTGTTTTTTTTTATGTTCATCCATAATGTATATCTTAAACGCATGTAATTCATACCCAACGGGTGTTCAACATTCTCCGTATCGAGAGGCTTGCTATGCTCTAGGATTGTTAGAAGATGACAAGGAATTTCCCTTCAAGTCCCAACGTAGGCAATTTCCTCTCATTGTGTCTTATGCCATGACTATAAACAAGAGTCAAGACCAATCTCTATCCAATGTCGGGCTGTACTTGAAGAATCCAGTGTTCATTCATGACCAGTTATACATTGTTGTTTCCCGAGTTACAAATCGTAAGGGTTTGAAAATATTAGTTTGTGGTGATGACGAATCAAACAATAAACAAACGATAAATATTGTGTATAAAGAAGTATTTCAAAATTTGTAATATGTACAAGTAGTGTTTTAATTTGAAAAAGTCGTTTGTAGTCTTTGTTATTTTTTTTGTGCTCATTACAATTGTTTTGTGTACCCATTCAAATTATATAATTAGACAAATCAATAACATATGATTCACGTATCATATGAGCCCATCATTACATCTTCTGTGCATCGCACGGGTCAGTACACTAGTTAAGAATTTTACATATAGGCATTTTCTTATATAATAATCAATATTTAGTGGGATACCCATTTAATTAATCATTTAAATATTCATAGAATTGTGTAAAATAAATTATTTTTGCGCGGGAAGAGATAGTCATGTGCGCGTATCAAAAAAATTAGTTTGGGATGTGTACAGGTATTAGGTGTAATCTATTAATATGGTTTGAGACGAGTACGGTTAGTATTAATATTGGAAAAGTTTAACGCATATCCCTTTCAAATGGCTCAAATACATGTGAGATCTTACTTATTCAAAAAGAACTTTTATTGCCTCTTTATTATGTATATACCTAAGACACCCCTGTCATTCGAACTACTTCAAACGGGCAGACCGAGTAGTTTGGCATGATCGTTCTACCGATGGTCGTTCATCTAAATGGATTGAGAATTGAATGGTTTGAAAGTAATTAATGTAATGAGAAAGTGTTAATATGTGTTTCTTCATCTAATTTCAGTAATAGGAAATCTCCTCACATCAAGGGGATTTACTGGAAACCATTAAAACTTGGATTTATCAAAGTCTATCAAATGCAACAAGTCATTAATTAACCCACAAAGAGAAAAGACAGGTGCTTTAAAACCCACAAAGAGAAGGGAGAATTTTGAAAAACAAGCTAAATTTACTGCTTTGATGATGAGCTGAGCTGCCTCAAATTGTACTTGGCCAGTTCCTTGTACTTCTCCACAACTCCAATCAAGCACACAGTCTGAAAAATCAATAAATGCATAAAGAATAAATAATAGTAAACTCAAACAAGTGAGTGCTAATGATCATTTTGCCAAGGGATAGTTACAAAAAGCCCCCTAAGGTTTAGGCTAATTACAAAAAAACAAGAGTTTTTTTATAATTACTAAAACACCCTTAAGGTTTGATTGTGTCATAGACTTAAGGGGGTATGTGTATCATTTTGATAAACGTAAGAGGAGCTATTGAAATGGTTTTTGCATATAAAGGGGGAAAAGGTAAGACGGATCAACCCTAAAGGGTTTTTTTGTAATTTCCAAAAATTTCTCTCTCTCTGTGTCTGTGCACAATGTTATAAATATCGTTAGGCGGTGGCCGGGCGGCAGACTGGGGCTTAGCACCTAGGCGGGAATCGGCGGGACCTGGGCGGGGTTAGACGAGGCCTAATTGGAGAAAAAAAAATAGGCGGACTGCAGACAAGGGGGGTCTAGCGCCTAGGCGGGAATTAATCGGGGTTAGACGGAGATTTTTACAACAGGGTCTATGCATTCTTGATATGCCAAAATTTCAAACCAAATAATACATCAAACTCCACAGATGTGGTGGCTCAAACAAAAGAAATTCAGTCATATAGAGACATGAATACTTGTAGAAATTTAATAAAAATACTTCTTTTCTTACCTTGACAATTTGGACCACTATATTTATATCAGGGTTGGCCAGATCGACTTTGTGCGAAGACGGAACGCATTTGGCAACTGCGTCGATAACTTTCATCCGATCGACGCCAGTATTTGCACGAGCATCATACAACACTGCAAACTGAAATGAAATAATGACCACAATCACTTTTAACAGATCATTGGGCTTAAAGAAAAATAATCAATCTGGTAAATCAAGTTTGTAATAGATCATGCCAAACCACTGCCACTTTGAAGTTCATTCACAGAGACAGAACCCTCTGAATCAAAATTTTGTGGTCCAATTTATTCTTTTGAATGTTCCAGAAAAACAAAACTTAGTCACAAAGAAGTAAGATTACGTTTACCTTACGTGGGACCAGAGTTTCCACGGGAAAATGCTCGTCGATGAGAGGTTTGATCGCCCGTTTGATTTCCTCCTCTGATGTATAGCATGATGCTTCAACTGGAAGCACTCTTAAAAGAAACCTGTCGAACAATCACGCTTTCAGCCCACTGATATTGGACACATTTTGAGAGAAAAATTGGGAAAAAATAACATGTCGGAATGAACGAACCTTGATACGTGCTTCTTGGTTGAAGCAAGAGATGTCATCATGTGTTGAACGATGTCTTTTGGACTGGGATCTCCATCTTTCTTGCGCATTTGTATAAACACAACTCCATTACATCCTGTGTCGAGTTTACAAAAACGCCTCTGCTTAAACAAGAGAGAAATGCATTACCAAGACAGCAATAGTATACATGAGCATGCAAGGAGAATAGAACAACACGAGTTTCAAAAACAAAAAAGGTTGATTTAAGTAATCAAATTTAATTGTAGGGTGGTCACATACACATATCAGCAGTCAACAGTAGGATATACCATGAAAAGATTATACGGTTAAAGATGTGTAAGAATAGTGTACAAGATATTCAATTACCAAAAATAGGTCATATGGATCTCATTTTATTTTATACCTTTTGTTATCAAGATTAAGAGAAAAAATAATAAAAATGGTGATAAATTAAAGAAATTACCGGAATTCTTTATATGAATAGTAGGGGAGAGAGAAATGAATAGTAAGTGTTAAGTTTGGAGAAATGAGATTTCCTTTAATAAAAAAATACACTTTTCCACAAACAATCGCACATAGTTGTAAAAGGTTCAAGGCGCACAAAGGTGCATGGTGCAAAATGAGGCGCGTGCCTTTTTTAATGTGCGGCGCCCGAAAAAACATATATAACAAAGAAAATCAAATTTGTAACATAAACATGAATAAATCCATAAAAGAAAAAAAAGTTGGGGAGTTGGGCTTATGTTTAATTGGGGCCCAACTTAAGAAACCCAAGAAAAACTTAGTAAATACAACTCAAAAAACCCTACATTTTACTCAGGCGCACCTATACACCTTCAAGTCTAGGCGTGCGCCTGAGTAAAACACCACGCCTGGGAGGCTATGAGGCGCAGGGACTAGTGCCTTGCGCCTGAGGCGCGCCTGACAACTATGCACACATCCCACAAATTTTTCGATCAAAGATGAATACTTGGGAAATAAGAATACAAGCAATCAAAGACTATATCATTTTTTTGAAAGAAGCGATAAATACAACAGATACTTTCGAACTCACCTTGCTCTTATCTCCGAGTTCTGCCAGCTCAGCTTCAATTAGCTTATCAACAGATTTATCCTCTACCTTTTTTGACAAGTTTCCACACTTTGGTGCTTCCATGCATTGCCTCTTTACTGGTGGCTCCACAACTTCAGCTTCTTGCTTGTCATGATTCTCGGGTTTCTCTTCCTTTTCTTGTTTTTGCTTCTCAAGGGACAAATCATCCTTAGTTTCAAGTCCTGACTTATCACTTGCATCACCACTTGTTGCAATAACATTTTTGTTTTCAGACTCTCTTGTCTGTTCGTCATTGTCCTTTGCAGCATCACCATGATTGGGATCTTCATCGTCATCATTGTCGCTGCTGGAAGAATCAGAGGATGCAAATTTGGTTATTTTATTCAGGGGCTTCTTAGATAGTTCTGCCTGTTCAACTTTTGACTCTGTACCCTCCACAAGCTCTTCAAAATACTGTTCATACAGAAGAAATTTGTTAAAGACTAACACTGGCTTCATTCAAGCTCCAAAGAATAGAGAAAAAGCAAAAGAATCAAGCATAAATGCATTCAATAGTGCCCGAATCAAATCTCTGTTACTTTAAATGCCCTCTTCCCTTCGAATGCTGAAATTCTGATCTTGATCTACCATAATGTGAAGCTCAAAACTAGCACTCTTGTTATTTAGGGGGCATTAAACGATGATAATAATTTTAAACAATTAACTCAGTGTTGTGTGAATCCACCGTACTAATTTTGAGATGTATTCCTAATGTGAAGCTCAGAGGTAAAATGAGACTCCATGGATGAAGAGAAAAATTGGGTTTGAACAAGCAAACATCTACGTTCTATTTGTCCTTTTGTTCCCAGAGATAATCAAGCAAATTGCAATTTCATCCCAATTTTCAATTGCCATTTAACATCCCTCAAATTCACTCAACAACTCCTGCTTTACAATTCAATGCATATGGTTTGGGCATTTGACAATAACATCCTAAAGAGTGTTTTTCCAACACAGGCATTTGAATGCACAATTAACTAAAGAGCAAGTCTCTTGTGAGACGGTCTCATGGATCTAAATCCGTGAGACGGACCTCCTAAGGGCTCCGTCTTGAAAACATGAACCACGAAAATAAATTTAAAAATAATAATGAACCATGAAAATACAAAAATAAACCCTAAAAACATGAACCATGAAGAATAAACCCGAAAAACAAAAATAAACCCAAAAAATAAAAAATAAACCCTAAAAAAACTAAAAAACCTAAAAACCCAAATTAATTAAAAATAAACCTAAGAAACAAAATAAACCCTAAAACGACAAATATAAACCCTAAGAAAAATAAAATCTGAAAAAAAAAATCTTTAAAACTTTGTGTAAGGATTCCGTCTCCGTCTCACGCAAGTTTTTGCCTTAACTAAAAGTTTAAATTTGCCATAAAAAATAAATTAAAAAAAAAAAAAAAAAACACTCCTAGTCTCCTACAACCACACCGAGATCAATCTGGCTACTAATAAACATTAAGTTTATGATCAACCTACAAACTTACAAAATGAAAGCATATGCAACTTTACCCCTAAACAGAGAAAAAAAGAAAAAAAAAATGGAAGAAGAAAAATTCAGATCAATTACAGAAAATTATCAACCACCCCACAGAAAACTAAGCATTAAAAAATGACTAGTTTCAAAGATTTCACCTTATCAGTAATTAAGAGGAGGGGGAGGGGAGGACAAGAGGAAAACATAAAAACTCTCAGTAAATAAACCAGTTAAATGACTAACTCAGGAAAACAACAACAGACCAAAATCTATAAAAGGCTCAATCTTTATAAAGTACGATTTTTTTTTCTTTTTATTTCTTTTTTGGATTGAATATTATGTACTTACAGAGTCAATAACATTGATGGCTTCATTTGAGGCTTGGTATTCCCTCCCACCATCACACGTTATAAAGAAACCCTCAACTCCTGGACGTAAAGGGTAAGAACCCTTTTTAACTGGCTTCTGCAAAAATCAACCAGAAATACAACGAGAAACAGTTAGCTGAAATTATTCAAATATGAGAAAATGAACATCTATGAAATTAGAGAGAGAGAAAGAGAGCACATTGTGGGGAAGGTAATTCTTTCTTTTCCTGTTGTTTTTGTTGGAGTTGGTTTGCTTGGATTTGTTCTCAGTCGCCATTGAATTGAAAAACTGCAGCAGTTAGAAAAGTGCAGAGAAAATGGTGAGGGTAATCGTGGGGTTGGGCTAATTTCGGGCTTTTGGGTTGGTTAATTCCATAGAGCCAAAGCCCAATGGGCCACATTACGTGTGCTACTTCTGGGGTACGTAACGTAACCACGTTTCGTGGGCCTTTATTCGGGTCCACCCGTCCGCTTGTTCTTAATAAAGTCGGGTCAACCCGTTCTTCGCCCCCGTCCACAAAACCACGATTCCCGCCGGCTTTCTTTTTTGTCCCATATATCAAATATACCACCCAACAACTTATCAAGAATGGCTTTGTGGCGTTTATTCGCTTAAAAAAAATAGAAAAATGTAGAAATTGTACACTTCCCGAAATGCCCATCATAAAAGACGCAGGTCGATTAACCTATCATTTTGGATCGATTAATCGGCCGCTGCGTACCATGCGAGAATCGGGTCGGTTAATCGACCCATCGAGTCGATTAACCGACCAAAGATTAATGTGTCGAGGTCGATTAATCGATTGTTAATCGACTAAACAAATGTGGTTTCGTCATAGGTCGATTAATCGACTAAAGTGGTCGATTAGAAATTTAAAACCCCTCTGTAGGGTTTATAAGCCCTCAATCGACTCTAAACGACAATCGTTCAAATCGACCCTCACCACTGTCAAAGCGACCACCATTGATTGCCGTCGTTGATAGCGCGATTGATAGCCACCTTGCGTCGCCGTTTGGGGAATATTTTCTTGCGACTTTTGTCTATAAAGTAAGAGTTTTATTTTGTTTTTGAATTAGTTATTTTAACTGCATTGTAAAGAATGTTATGATGGTTTGAGGTATTGAATTATTGAATGAATGTTTTTTTTTTTTTGACACCTTGAATGAATGTTATATACTGAATGGGGTTTAGGGTTTAGTTTGAATTGAATGTTAATGTTATTTGGAATGTTAGACAGTTATGGGAATGTTGTGTTTTTCATTGCAAAATTTTGTTGGGAGTGCTGGGGGAGGAATGTTAGACAGTTATGGAAAATGTTATATAAAGTGTTTTTTTAAGCCAAATAACTGCTTGATAACTGCTAATATCTGATATGCAGTTGGCTGCCGACATATATGCTTTTAATTATGATCCTTGATTGTATTGATCAGTATATTTTGAATACTTGTAAATGATATACTTTTAAGTATATTGTAAATGCTATGATTAGTCGAATTAGTTGAGAATTAGTCGATTAATCGACCATTTGAACGATACAGATGAGTCGATTCATCGACCATATGAACAACAGATGAGTCGATTAATCGACCATCTGAATAATACAGATGTCGATTAATCGACTATATGAACAACGGTGAGTCGATTAATCGACCTCAGTATCGTCGCGGGAGGTCGATTAATCGACTAATTGTATCAATGTACGATGAGTCGATTAATCGACCATCCGAAAGACACAATTTGTAAAAGTTGTCATTGTTTAACAAACAATCAATCAAAGACATAATTTATAAAAGTTGTCATTGTTACAAACTCTTGAATTACATGCATAACAACTAAACAATCAATTACTTCCTAAAACATCATCCGCCGAACTTTCGAGTCAATCACTCTTTTGGATTGTTGATATGATACCCAGTACATCCGAGAAGTCAATTTGAGCGTTATGTGTTTTGAAGACGTTGTAGCGATGTCATAATATTGAAACCCATCGTCCGAAACTCTTTTTCTTCAATGCTTTCTGTACAAATGACATGTAAATTAGAATGTCAAAGTGTAAAAAATAACCAACTTAACCGATTATGTTACGGTTAATTACCTCTCCAATTCGATTAAAGTAATTGCCATCCACGTATACGATGTTTCGTTCCTTGTCAAATCTAGCTTTTGTTTTGTCAATATAACTTTCAAACCTCTCAAACCTGTCCGGAACAACAATGAATTCGAGTTTTAACATCAAGAACACTAAAATCCTTCAAAATATAGATCGAAGTATTGGAGCAATTAGACGGATGAAGGAGTTCCACTCAACAAAGATCATGCACTTTGGCATTCCTCGATCACGGCGACAAAGAACAATCTAGCATTTTAAATAGGTAGCTTTCCTCTGCGGGTTCCCACTTCAAGCATTCAAACAAGTAGTCTTAAAGAACAGAAAAATACAAAGTAGAATGCATTTTAATTATTAAACAACCTGTAATTTGGCATCTATTTACTTGTAGATATGTAATGTCAAAATCAATGCCTGTAGAATTCTAAATTTGTTCGTCAAGCTCTGTATCATGTCAAAACAACCAAAACAGACATTAAGAACCGATATATATTCAAACCCTAAACCTAACCTACACTAAAAAGCAACATGAAACAAAATATGAAACAATTGATTAAGAAAATGGAAATATGGCATGATAATGTAAAACAAAATAACAACATTTACCTCAAGAATTGTTAGTTCGTCTTCTTCGTTCGCTTTTTCGGAAAGTAAAAAATGAAAATGACAGTGGTCGATTAAGAAACGCCTATTTAATCGAATCGTAGGGTACACGAAACGTCGGCGACAAAGTCGATTAATCGATTCACTAATCGATTAGTGGTCGATTAACCGATTCATGTGTCGTATCATCAGTCGATTAACCGACCAAGGTTGTCGTTCCATGGTCGATTAGTACGTGGTCGATTAATACATGGTCAATTAATACGTGGTCGATTAATCGATTCATGTGTCGCCTCATATGATCGATTAATCGACCAATGTTTCCTTCCCAGTTGTACGGAATCCACATTCAAAACAAAAACAAGAATCACACATTCATAACAACCATACATAATTACATAAAACCTAAACTATTGTTCATCCATAATTACACAAAGCCTAATCTTAACTATTCAACCATACATTCAAAACCTAAACTTGTAACATTCAACCATAATTACACAACTTTAAAATTGTTCAAGAACATCCATACATAACATAAAAATTTAAGGAAGACCACCCTACTAACATCCTCACAAGATCGACCACGATGGACCCATCACCACCATCAACCGCCCGATGGACGGACCCCATCTCCACCACAGGACCCCATCCAAAGACCTCGGGGTAAGGGATCGAAACCTCAGGCGAACATCACCATCATATACGTAATTGAGGTAAACTGGATTGTCGGGATGGTAGTCGTGTTCGTTGGATAAGTCAACCGGGCGGCATTTGATTCTACGAATATATTATGGGCGATTTTGAAGTATTTGAATCCATTCGTCCCGAAGAATCGTTGCTCAATGGTCTCCTAAATGACAATAATACAAAAAAATATTATTATGTATAATTAATTAATTCAATATGAACAAATTAAATATTTCTTACCCTCTAACATGATCCCAAAAGCCCGAATGTAAAACTATGTTGTTCTCATATAATTTAGTGTTGATCGGGATTACGGAATCACCGGGACTATAAATCACGTTGCATCAGATCATAGTATCATATGTTATCAATATGTTGCCAATTTTTTCGCCACAATTGTAAAATATATCATACTATATGCTACATAGTATCATCATATGTTATAAAATCTCATATAGTTTAGTGTTGATCGGGATTACGGTAATCACCGGACTATAAATCACGTTGCTATCGTATCATAGTATCATATGTTATCAATATGTTGCCAATTTTTTCGCGTCAATTGTAAAATATATCATACTATATGCTACATAGTATCATCATATGTTATAAAATCTCATATAGTTTAGTGTTGATCGGGATTACGGTAATCACCGGACTATAAATCACGTTAATCAGTATCATAGTATCATATGTTATCAATATGTTGCCAATTTTTTCGCCACAATTGTAAAATATATCATACTATATGCTACATGGTATCATCATCATATGTTATAAAATCTCATATAGTTTAGTGTTGATCGGGATTACGGTAATCACCGGACTATAAATCACGTTGCACTGTATCATAGTATCATATGTTATCAATATGTTGCCAATTTTTTCGCCGTCAATTGTAAAATATATCATACTATATGCTACATAGTATCATCATATGTTATAAAATCTCTCATATAATTTAGTGTTGATCGGGATTACGATGTAATCACGGACTATAAATCACGTTGACCTTTGTATCATAGTATCATATGTTATCAATATGTTGCCAATTTTTTTCGCCGTCAATTGTAAAATATATCATACTATATGCTACATAGTATCATCATATGTTATAAAATCTCATATAGTTTAGTGTTGATCGGGATTACGGTAATCACCGGACTATAAATCACGTTGCACTGTATCATAGTATCATATGTTATCAATATGTTGCCAATTTTTTCGCCGTCAATTGTAAAATATATCATACTATATGCTACATAAGTATCATCATCATATGTTATAAAATCTCATATAGTTTAGTGTTGATCGGGATTACGGTAATCACCGGTGACTATAAATCACGTTACCTTCGTATCATAGTATCATATGTTATCAATATGTTGCCAATTTTTTCGCCAAATTGTAAAATATATCATACTATATGCTACATAGTATCATCATATGTTATAAAATCTCATATAGTTTAGTGTTGATCGGGATTACGGTAATCACCGGACTATAAATCACGTTGACTCAGATTGTATCATAGTATCATATGTTATCAATATGTTGCCAATTTTTTCGCGTCAATTGTAAAATATATCATACTATATGCTACATAGTATCATCATATGTTATAAAATCTCATATAGTTTAGTGTTGATCGGGATTACGGTAATCACCGGGACTATAAATCACGTTGCACCGTATCATAGTATCATATGTTATAAAATCTTATATAATTTAGTACTATATGTTATATGATCGGTCACAAGTCGTCAACCCGACCATGATCGACCCGGTGGTCGGTCATAGTCGTTCAGAGCCCGACTGACCGACCCGTGGTGGTCGTCATAGTCGTTCAAACCGACCGACCGACCGACCGGGTCGATTAGGTGTCATTCACCCCGACCGACCGACCGACCCCGTCGATTGCAGTCGTTGACCCGACCCGACCGACGACCGAGTGGTGGGTTGAAGGTCGCTGACCTCACCACCGACCGACCGATTGACCATGTAGTCGGTTAAAGAATGACCATGTTTGACGAAGAACGATTACTTAACATTTTTTTGGTTATTTTGACAATACAGAGAGGTTTGTCCAAATTCATGAATACAACAATTACGAAATCGGAGATTTAAATGCAACAATCACTAAATATGTGATTGTTTATCGCTCATCGGTCTTTGATCATGACAATTGATCGGTTGTGCCCCGATTGTTGGCACCTCTGCATTTTGTCTTGAGCGGAACTCTCCTGTTGACGGTATTCGTGATCGTTCTACGACGCCCACCACCTGTAATGTGTCGATTGATCGACTTATTAGGAAGAACGTGAGTCGATTGAGCGACACTCGAGTAGATGAAGTCGATTAATCGAATCTTTGCGTATTTGCGAGAAGCGGTCGTTTAATGCGACCCCCGATCGAGTCGGTCAATCGACCAAAGCATTAATGTGTCGACACATTAATCTTTCGTCGATCGATTGACCGACTCGATCGGGGCGATCGATTAAACGACCCGCTTCTCGCAAATACGCATCATTCGATGTCGACTTCATCTACTCGAAAAAATGAACGAAATGACAGATAAATTGAATAAAACAATGTCATAAAGGTCGGAGGAACTAAATTCAAACCTGGATGTTGATTTCGCTTGCAATGTCGAAGATTGGAAAGGAGGAGATGCACGGATTTTCGGTTCGTTGAACTACAAACCCCAAAAATTCGGTTGATATACACAAATTTGTGGAAGAAATAAAAAGGTATTTTTAGGCCTTTGCAATGGAGGTTGTTGGTATATTAAAGTCTTGAAAGAGTAATTTGGACATTTAACGTAAATGAAGGCGCCATTATTGAACTTTGGGAATAAGTAAAAATATTTTTTGAACATCATCTATTTGGTAGTAGAAACTTGTACAAACCCCTTCTTTTTCACACACCACACGCACTAGCTCTCCGTCGTCTTCTCCGTAGTTCATCAACGATCGAGATTTTGATTCTTCATTCAATTCAGGAAAAAAACACCCAATCTCGAATACTTTTTAGATTCAGCTATGGATGCAAAAACTGTACTGGGGAACAACGACATAGATGATGTCCGTTGGCTGTGTTCTTTAACCGATTCTGAACTTGTAAGTTTGGTTTTTACGTTCAAGTTTCTCGATTTTTTACTTGCGAATTCGTTTCTTGCGAGAATTTCGTTGTGTCGATATATGTTTTGTTTTTGTTCGTTAGGATTTGTTGATGGGATTAAAGAATATGGTAAATATGCGGGCCAAGAAGATTGGCCACGAAGCTTTGGCCAAGAAATTCGACTTGCGAATGCTTCGAGCCCTCAGTATGTTCGTCCATTAACCCATTTAATATGCCCATGTTTATTCATTCCAGAAATATCATATTTTTTGTTTAATTTTCATGTTAATTTTTTGGCAATTTGATGGCATTGATGTTACATATTTTTGTTTAGGGTGGCGTATTAAAGTTAGATTCTCTTGGTCCTTCAGGAAAAAAGATTTGAATTTTGTTGAGCAGTGTTGTTTTTGATGTGTAACTTGTTTGATTGTGTGCTCCATAACCTTTGCCAAAAATGCTAGATCTTTTAGGCAATAGAAACAATGACGCAGTTGGATTTTGGGTACATGGGATAGGACTAATGAATATGCTTCCATTTTATGCTTATCTGCTGTAGGTTCCTTTGATCAAGTTATTTGTTAATCTAAGGAGTGTAATTTGTTAATCTCATGCATTAAGTTTTTCACTAACATATTTTCGGGCACAAGTACCTCACAATGCTTACTAGGAATAATTGTTAATCTTCAGTAGGTACTGCAGTGGGGAGATCCTTTCCAAGGATTCACACTTATCCGTGTTTCCCTTTTCTCTTTTTCTCTTTTGTCTTTCCTGGGTGGTATTTGGTCGATTGCTTTTGGTTTCGGGTCATTTTTAATGTTCCCAAAGAGGAGAGGTCTGGAACAAGGCTTAGGGTGATCAATCCTCTGTTGGATAACTTGGAATTGGTATAGTCAAGTGGCGAGGGTCCAACGGACCAAACCAATCAAATTGAAAACTCTTGCTTCAAATTGGAGGGAAATGACTATTGTTTGTGGGTTTCATTGGTAAGAACTAAGAATGTTAATCGAGTGTGACTAATATGTGATATCGATGTGTCAACAGCTTTGTTAGTCACTCTTTTGGTTATGCGCCATGCTCAATATCCGTTTAATTTGATGATACCAAGCCATGGAAAAGCCAGTTGTGTTGTGCCCTATATATTAACGATTTGTGCTCTGTGGGATTTATAGAACACACTATAGTTGGAAGATCTGTTTCCATGTTACATTTTGTTTGATTGTGAAATAAAGTCTTCAGATTTATGTGAATAATACAATTTGATATTTGTATTAAATTATTTTTTAACTAATGGAAATTTTGAAAATATTGATTAATATGTAGCTTACACTGAATGGATGACATTGATGACTTAAGGCTCGCTGTTTTTCCTTCCCCTAAAAAAATGTGTACACGTATTTCTCATATATTCTTGGTCAAGAATTACCTTCTTTTCTTTAGGTCACAAATTCATTTGGGTTTTTCATTTTTGGTTTTTTAGTTATTTTGATTTAATCCTTGCCATTTTTTATTCTTTTTTTGTTACGTAAAAGAGACTGCTATTTACAATTAACATATTCACAGGTCTCCTTTTTATGGAACATTTGAAAGGGCAGCTAAAAGATGTACCAGCGGCTTCAGGCTTTGACTGTAACTTATTGAAACAGAATGTCGGTGGTAGTTTTGACAGTATGACCATTGAGGATTTATATCATTATGTCTGCTCTGATCAGAGGAAAAGAATAGCAGACATGTAAGTATACTTTTGATATTCATGTCCTTTATCATGTAGAATAATTCGTTTTATTTGCGGTGATGATGTCTCTATAAATTATGTTTCATGAAGAAATTTAGAGTTATGTAAGCTTTATGGAACTGTTTTCATGTCCAGGATGTCAGAAATCCTCGAGTCAGTCTCTAGTTATAGTTTCTTCTTCGGTTTCAAGTTCTATGCTGTAGGTTTCTGACATCCTTTAGAGAACAATATCCACTGTTTTACTCTTCCTTTTTGTTGGTAATATGTTGTGTCAAATGCTTTTGCAAATTCCATTTTCTTGTTGAGATCATTGCAGGCATATTATTTGAATAAAATTGAGTTCTAATATCGATTCCTTACCACTTCAATTCCACTTGAATGTTGAGCAATCATGAAATTAGGAAGTCGATACTTTTGTGAACTCTTAGATATGAGTTAAAATAGTGTGCTTAAAAGAAAACTGGTTACCGGTCTGCTCTAGTAGGTGTCATTGAAGTTGAAAAAAAAACACATTTATTTTTTTCTTTATTTTCAAAGAAGAATTTAGGGACATTTAATGGGATGCTACTATGTTAGGTGATTATCAAGATCATAGTGAGGCTATAGAAAGAATTTATCATTCTTTTGACAAGAGGTTCGATAAATCACTAAAGATTTTCATTAGAGAACGAACGAATACTACTCAATCTTTAATAAACTCTTAAGAATCATATCATTGTTGATGCCCGCGATTGAAATTAGTGGTGTTGATTCTAGTTGGGTCGAATAATATCAGGCACTCTGTATAAAGCACCAAAACCGAGTAGAATTGCCTCCAAAAGAACCCTAATGATCTCCTAATTATCATTTTTAACAAATGTTTGCAACTTTGCACTGCATCTCTTTCTCTCTGCCCTTTTAAGCTACTTATCTATTGAATGCATCGGATCAACCTTGTGTCTGTTGCCTAACAATTTTGTTCATTAATGCATCAATTTTTTTTTTTGTTTTGACGTACAATTCCTTTACTGCCTTAATTTGGTCTACTGATATCATCAGAACTCTCACAATGATATTCTAAGCAATTTTATTTCTATACTTAGGTTTTTCGGAGATATGCCTCCTTCCCAGAAGCAGAAAACCAGCAACTGAGGATTCAATCAGACTTGTATCAATCTCGTCACACTCTACCAACGGGGAGTTATCAGCATTATGCTTGTGCATTGCGGTTTCTTTCTCGACTCTGTACATGTAGCCGTTGGTCATGAGATTGTTTTGAGAGCCCTTCATGTGAGTGAGTTGATATTAATTCTTGTCTGATTGTTATGCTGTCAACAGAACACTTTGTAGAGCATTAAAAGAAGCAAAATCCTTCTGTGATTGTTCTGAACCTGTGTATTTTATGTTCTTTTGTTTTGCCTGTTGCCTTTATTCATTCGTTTACTCAAATTTCACTATCTAGTATGGAATTCGATTCAACTCCCAATGGTTGGCCTAGTGGCTTTGAGGTTGCAACTTGAGGTTGCAATTGCACCTCAAGGTCCTGGGTTCAAACCTTGACTATCGTGGAGTGAGGGGTTGGGTTTGCCCCTCCTCCTTCAGAGATTAGGACCATCCCTGGAAGGACGAATGTTTCATAGTCCGAAGGAAGTGTGGGGCATGTGTCCTCGACTGGTGTGGGGATAATTTGGGTCTTTAAAAAAATGTATGGAACTCGATACGGAAAATTTATGTGGCATATGTCAAGTTCTACAGTCAAATAGACAAATGAGATAGGCCGATAGAGCTGGAATAAGCGTGATTTTGAAGCTGGAACGGCGGAACTATTATCTAGGTGAGTGTTTGCAAAATCTTCCATTTTTGGAAGAAATGATTTATTATAACATAAAAGTAAAAGTTGTTGACAGTTATAAGCTGATAAAGTTTGCAAATAGAATCAGACGTTTAGAGTGTTTGGTGAAAAAGTTGTAAAAAATGTTTATTTGTTTGTAAAGTCAAACGAAAAATAGAATCAGAAATCTAAAGTTCATCTCACAACATTGAGTTTGCTGCACAAACCTTATTATAGTTTAACTAATACAAAGGCTCGAATTGAGTGTAAGATTTGTTCGAAAGTTTTTGAAATTGGTCGGATATTGTCACGTGAAATACACATGACTTGAAATTGTTGGAAATTTACAAACATTTTGGCCAGATTAACTATTTTGGCTTCCCCGTATGATTTGGCCAACATGTAGGGAGATATAATGTTTACAAGAAAAATGTCGTTACGAATAAGGTAAATGACATTTTTAATCCAGTCTCCATAGCATTCTCTCTCCCCACGTGGACGCTAAATCATATGGGAAAGTCCAAGTTGAGCGCCTTGGCCTTGAAGATGACAATATCTGACAAATTTTACAAGTTCTTGCTAAAGCTGGACCCAAGTCAAGCCTTTCTCATTAGCTATGGGACTAACTTGAATTTTTTTATTTCTACCACAATTTCTTTTTGGGTGGCACTATTGACACCCTTTTTTCTTATGAGTACACTCATCTTCATATAATTGTAAAAATGTCATTCAGTTAAAAGACTATATTACCCTTACTTAAAGAAGTTCTGAATACACTTACATCATTCACCCACATTATTCTTCTCGAAGAAAATTTAATTTTTTTTTATATAAACCCTAGATTTTTACAACACCCAAATTGTTGAATATTCGAATAATAAAGTATTCATATCCCCAAATAATGAATGTATATTCTTAGTTTATAGTATAAAATATGTTATTTCTCAAATTTTCAGGTTGAAAAATAATGTCGCACAGTAGCAGTGCGATACTTAGCACGATCACGCGCTATGACAAAAAATTCATTGTGCCATCGTGCCACACCCAGGGGCGGATGCACGTTTGCCCAACACTGGGCTCAAGCCCAGTGCAAATTTCTCAAAATTCTACTTTTAGTACCTTAGTTTTTACATTATCCATAATTAGCCCCTCCCAAAATTTAATGTGAAACTCAAGTCCACCAATTTAAATTCATTTGAAAATCAAGATTGAAGAATTTAAAACTAATTATTAAGTTGATGGTATAATTTAATATATTATTTTTTTTATCTTTAGACTATTTTTGTGATCCTTGATTTATTATTAGCACACTTACTATCTCATTAAGTTTTTTTTTTTTTTTTTTTTTTTTTTTAAAAGCAAAATAACACCCCGGGGGGTGGGGGATTGAGGCGTGATCCCCTACCTGTATATCAAATAAACAAAATGTCATACAATGTCATGCCCGTCAAGGCGGGAGAAAATCAAAGAACAAATAACCTATCACTAAGATATCTAGAAAGACTATCATAATGAGAATCTAACAATACAATGAGAACCAATGATCTATGAAAATCAAGCTCGGGTATCCCAACCGGTCCATCCGAATGAGCTAGGAGGTGGTGAGGGCCGTGCCCTCATCAACAAAGTGATTTGCTTGAACTCCGCTAATCTGTTTTCGATTCCCCTCGTGTATGTGGAAATCGAGTCAAGGTCCTCGATGTTCAAATGCGAATCGGGGTATCTTTGAACTTTTTGAGGCCACGAAGTGATCGTGGTGACCACCGCCACAACGTCCAACTCGATCCAAATCAAGTGAGAACCGGCTCGGGCATGCCGCAATCCCATCTCAAGCGCTGTAGCTCGGCATGAAAAGCTGACACCGCCCGGAAGGAATCGTGAAACGCCAACATAAGTGCCCAAATGATCCCGTATCAAACCCCCTCCGCCAAAGAATCAATGTGCCGGATCAAACGAACCATCCGTGTTCGATGAGGAGCTCGCCAAATCACCATCCTCCGACTGCGTGGAACTGTGGTGGAGCACTCCCGCAAAAAAGCCAACAAAGGGAAACATCCGGACCAATCGATGGGCTCGAGGCCGACCAAACAAGGATCCGAGATACCGCTCCACCGCCAAATAATGTGAGATGCCAAGAAAGGAATTTGTCGATGCTTGACACTATTCCTTTCCGTCCGGATAAAACCATAAAATCAAGCAGGGAACCAAGAAACTCAAGTGCCTCGTGTGTGATCCGTGTGTGCGGTTCCTCGAGAATGAGAGGAACAATATCATATCGATGGTGTGTGGAAGTGTAGTGTCAAACCAGGAAGAAAGTGATTCCACACGAATCAACAAAGATCATTCATCAAAAAGAGGTGAGGGATAGATTCGACTGAGGAGAAGAGTGTGGATTATTCAAGCAACACCAAGCGTGAGGCGAGGAAGTGCCACGTGCTGAAGCGATATCCACAGGAAAGACGATTACGAAGGAGGCGCGAAAGGAATATGGAGATAGTAGGGATAAGAGCATCGTTCCAAATGGCACCGTCGAGAAGGTTACGAGCATTTCTACCCCGGAGAAATCCCAAGCAAAGACATAGAGAACCCACCGTGAGAGGTAAGCATCCACCACATGATATCCTCGGACCCCCGCAGAATCGGAACCCCGGATATATCCTCAATGAGACTCTCGGGAAGCCCACATCCCAGGAGACCAAGACTGGTGCGTCTATCGCGATCCCACTCACCATCGCGAATAAACCAATCAATCATCATGTGCCCCAAAGTCGATCCAAACAATGATCCGTATGTGTCGAAGCGAAATATCATCCCGTGTTCGACCCGCTACCACGCGATAGACCAAAAATCCGCTCTAACTACTTGGATTGATAATTTATTAGAATATATCTTCTCAATATCAAATATATTTAAAAAAATCATATTTTTATTAGTTAATGATCTAACTAAATACATTTAATAGTTTTACTTATTGTGTCAATCGTGTCGTGCCATTCTTTTCGTGTTTTTAGCGCGTCGTGTTTGACTTTAAATTTTAAGCCCAATAAAGCTATTGTGTTGTGTTCGAGCTTTAGTTTATCATATAGAGTTGTTATTTATCGGTGAAGATTCCTCGAGTGTCATCATCAAGTATGCAATTGAAAATATATCTGCTCTTTTTAGCTTTTTTATATTTAGTTTATAGTCTTTATTGAGAAATAATGTAGTTTTGTAATAATTTGTTTGATATATATATATATAATCAATGTTATTTATATATTTATATATAATATTTTCTTAGCGATTTTTTTGTTAGCCCACTTACTACCAATTCCTGGATCCGCCACCTTACACCCGTTGTGCCACATGGGCCATCGTGCCATGTTTTTGTCATTGTGCCATGTGACATGATGGCAGAAAGTCCATCGTGTCATCTTTCCATCGTGTCATCGTGCCATCATGCCACCTAGAGTTTTTCATGAAAGGGTAAAATTGGAAAAAAGGGGGGGTGTATTTAGCAATTGTGCCCTATTTGAAAAAGTGAGAGGTGGTATACTTAGAACATAAATGTACTCATAAAAAAGTGGGTGCCAATAACGTCACCCTTTCTTTTTCTCATGCTCTTATTAATTAATTTACAGGAACAATTATGCATTTTTGTCTTATTCCACAACACACTTAAGAATGGATAATAGCCAATATAAGTTGATCTCCTAAAATCTAGGGATAGTTAAAAAAAAAAAACAGAGATTTTTTAAAATTACAACAAAACCCTTAGTTTGATTTGCTCTTACAATTTCCCCCTTTATAAGCAAAAAAACATATCAAAACCCCCCTAATATTTATAAAAACACTACAATTACCCCCTTAAATTAACACATAATCAAACCTTATGGATTTTTTTGAGTTTTTTCGTAATTAGTCCAAACCTCAGGGGTGTTTTTGTAATTATACCTAAAAATCTATATTGACAGACTAACTACTTCCACCACTTTTAAAGCTGGATAGAGACAATATAAGTTGGATCCTTGAACTTGCCCATAATAGTTACCAAGAATCTGTCCCCATCTTCACCTGATATATTTTCATGCCTGACCCCTTAATCCATATTAGTACTATAAACCCTATCCAAATTTTGTTGGTGTGGGGCCCAATGGGCCTTGGTTCCTCCTCCTTGTGCATGCATATGCTCCAAGAAACAGGCAAGATAAAAAAAAATTGGTCAAAAGGGAGTCAAATGAGAAAGATTTGAGTTGAAAAGTGGCCTTAAAAAAGGTTCATAAATTCTTATCATTTAGAGAATTTTTGGTGAACCCACATTGTTTCATCCCCTTTAAGGCAATCTCTGACCCATTATAAGCTGTCTGTTAATGGATGCAATGCATCTACTTTGATTCTTTTCTCTATGTTATTTAATTAATTGAAAATTAGATTAAAGATCCCTTTTCAATCACTCATATCATGAATTGGCAACATCCATGAGATTTTGTGTGTGAATTATTTGTAGGTACCACTTGGTTTTGTCCACATGGATTTGCATAGTGCTATATGTTGGAAATATTACTTGTTTAACAAAATAATAAAAAAATAAAGGACAAAGGTCAATTTAGTCATTATGAAATAATCACCTATTAGTTGGGAAAATTATGCAATAATTATAATGTCATGATTAAGGTGGAGCAAATAAATAGTGTATGGACATTGGGCATGAGGGAATGTCTTGAAAAAATTAAATAGTGGGATAATAGTTATATTTCTTGAACTCCATTTAGGGCATTTGGCGGCATTCAATCCCATATATGTGTATGTGTCCCTCTCGTGTTGTGCCCCTAAAAAAAATGTTCTTTACTTTTCTCTTTTATACATAGGTTAGTTGATTGAACCTATACTATTCCACATGAAGTGGAATTATAGTCAGTCTCCATCAACATTCAATTATTTTTGGTGCTTCCTAAGCTAACCCCAAAGCATGGAGAAACAAAGTTCAAGAACGTGTCCTTCATTACATTGCAACATCAACTATTTTTTTTTTTTCCATTTCATTTTATTATATTATTATTTCATATGTATCTTTTTTACTTTTTTTAGGAGGGAGTAGGACACGAGGGTGAAATGTGAACGTTAGTTCAATTAAGATTTCAAATCCATAGTTATACATTAGGGATATATGATTTAGCGGTAATAGATTAAATTCGTCACTTTCATTTTAAAACATATTTTTTAGACATTTTGACTCAAAATTGATGTAGTCTCTAGTGATGTATTTCACCATTTTCCTAAAAATTGATGTTGTACATAATTCGGTGGGAATCTGATTTATTGCATAAGTTGTTGCTAATGGCATAGTTGTTGGTGCATGAGCATGACCCTACTCCTCTGAAGATATTAAAGGAATTGTCTATTTTAGTGATTGCAAGTTTGCAACTAAAGATAAAAGGACAGGACAAGCAGCAAAGCCAAGATATCCACTCAAGAAAAAGACCACAAATTAAATGAAAAGACAAAAACAGAACAAATCCTTCAAATTGCAAGAAAGAAATGACAATAATTGAGAAACTAATATGCTATCAAAGTATCAAAAAATTCAATCAGAAAATACAAGAGAAGATAGGAGTCTACATAGCCTTTTCCATGAAAACAGTTCAAATTTATTGACAGCATAAAGAAATGTGAAAGACAAGTACATAGTTGGCTACTTGGCTGTTGTCTGTCATATAAACAACATTTATATAAGGAATAATTACAAAAAGCCCCCTAGGGTTTGTACTAATTACAAAAAAACCAAGAGAATTTTTGAAAATTACAAAAAAGAACCCTTCAAGTTTGATTGTGTATTAAATTTAAATGGATAACTGTAATATTTTGATAAACGTAAGAGGACGTTTGAAATATTTTTTTGCATATAAAGGAGGGAAATATAAGTTAGATCAAACCTAAAGGGTGTTTTTGTAATTTCCAAAAATCTTTGGGCTTTTTTTGTAATTAGCCTAAACCTCAGGAGTGTTTTTGTAATTATCCCTTTATATAAATCCGGTCTGATAATGTTGTTTAATCATATCTCTGATAATAATTAAATGCAAAATTATCGTAAATATTATTATAATGTCGGCAATCAACATCTATGGAGTATTGAAATGAGTTACAGTGACAAGATTATACATTTGATTATTAAGAATTGAATAAAATTTCCACACGTGTGTGGATTAATACAATTGAGTATATTTCTTTTTTTGACTTCTGTTTTTTCTTTTGCCATATCTGGCCTCAAGTGGTACAAACTGAATCGAGAAAAGTATAGGGGCAGTTTTGAAAATCTTCAACTGTTGTGTGGCAATTGTGGATAACAGCCAAAATTGAGGTCTAATGGAGCAAACTGGGCAGAAGAAAGTCCAGGGCTGGCTCCATTTTGAATCTTTAATGCTTCAAATGCCTTGGCTCTCTGCATATATAAAATGTCGAACCAATAATTAATTATTGTAAATTTGTAATACTAATTTAATATCAAACAAGAAAACTGAGAAAATTAGTCCATTAGTTGTCTTTTTTCACAGGATTTAAAAAAAAAACAATGAATAAATAAAAGGGATAATTACAAAAACACCCCTGAGGTTTGGGCTAATTACAAAAATACACATACATGTTTCAAAATTACAAGAAACCTCTTCAGGTTTCGTTTTGTCTAAAATTTAAGGGGGTAATTGTAATATTTTTGTAAATGTAAGAGATTTTTTGAAATATTTTCGAAAATCACAGAATCGGAATCAAACCTCAAGTGTTTTTTTTTGTAAGTTTCAAAGAACTCTGGGTTTTTTGTAATTAGCCCAAACCCTAGGGGTGTTTTTGTAATTATCCTTTGGGATAATTACAAAAGCTCCCCTGAGGTTTGGGCTAATAACAAAATGATCCAACGATGTTTCAAAATTATAAAAAAGCTCCCATTGGGTTTTATTTTGATTTTTGTCTTAAATTTAAGGGGTAATTGTAATATTTCTAGAAATACGGTGGGGGTCTGAAATATTTTTACTCTTATAAAGGAGATACGTAAAACGAAATCAAACCTGACGGGGTCTTTTGCAATTTTTTGTAATTAAAAAACCATTGGGTTTTTTTTGTAATTACCCAGAACCTTAGGGGTGATTTTGTAATTATTCCTAAATAAAAACATGCGACTAGTTGTGCTTCACAGATCGACTGCATTGTCTCTGTTGACGTGCGTTTTGGTCAACAAGGAGAAATACGTAAAAGATTTAACACGTGGAAATGAAAACGTTATCTTTATTTACGGCTAATTATGCCTTTTCTCGTATTTTGCTTTTTTTAATATTGGGGTCGATCTTTTTACAATTTGTTCCTTTTTTCCCTCCTTCTCTTTTTCCTTTTCAGCTTTTTTATACCCCTTTTGAGTAAGTGGGTTTCTGATAGTCATCTTTGCACTAACTATTCATTAATTAATAAAATAGCTAAAAGGGCGACACATCCCTCTATAATTGTGCATGTCATTCGTCAAATTTGCCACTTGTCGACTTCTCTTCATAATTCTCCGACATGTGGCGCTTTAATCTGGATAAAGCACTAAGCATGGGCGTGTGATTATTTTTACGAGTTGTCGCGCGTGTCTTTATATTGAAATCGGGCTCGGGGCTCGGGCTCGGCGGTCGTGTTTGTGGTTGGGCTCGTAGCATGGGCTCGAGTGGCCGTGAGCCTTTAATTAAATGACGTGTCGTCGTAAATGCGTTATTGTTGACGTCACTCGCAGTCGCTACTTCGGAAATGTGTTTTTCTTGATGACATGGATTAATTTCTTCCGGCTCGGCTCGGGTGTCATCAAAGGCCCCCAAGTTTGACTTGAGAAAATTCTTTGACGTCGGAGTTAAACTTTAATGCTAATGATGAACAATTAATGGGAAAACGGATTTTCAAAGGTTCTTTCCTGGTACTGTCGCGATAGCAATTAATGCTTGAAACGGCGCGTTGGGTTGCCATAATAGCAGACACGTGGCATCTCGTGGTTGGACCAATCTTCTTGCGCAGAATCGAAAAGTTACGTCGATTCTGTCGTGGCGTGGGGACACGACGTTTTTCATGTTTGACGCGGCTTTTGAGCTTTTAAAAAGGAGCGTCCGCCGCATAAACGTCTCGTTTATCGAGGAAACTTATCTATAAATACCTTTGTTCTCCTTCATTATTCACGTTCGCATCCTTTAACCTCGAGCTAAAGTAATTAAAACCGAAGCGAGAAATTTGGTCGGCTTCCCAAGTTCGAGAGACTTGAACTTAGGTATTTTTTTCGAAATACTCTTCCTTTACCTATAAATGTCTTCTTTCAAGATAGTAGAAGTCGTAGTTATAGTGTAGAAGTTGAAATTGAAGATCCTCCATCCAACCCTCTGTTTATTTTTCACCGGCCAGACGGCGATCTCCGGTCCCATAGTCCGAGTATTATCCGGATATCTTCTCCGGTTCTTCACGGTGGTGGAACGCCCTGCGGAGCGACGCACTATCTTTGACCCGACGCCCGAATGCTTGTTTCTGAGAGAAGAACGTGTGTACCAACCCGGGATGTACAAGAAGAGAATTCCGGTGAAGAATCGCCAAGTATTGATTCTAAATCGTACCGAGGAAAAGAAGAAGATATGGATCCATCGAGGCGGAGCGTGACAACGTGAGCGAGTAGATGAATCTGTCCCAGGGATTCGAGGCGGAAAAGGCCACTAGGGCCCATAGCCACCGTAATGGCGACGGTCGGTCGTGTAGGAGGAGGACCTCGTCTTCGTGTCGAACCTCGTTGGGCGCCGAGTGACATAAACGATATCCGGCATGTTGATGATTCGGGAGGTGGATGAGCTCCGGCGGATGTACCGTATTCGAAAGCGGTATCTCTTACTGGGTGCCGGGGCGGCACGGAAGTTCCCAAGACCCACGAGAGGGTTGCACGTGTTTTGCTCCCGGCCTTTTATACGGTTTAAGATTTCCACCGCCGGCCTTCTCACGCGGTGGTTTTGCAAGTGGGGTATGATCCAGACCAGTGCACCCTATCTCTTGGGGAAGGATTATCGGCCTCTTGGTGATGTTTCACCGGAAAAATATCCTCGCCCCAAATTTAAGGAGATGAACGAGCTTTTTGTATGGCGGCGACTCCATCGTCTCGGGTCGCCCATCCTGATGGTATTACGTCTGAACCGACGGGGTATCCTGGACGGTTTGGTGGAGGGTCTACCTTCTTCTGCGAAGGAGTGGAAGGATAAATGGTTTCACAGGTGAGCGCGAGTGGCAAGCTCGCGTGGGGGAAGGAGAAAGTGAGACCGTTCTTCATCCCCCATCAAATTTTGTTTTTTAGTTCTGATAAGTCTTATCTTTTCCTTTCCTGCTTTTCTTTGTTTATTGTTCTCTTTTCATAATTGTCCTTTCTTTCCACCTTTCTGAAAACCGGGCATCAAAGGGGCCTCTGTCGCCCACTTTTATTCGAAGGAATCGAGAACATCCGAGGCCCGGGAATCATGGACGCGCGGATTGAGAGGTTGGCCACCGAGGCCAACTTGGCCGCACTGGTTTGAGGCTGCTTCCGCCCGACGACCCCGGCCGAGGGGCGGCTCGGGATGAGGCGGCCGAGCGGGAGGAGGAGGTCGAGAGAGTGCCTCAGCGAATCCTCTCGTTAATGAAGAAATACGGCCCATTCTCCAAGGGATCACCCGCGGAATCGAGGCCGCGCGCCTCCTCTGCGACGACTAGTCACGTGGCGATCATCCTGCGCCCGTAGGCGATCCTGAACCACAGGTTTCCGGAGCGCAAGTCGCTGGCCGCCGAGGTAAAATCTTTGTACTACTTCCATTTCTTTTGAGTTGTCTTTTTGTTTTCCTTTGATCTTTCTTCTAATTGATGGTTACTTTATGCGGGCGTGGCCTGGATTTGCGTCTGGCCGCCGCGCAGTGAGGAATACAAAGACACGCGAGCTCGGGCGGCTGCCGATCAACTGCGGATGTGGAGACGGCTCGGAGAGAAGATATCCGGGCGATGGCGTCCTGCGATGGAGTGCCGGAAGAATCAAAAGCTTTTTCAAAGGAGAAGAGGAGGAATTGTGATGGAGGAGCCTCGATCGATCGAAGAAAGGGTTGGTCGGCGGCGCCGAACATCCCGAATGACCCGATAATGGAAGTCCCGCGAACTTTCGGATGACCTCGGCGAGAGAAGGTCATTTCATTCCTCCAAACCAAGCAAGAGATGAGTATTGCGAGGAATGGTTGGACTACGTCTCGGTGGTTTGTGGAATTTTCCGGTGTGCCGCGACGGAGGAGCAATCAAGGTCTTCACCGGAGGCGGTCGGGCAATGACCGTCCCGGCCGTCCGTCTTGGACAAAAGGCGTCGAGCAATTCTCTTTCGGCTGAACAAATTGATATCTTTATGGCCATGTCAAGGCGGATGATTGGCTCTTTATGGCATGCGGTTGGGGAACCCGCGAGTTGGAGAGAAAATATGCCGACCGGAAAGGCGGCGGGGGATCTGCGGGGAGGCCTATGCTACCCTCCGAGGGTGCAGAATCTTTTAAGACTCAGCGGATGAGGCTATAGCTAAACAACTCCGAGAGAGAGAGGTCTGCTGCGGTGTGGCGAGCGCAGCGAGATCGGGCGCAAAGTGAAGAAGAGCTCGGGGTTAAGGTCGCCCGAACGTGGAGCGTCTTTGCCCGGCCGGTGAGGAAATGGAGAGGCGCTATCCGGTCTTGTGGGAGGCTGAAGAAGAAGCCGCTCGCCGACAAACCGGAAGTTCGTAGAGAGGCCATTAAAGCTTACAAAGACTCAGGAGTATGCATTCATGTTAACTCGTGGCCATGCGACTAGTCTCCAAGAAATTCTTGATTTACTTAAGGGCGGGCATCTTGTTGCTCGAGGAAGATTTGCTCTCGGAGGCTGATCTCAATACCCTTCGGCCGAACTGCGGAGGCTTCTAATGCGTGAGGCTCTCCTCCTCCGGATGTGGAAGAAGTCGCCTCTGGCGTCTTTGTCGATATTCCGCCCACTGCCTTGATACTTTTATATTTTACCCCCAAGCGACGGTTTGGCTTCGTGCCTCGAGATGTAACGACTCCGGCCTCCTTTTGTAATTATTTTTGAAGTAAAAATGAATTGTTATTTTCCTTTCTCTGTGTATGTGTTTCAAGCTTTTTCGTGGATGCTCGGCTCCTTCCTTTTTGTAAGATTGTTGCCTATCTTCTCTTTTCCTCTTATTTTCCCAAGTACGGGGGCTCGATTTTTGGTACTTACCGAGTGAGGGGTCCGCTTGCCTTAATCGATTCTTGCACTCGGGGATATAAACCTGTTCATTTTGTATTTGAAATTTCGTTGGTATCGTGCTTTGGTGCGTGGCGTAGTAGTCTTGGTATTGGTGCTCGGTGCGTGACCAAGTCTTTATCTTGGGCTTGTGCGTAACCAAGTCTTTATTGTGCTCGGTGCGTAGCGAGTCTTTGTATTGTGCTTGGTGCGTAGCCAAGTCTTGGTATCGTGCTCGGTGCGTAACCAAGTCTTTATTGTGCTCGGTCGTAACCAAGTCTTTGTATCGTGCTTTCGGTGCGTGGCGAAGTCTTTATTGTGCTCGGTCGTAGCGAGTCTTTATTGTGCTTGTGCGTAACCAAGTCTTTGTATTGTGCCTCGGTGCGTGAATCGAGTCTTTATTGTGCTCGGTGCGTGGCCGAAGTCTTTATTGTGCTTGTGCGTAACCAAGTCTTTGTATTGTGCTTCGGTGCGTAACCAAGTCTTTATATTGTGCTCGGTGCGTAACCAAGTCTTTATTGTGCTCGGTGCGTAGCCGAGTCTTTATATTGTGCTCGGTGCGTAGCCGAGTCTTTATCTTGTGCTTGTGCGTGGCCGAGTCTTTATCTTGTGCTTGGTGCGTAACAAGTCTTGATTTTTGGTGAGTAAAAACTTCGTTCTCCTTTAAAGAGCTCACGAAATACCGGATGAAGGGATAATTCTTTGGAATCTATCTGGATCGTAGATCAAGATCTTTATTGATAATACCGCTTCGGTATGCTACATTCCATGGATGCGTGAATTTTTCTCCACTCAAATATTCTAATCTGGTATGCCCCACCGGATAAGGCGTGGCGATCCGAAACGGCCCTCCTCAGGTTGGCTTCAATGGGCTCGGTTGAATGCCCGTTATCTTTTTCAATACAAGATCGCCGACCAAATCTTAACTTTCTTTTACTTTCGAATTGTAGTACCTTTCGCTCCTTTGTTTATACACTTTGCATTTTCATCTAAGATCTTTGCACCTTTTTTTCCTCGAAAGCGGTCTAGTTCGGCTCGGAGCGCGGCCTCATTACGATCTTCTTCAAAATTTGCTATTCTGAAAGTAGGGGCTCCAATCTCGACAGGAATCACCGCCTCGGCTCCATAAGCTAAAGAAAAAGGTGTTTCTCCTGTGGGCTTTCGATGTGTCGTTACGTATGACCATAGTACGCCGGGTAGTTCCTCCGACCCAATTGCCTTTAGACTCCTCCAATCTCGCCCAGGGGTATACTTGAGTATTTTATTAACGGCCTCAACTTGTCCGTTCATTTGGGGTGGTATGGAGTTGAGAAATAGTTTTTATGTGGAAACTTTCACAAAATTTGAACCTTCGGTTGTCGAACTCAAGTTATGCTGTAACAATCGAATGTGGTATCCCAAATCTACGATGATGGATTTCCATACAAAGCTCACAACCTTTTCTTCATCTATTTTTGCGGAGGCTCCGCCGACCCATTTTGTGAAATAATCCACCGCCACAATGGCATACTTGACGCCCCCTTTGCGAACGGTAATGGTCCGATGAGGTCCATTCCCCATTTGGCAAACGACCATGGGCTAAATACGGAAGTAAGTCTGTTGAGGATGATATCGACTGTGGGTGCAAATTTTTGGCACCTCTCACATCTTTTGGACGAGGTCGGTGCATCCTTTCTCGAGGATGGCCATAGTATCCTTGCCGTATTAATTTATAGGCCAACGTTTGGCCCCAGCGTGGTTGCCGCATATTCCCTCATGAACCTCTCGAAGCGCATAATCTGCGTCTGTCTCGAGAAAAGCGTAGAAGTGGGATGGAGTACCCTCGTTTGTAGAGGATGATGCCGTCTACTAGTGTAAACCGAGCCGCTTGAGTTCGTAGTGTTAAACTTGACTTTGTTTTGAGTTGAACTCCTTTCTCTAAATATTGGATGATTGGGGTCATCCAAGTTTGCTCAACGGTTTCGGTTGTATATATTTTCTCTGCACCCAAGTGACGGGCGACAGGTTGTGTGACAAAGATGACATCCGTGATGGCATCCGTTCTGGGTAGAGCCGAGCCGAGCTAGGGCATCCGCTTGCATGTTCTCGGCTCGGGGCACATGTAAGACTTTTGTCTTAAAGTGTGATAACCTTTTCTTGACCAACTCAAATATTGTGCAATTTTTTGCTCTTTTGCTTCATCTTTTCGCCGTTGATTTGATGAGCACTAACCGAGAGTCACTGTGCACCAATAGTTGTTTTAGGCCCATAGAGGCCGCCATATCTAAGCTTGCTATGAGCGCCTCATATTCGGCCGTTGTTCGTTGCGGGAACTCAAATCGTAAATGCGGCCGAAGCGAGCATTTTTTCATTTGGATCGATTATCACAATTCCGCCCCTGCTCGGCTGCGGCGGAAGAGCGTCAACGAATAATTTCCATTCTTGGTCTTCCTTGACTTCTAATTGTATGGAAGACGTGAATTCGACCACAAAATCGGCTAAAGCCTTTGTCCTTTTATTGCGATGCGTGGCTCGTATACAATGTCAAACTGGGTTCGACGCCCACTGACAATCATCCGACCGGTATCGGGTCGGTGTAACACTTGTTTCAACGGATAGTTCGTCAATACTATAATCTTGTGTTCTAAGAAATATGGACGGAGTTTCCGTGCAAATAATTAATGAATAAGCCGGTTTTTCCATTGGTGGGTACCGAGCTCGGCATCATGTAACGCTTGAAGTGTAATACATCGGATGTTGAATAGAGCCATCTAGCCTCGATTAACACCGAGCGATGGCGTATTCGGATCTGCCAAGTACAAATACAAGTCCTCCCTTGGTCGGTTTTTGTAATATAGGGATTGAAGATAGGTGTTGTTTGAGGGATTCAAAGGCCGTCGTGTTCGGTCCACTCGAAATTTTTGCTTTTCTTTATGATTTCAAAGAAAGGTTTGCACTTGTCTGTGGACCGAGAAACAAATCGGTTAAGGCGGCCAATCGGCTGTTAGGCTTTGTACCTTTTTACGAGTTTGGGGATTAGGTCGGTGATGGCTTTTATTTTATCCGGGTTAGCTTCGATTCCCCTTTGGTGACCATATACCCCAAAAATTTACCCGAGCCGACCCCAAATGTGCACTTTCTCGGGTTTAACATCATCTTATACTCTCTCAAAACAAAGAAACATTTTATTAAGATCGTTTAGATGATCGGACATGTCAATGATTTTACTAGCATGTCATCTACATGTAGACTTCCATAGTGTGACCTATCATTTTCTCAAACATCTTATTTACTAACCTTTGATAGGTCGCACCAAGATTCTTCAATCCGAAAGGCATCATCTTGTGCGTGAATTCCCCGAAGCCGAGAGAAAAATGAGGTATTTTCTTCATCTTCCGGTGCATCCGTATTTGGTTGTAACCCGGTATGCATCCATGAAGCTCATCACTCGTGTCTGCCGTGGCATCTACCATGTAATCGATATTCGGCAATGGATAACCTGTCTTTGGGGCATGCTTTGTTGAGGTCGGTAAAATCCACGATATAGGCGCCATCGGCCATTGCTTTTCTTTACCAAAACAGATTGGCGACCCACCGGGATAGGGGCTTCCGGATGAACCGATTGTCTAGTAGTTTGTTAACCTCGATTTCGATTTAGTCTTTGCTGTCTATCGTCGAGTTTGCGCTTTTCCGGATGATCCAGGCGGACGCGTTAGATCAATATTAAGGCGGTGGCACGCATACTTGGGGTCAATTCCGGGCATGTCCGCATGAGTCCATGCAAAGACGTCAAGATTATTTCCCAAAACTTCGACCAACTCGCTTCGATATGGTTCTCGGAAGATCATGACCAATACGTAGTTGGCGCCCGCTTGGCAACTGCCGAAGCATTGATTGCATCAACCTTTGTTTCTCATTCGGTTCCGCTCGTTTTCTTTTCTTGCTTTGCCCTCCTCGATTTGCGGGGGTAATTAAATCTTCGGGCCGGCTCGTTTTTCGATTGCGGCTCGCTTCTTTCCATCATTGCTCCTTCCCGGCCGCGTCTGGGTTATCTTCCTGGACGATCACCCCTTTCTGCTCGGATTCCTTTTCGGGCGAAGGATTATCTTGTGTGGTTTCACTGGTTTGCCCTTGTTCCACCACATTAATCTCCACCGGTCGGAGTTTAAGAGAGCACTCTCGTGATTCCCTTTGATTCCCTTTATGTATACCTTCGCCATCAGACGTCGGGAATTTTATACAAAAATGATATATTGAAACGGCTGCTTTGATATGATAAAGCAATGGCCTCCCAATGATGGCATTGTACTCCGAATCGGCATTGATTATTTTGAATGTTGTCATGACAGTCCGTTTATGCAAACCTTGTCCCATTTGGATGGGCAAATCAACTTCTCCGAGCGGGACTATCCTTCCTCCTCCAAACCCCAAAATGCTATCGTTACATGGACGGATATAACTATCATCCACGTTTAATCTTGAAATGCTCGGACATAAATGACTCGAAATAGCTTCCGGTATCAATTAAAATTCTGTGAACCTGAATACCCAGAATCGGTGCCGTGATGACCAGAGGGTCAAGAATGAGGATGGACCACCTGGTCGGCATCCGCATCCGAGAACACAAAGTGGCGGTGGGTTGGCCTTCCTTAATTTCGGCCACCCGAACTTGTCTTTCGGCATTAGTTGCCTTCTAACATCGGCTTTTCTTTTTCTGCATTGGAGCGTCTATCCTCCATTGTGTTGGTATTGATCCGACTAACACTTGACATCATGAGGATTTCTCTCCCCTGGTTTTCACTGGGGGCGGCGGAGAGAGTGGGTTGATTACGCGGCTCGGGTTGACGCCATGAGCCATTGCACGTGGGGGTGGTAGCTCATGAACGTATCTTTTAAGGCAGCCTGCCGAACAACCCGCATAATTTCCCTAATTAGATCTCGGCACTCGTCGATGATCGTGACTATCGATTTGTGATAGGCGCAGAATCGACGCGAATCTAATTTTGATGGCTCAATTTTCGGAGGCCGAGGCGGAACAAAATTCGGACCAGATTTCACTCCATATGGCCGACGGAGCGTGGGTCAAAGTACTTTCATGGCGGCGACTTCGGCTCTCGCCTCTGGCGAGCTCTAAGTCCGGTGGTCGGATTTTCCGAGAATGGCCTAAACTCCGACCCCCAGCCCAACCACTGGTTCTTTCCTTCCGTCCTTTCTTACGTTCCTTGTCGGTGCTCGGGCGGTTACTTGCCATGGCTTCTTCCGCGACAAATATGGCGTTCGTCTGGATTAGAAATTCTTGAAAGCGAGGTCACCCCGATTCGTGGATGGAGTAATTAAACCATGTTTCGGAGCCATCCGGCCATGGTCACGATTAAAATGGCGTCGTCGACACCTGTTCCATCTCTCGAACTTGTTTGTTGAACCGAAAATATAGCTTTTCAGGGGCTCGTCTTTCCCTTGTTTGATGTTCACGAGTCTTTAAAGCGGCTCGGACTTTGGATGTTAAGAAATGCGTCGTAAAATGGAGGCTAAATCCCCCCATGCTTGAATGGATCCTGCGCGCAGGTCCTAAACCAACGGTGGGCTCGGTCGCCCCAAAGTCGGGGGAAGGCCCTACTGGAGGATCGCGACGCTTGGTATATAGTTCCATCCATCTAAACTTGTGAATATGAGTGGTCGGGTCGGTTTCCCATTATAGAGGCCGACACGGGGATTTTCAACTTTGGTGGTAATGGGGTCGCCAGATTCCGGGAGAAAATGGCGACGGAACAATGGGCCGGTTCATTACTTGGGGCGGTCTTGGCGTTCGCCATCCGGACCACCTTCTAATTCGTTTAGACGACGGCGTGGCGGTGTATTTCTACATCCTGTTCTGCCGCCATGAGCCAGGGCCTTGACTTGATTGATCTGCATTCCCGCCATCCGAAACCCGAGCCGAGAACTTATCGATCGAGCCGGGAGAAAAGGATCAACTCCCGTCCGGCCAAATAACACCGAGTGGGCACGATGATGTCGCGTTGTTCCATAATGATTCTACGCTATCCGACTTTGCTCCTCTTCTTCTTTTTCGCCGCGCTTCATCACGACGGACATGTTGTTCATTACCTGAATCGCTTCGGGCTTCGTGATGAGGAAGCCCGAATTTGAGGATTGACGTTAACATTTAGTTGTGGGTTGAGTGGGTTAGTATTTGCAAGGAATGGAGGGGGTGCTTGAGAGTTCGTGGTAGCGAGTTTGTGATATGAGTTGGTTCATTTGTTGTACAAAAGTTGGGTTGGCAATTAGGCGAGCGAAGGGAAACAAAGTAGTCTTTCCGCTCCGTTTGGGGTATGTTTTGGCCATTAGTAGTCGGCGGTTTGGTTGTTCAAATGTTGCTCTTGATCACACGAGCATTTCTCGATTGATGACTCATTTTTTCATTGTTGAAGAAGCGAAATGTTAAATCTTACCTGGTTTTTTTCTTAACTTGCTGTCTTGGAATTAAGACCGACCAATACGGGCCCCTTCTAGCGCCAATTTGTTGGCGTGCGTTTTGGTCAACAAGGAGAAATACGTAAAAAGATTTAACACGTGGAAATGAAAACGTGCGTAACGTATCTTTATTTCTGGCTAATTATGCCTTTCTCTGTATTTTGCCGAGCCGGAATATTGGGGTCGGTCTTTTTTACAATTTGTTCCTTTTTTCCCTCCTTCTCTTTTTTCCTTTTCAGCTTTTTTATACCCCTTTTGAGTAAGTGGGTTTACAATAGTCATCTTTGCACTAACTATTCATTAATTAATAAAATAGCTAAAAGGGCGACACATGTCCCTCTATAATTGTGCATGTCAGTCAAATTTGCCACTTGTCGACTTCTCTTCATAATTCTCTGACATGTGGCAGTTTCTGATACCGATAAAGCACTAAGCATGGGCGTGTGATTATTTTTACGAGGTTGTCGCGCGTGTGCTTTATATTGAAATCTGGGCTCGGAGCTCGGCGGTCGTGTTGTGGTTGGGCTCGTGCTTGGGCTCGAGTGGCGCGAGCCTAATTAAATGGCGTGTCGTAAATGCGTTATTGTTGACGTCACTCGCAGGTCGCCTACTCGGAAATGTGTTTTACTGATGACATGGATTAATTTCTTCCGGCTCGGCTCGGGTGTCATCAGTCTCCAAGGTATCTATCTCCGAGTTGAAATCATAAAACGTGCTTGCTGCTGTGAGCTTCATCGAAAGAAACTGTAAAATAACAACAGAATTTTATCAAGCTTTGATCATTTGATAAGAAAAAAAAAAGATTGTTTTTTTTTTTTTGGTTTATTATAAAATCTTGTACCATTGAATTACTCACCTCTACTTGATTTTGCAAAGATTGCACATAATTGATGATCTCATCCAACATTACTGCCATTCCCATGGTCTGTTCATTTGTTTAAGCATGTAAGTATGTGAACCATAATATTATTAAAAAAAAGGGATAATTACAAAAACACCCCTGATGTTAGGGCTAATTACAAAAAAACCAAGAGATGTTTCAAAATTACAAAAACATCCCTCAAATTTGATTTTGTGTATTATTTTTACAGATGTCAAGGGGGTTTTTGAAATGTTTTTATGCTTTGAAGGTTTTTGTAATTTCCAAAAATCTTTGGGTTTTTTTAATTAGCCCGAACCTCAGGGCCTTTTTTGTAATTATCCCTTAAAAATGAAACTTTGGTAATTTTGAATCTTTTTGGGGTTTTTTTTTGTAATTATCCCAAACCTCAGGTGTATTTTTGTAATTATTTTTAAAAAATGAAAGATTAATAGTCACCTTGTAGCATCCTGGAACAATGTCTTGCAAGCATCTTAGCCTCTCATTAATTTTTTCTCTTCTGACCTGAACAAAAGGCAACAGATGATTACACATTCACAGAAAAGTAAAGAAAGAATCATCAAACCACTTTAATTTTTAAGGGATAATTACAGAAATTACCCCTGAGGTTTAGTTAATTACAAAAAATAACAGCTAAAATTACAAATAACCCCTGACAATTCTTTTAGCTTACGAAATTGCACCCTCAAAAGCGCGGTACTTGTTAGGTAAATACAAACCTCAAGAGGATACTTGTAATTCTATTTGTAATTCTGAGAGATAAATGGAGTTTTTGTAATTAGGCAAAATCTTAGGGATACAAGGGGATAATTACGAACCCCCCGAGGTTTGGGCTAATTACAAAAAAATCCAGAAATTTTTAAAAATTACAAAAAAAAACCTTCTACATTTCAAAACCCCTCTAATATTTATAGAAATATTACGGTTACCCCCTAAGAGGGAATCAAACCTGAGGGGACGTTTTATAATTTTGAAACATTTCTGGATTTTTTTTGGGAGTCTTTTGTAATTATCCCCTTATCTCAATTTTTAGTGGTAATTTTTTTTTTCAACTTACCCTTTCTGCTAAACTATGACTATCAGTGGCTTGGCCTCTCTTAGCTCTAACATGAACAACTTCTCTTGGCTTTTCCTCTTTCTTCTCATTATTCCCTTTCATTTTCTTTCCTCTTCCTGCACTCTTTTAACATCACACAAAAAAACTGTTAAGCAAAACAGATAAAAAAAAAAAAAAAAAAAACATTTATAAAAGTTCAAAAATTACATTTTTCCTTCTAATCCCAATATCAGAGCCCTGAGGAGATGAATTTTCAGGACTACTGATTTCCATTGCTTTCCTTTTCCTGTCTCCATTATCATTTTCGTCGTTCGGGATAATGTGAGGCACCAGATTGTTACAATTATCATCCTCATGATGGATAAATAATCCAGGGGATTCAAGTAAATGAGGAAAAAGATTGTCAATAATTGGAAGTCCAAAGGGCTGTTGATGACTTGGATTAATTGTCCCTGGAAATTGGTTTGTGAATTGGATGTGGGAATCAGTTTCTGATAAAGAGAAAGAGTGTTTTAAGTTTTCCAGGCCTGGTAAGAAGTGATCAGACATCTTAACTTGGAGAAAAGATTGTTTTCATAATAATGTGTTGTGACTTGTGATTGCTATATATATATGAGGAAAGATCACAAGTTTTGAGCATTTACATTTTAAGCTTTAATTATTTTTATTATTATTAAATGGTTTTTAGAAAAGAAATGTGATGCATTTTGGGGCGCCACGTGGCAACTTGGGCTTCTATGGTTGTGTTTCATGGTGGGACAATATTCAGTAGACATATCCAAATATGGGGTCCTTTTCAGTAGCCATGGGGCCTGGGGGCCATATATATAATAACAATTATAATTATTATAATAAAGAAGATCAGTTTATGTATCAACCCTTTTTTATTTAACTACATGCAGAAAGTTTTAAACAAACCTAGAGACGAGGGATCATGAAAAACACAACTTTATGATTCCATAGATTTTTTTGATCAAATTCAGTTCATTCAATTTAATCGGACAGATGCGAGTCTGGTGTTTGAGATTATCATACCAGACCAGAAGTCTGGAGTTCGATTCTCACCACTCCCTCCACATATTTTTCCCTCAAATTTTATTTTTCAAATTACTAAACAAATGTGTATACACAGTTCAAAAGTAAAATTAGGAAAATCCCATACATGTTTGTGCTACTTTGTTATTTTCCTTCCATAAGCAATAGACTATAGTGGAATGGTCACTTTGTTGTGACAATGTGTTATAACCCGAAAATGTTTACTTCTCATTAGATGTGGCAATCAGGCCGGATCGAGCAGCCTGGTACTGGCCTATCGGGTCAAAGATTAAAACCATGCCAGTCTAGGATGAAATTCCATAGGGTCGATTTTTCAAGGCCTAGACTGGCCCGTATAGTGTATTTTATCTCGGGCCAATTAGGCCATTGGGCCCATTAGGCCGGGCCAAATAGGTCCATCCTTTTCGGGCCTAAAAATTCTTGGCCCAACCTGATCTTATATTCAGGCCGACTAGGCCGGCTCTACTTCTCATTTGTGATTACTTTGCATATATTTGTTGCATACAATCATTATATCACTATAGACCTGTTCAGAATCCCGCCGGAATATCCCGACCTTTAACCTCAACCCTTAACCGACATCTACGAATTAAAGATCACCATTGATTAATTATTAAAAAAAGAATTGGGATTAACCTTGTGTTTTGGTGGTAGAGTCTTGTATTGTGAGGCACAATTGACTTCTGAATTCGATCTCATACAAGTGTGTGTGTCCCCTCCACTAATATCCCCATTGTACTTAAACAACAAAAAAACCCAGCCGGGCAATGAAAGCATTGGCAAAACCCACGTTCAACCGACCTTTCAAGTTCAGATTATGGTATAATTATCGGAGAAAGTGAAGGACCAAGATTCCTGTAACATCAATGGTTTTGTAGTGTAAATCACATTTCAATACCCAGAAACATCAGGGAAAAATGAGGAAAAAATGCTGCTCAAAATCACTGGTAACACGTTTAACAACACCAGGCTGTGATAAATTATGAGTTCTTCAAATCTGACAATGCTTCTCTAGTTGTAGCTGAGATAACAGCATCTGAAGCATTTGGCAGATAGTAGTATTTTCCTGGAAATATATAGGAATTTGTGTCATGAAAAAATTCATTTCAGAAATTGGAATATAGCACATAGGTTCAAACTTTTCAAACCAGCGCGCACCTTGGGCAACTCGTGCTATCTCCTTGGCAAAACCAGTTGAAACGAACTTATTCTCCGTATCAATGACAAGGAGTGACATTCCTGCTTTATATATTTTCCCAGCAACCTCAAGAATCTCATCCTGGAAGAAACGTAACAGCAAGTTACATCCAATTCATTGTTAAAGCACATAAATAATTCTAATCATAAAAAAGTCCAACTATCTTTTGAAATTACAAATACCCCCCTTACATTAAGAGGAGCGTTGTACAACAAACCCCAAGGGGATGTTTGTAATTTTAAAAGATATATGGAGTTTTCTTGTAATTAGGCTAAATCTTAGGGGCAGTTTTTGTAATTTAACCCTTAAATTATTGAACTTTAGGTACTCTTTTTTAAACCTTCAATTCTTGAGCAGAGGGTCTCGGCATATCAGAAGTGTTGGCTTCAGGATCAGCAGTGGATCTTTTCAGTGATATGTTTGCCCTGCCGTCAGTTATCGCGACAATCATTATTCGACCAACATCACCACTCTTCTCTGCATTCAGTCCGACTCTGACAGCCTGTCAGGAAAAGTTTCAACAGTGCGTTCAGAAAACCATATACGAGGCCAGCAACAGTAATTTATGAGCTGTTGAGGGGCCATAAGTGGCTGTAGTTCTTGAGAGTGTTTTCCAATCACTAAAATTCTCATTTTTTGGCTGAAAAAGAAAAAGTTTTTCGTATTTGCAAATGCCAACTTATTTTTATGATTCTACTTCATTTAATCAGAATCTAAAAGTAGGGAGATGTGTGCTTTAGATTTCTGATTTTGATTCTGGTTTGATTTTTACAAATAAAAAAGCACTTTTACAACTTTTTCACCAAATACTCTATTCTTCTATTTGCAAACACTACCAACTTCTGCTACAATAAATCACTTCTTATAAACGCAGAAGTTTTTGCAAACACTCCCCTTATCAGTGCAAAAATCCATAGTGAGGAAGAAGAAGTCATGATCTCTTCAAAATAATTCTCATAGAGCAAAACTCATGCATGAAATGTTTTT
This sequence comes from Rehmannia glutinosa, assembly GCA_016081115.2. NCBI lineage: Eukaryota > Viridiplantae > Streptophyta > Magnoliopsida > Lamiales > Orobanchaceae > Rehmannia > Rehmannia glutinosa. The sequence goes on from CM071936.1 coordinate 2,162,594, forward strand.
AGCAAACACTCCCCTACACGAATTTGGGGTTAGCTGCTAAAAAATTACACATAAATATTAACTGAAAAAAAATTTAAAAATTTTTACCTAGTTATTTTTTTTTAAAAAAAAAAGGGGTGGCATGAAATTTGCGTCCCCACCCAACCAAATGCAAGAATATTTATGCATGTTGTAGTATCCATAAAAAGCCACATAAAAGGTCAACTAAAGGCCGCAACATATTGCATCAGGATGTAGTTAAATAAAAAAACAGGGTTAATTACAAAAAATATCAAGGTTCAGTCTAATTAAAAAAAAAAAAAAAATAGCTATCTTTCAAATTACAAATACCCCATCAACATTTGTTTCTATTTTACAAATTGCACCCTCAAGAGGGGGATATTTGTTAAGTAAATACAAACCTCAATGGGGTATTTATAATACCTTAAGATGGTTTTTGTAATTTTGAAAGATAACTGGAGTTTTTTGTAATTAGGCTAAACCTCAGGGGTAATTTTTGTAATTTACCCTAAAAAATAGACGGATGGCATACCGTGGTGAGACCATGGGCAAGAGGAGAACCCCCGCCACATGGAAGTCTCTCAAGACGCTTCCTTGCCATGGAAATTGACCTCGAAGGAGGCAGGAGAACTTCTGCAGCATCTCCACGGAACGGAATGATGGAGACCTATTCATAACCACAAATCAGAACTTCATTTTCTTATTCATTAACAACTAAATAAAACATCATGTACTACTTTGTTTTCGGTGATGTATGCACAGATTGGGGATTAAAAACAAACAAACAAACCTGATCTCTGCTTGTATAACTCTCTGCAAGTAACTTTAGTGCTGCTCCCTTTGCATTTTGCATTCTGTTCAATGCCATACTTCCACTTGCATCAACAACAAATATAACCTGTCATTTATTGACAGGATGATGATTAATCATAATGAAGACAATAGTTAATATAATATTAACAACCTTGAGTACCATCAATAATCGATTACAATCATGTAAGATTCACATTCATGTTAGTATCCATATACTCATGATTTTGCAGTATTTATATTTGACTAATTCATCTATCACGCTAGAAAAGTGTATTATAGCCTCACAAATTGTGCAGCAGCATTATAGCTTGCTAGTCATTCATTTCATGTTATACTTTCTTTACAGTAACTAATGATTGCATACTTTTATTTTAAAATCTTTAAGGATGACTTTAGCTTACAATTTAAAATAGATAAACATCTTCGAGAAGTCAGATTGAAGAAGATAACAAGATGGAGTTGTCCACGCTATTAGGAGCGAAGAGGGTAAAAGGATGAAATTTTAGTGGAACTGAATACAAACCCTACCAGGGCTCCTGCTTTTCGGGCCATTCTTTTAGCTCGCATGTCTGTCTTTTCTACAAAAACTTTTCTAATTTTTTGGACATCTTTTTCTCGGCGCAACTTCTGATATGGTGCAGCTGCTCTAAGAGTTGCGTCAACAGCCAACCTCTTTACAGGACCCTGTTCATGATAGAAAAGCATAGTAGGAGAAATTGAAACAGTGAACCAATTTTAGTAGTCAGGAAAGTCAATATGCATGATAGTAAATAGGGGAAGATGCTCTTTTTGTTCCTTGGACTATTCGGAGATTTAGTCCTCTAACTAGTCACCTTTAAATTTTGATCCAATAAAATTCTGACTTTTAGTCCGATATTGACCAATTTGTGTAATTTTACCAGAATTGCTGACTAGGGCCAGTGGACCAGCTGACATGTCTACGAATTTTAGGAATTTCTATGATTTGGTGCAAAAATTGTTATGTCAAATCACCAAAATTGACACAAAATCTGGGGATTTCAATGCGTAGGTGGCAATTTTTCCAAAATTTTGACATGTATCTCAGTGGTCATAATCAACGATTTTCAATAAAATTACACAATTTCAGTCAAAATCGGACTAGATGTCCATATTTTTAAAAGATATTAGACCATAATTTAAATGTGACTACTTAGAGGACTAAATCTCCAAGCAGTCCAAGTTATAAGACCAAAAAAAAAATGCCTAGCAAATAGTTCCATCATTCCGGACACAGAAGAGAAAAAGAAAAGGGATCTGACCTTTGGAAGCATTGGTTTGATATATCGCCCTCTATCCTCGGAAAATATCACATTTTTAGCTCTCCCGGCTTTTCCTCGTCGTCTTTGTGCCTGCTGTGCAAAAAAGAGGAGTTTCTCATCCACAAGTCCCCCTTCAGCATCGAAGATGAACTCTTCAGGAATTTGTTCATCCTGTTGTTCATTCTCTTCATCATTCTCATCCTGTTACCAAAGCAAGCACAATTTGTTGGCCATGTCATTAAGTGTTGAAAACTAGTGCAAATGAGAAAAAAAAAAAAAAAAACCTCTTGATCTTCCTCATCATTCTGCTCTTCTGAAGAATCCTGATTTTGCGGAGGCGGAGGTGGAGGAGGTTGCTGGTTTTGCTGATCTGGTGGGCTTTCACTAATGATTGACCGTGGAAGGATGACCAATTCCACCTGTATTCATATTGAACTGTCACCTCTCCAGAATGGTGCTAACGATGTTTGAATAATGACAACATTAATAAGTTGATGCATGTAATTCTCTCTCAGATGCTTCGATATGACCAATCATAGTTTTGCTAAGGCTACAGTTATGAATAATGTGGCATGCATAAGGAAGTTATATTTCGGCGTCAAGGATGATGATTTCACTTAAAAATGAATTTAAGGTGTTCGTTCCTAATGTTCGTCTAGAGAAAATGAGACCATTATCTCACCACCAGAGAAGATAGACTTTTATTCGACAATTCATCATTTTTGGAGTTCTATCACGACCTAGGGAGCAATCACTAAAAAAAGTGATTCTCAGCTTTTGGTTGAAAAAATCACTTTTTAGTGTTTGCAAATGTCGGCTTCTGATTCTGCTTCATTTAATTAAAATCTAAAAGCAATGATGTGGGTGCTTTAGATTTCTGATTATACTTCTATTTGACTTTCACATTTTTCACCAAACACTCACAACTTCTAATTCTCAACTATATTTACTTCTGCTACAGTAAATCACTTCTTCTAAAAGTAGAAGTTTTAGCAAACACTAACACTCCCTTAATCTTGTTCATAACTACTACATGGCCATACTCAATTACAATGAACTGTAATAAAATAGTAAATTAATGGTCAACTTTCATTTTTAGACAAGATAAGTAGAAACTACATTCAAGTCGTCTATATCAACTTTGACACGCATCTTAGAAGTTCTATTAGGAATATATAATGTAAAGCGAAGAGAAAGAATAAAAGACTGTTACTTAACAGCTTTCTTCAGGTCATCCACATTGACTTTTTCACGCCCTTCAAGAGCAGCTAAACATTTGGCCACTCTTGCAGCATATAATTCAGCTCTGTGCCCCTGCATTTTCAATATAGATGTTCAAAAAATACCAGAATATGCTCATAACTACACTATGTTCTAGATATTTTCTTTTTACTAAATGCATATAGCTCTTATTAGAAAACCATAAATCAATGTATATAAACCACACCATGCTACATTATACATGACGTGAGAGTACTGTTTGCAGTGAGATATATCTGTAAATCAATACAACTGCACAAAAAAGTGTTCAAATTTGTTGGTGGTGCTGGACTCCAAATAGACATTAAGAAAAAGGGCTAAAATGATCCATGGACTAATAAAATAGCACATTTTTATAAAGTCAAATTGTTTTACTTGAAACCTGGAATATAAATACAGCAATCGGTGTTTCTGTGACAGGTATAAAACCTCATCCAAAGATAATAGAACTTCAAAAATAAATATCAGGATGAGTTTCATATTGAAAACCTGGCAACCACCTCGGAGGGCTTCCATAACAATGTACTTTAGTTGATCCCTGCTAATACTCACATCCTTCAAATACTCCCTTGCTAATATTATCTGTGCGGAATAAATAAGAAAGCATTATTGTTTGAGTGGCAAACCATCTATAAATCTATGAGCATGCTCGCCATAGCAAGAATATTAACGCTGTTGAGACCTAACTCTTCATTTATTTAGAGCACACGTACAGTATGAGAAAGATGGTATATAGTCTTAGCTTGACAACAGATTCGTTCAGAATCTAACTTAACTCATTGTTACTTATTGCTGACGATATCTACAACAAAATATCATACCGTACTTTGATCTACCTCCATCCCAAAATTAAAGCTCCCGATTAACAGAGAACTGAGTTTTGAGCAGGATTTTCAGATGATAGAGTTGAAAAGGTGAATGTTTAGCTTAATTTCACAATATTGCCGACAACTAGTTTTGTTAAATCATTATTTTTAATTAGAGAGTAATTTTGGAAAAATAATTTACATTTTTGGAAATGGAGTCCTATTTCGTGACGTCCCAAAAAGGAAATGAGTAACAAATTTGGAAATATGGATTATTCTTTTCTAACCAACGATACCTGAGTCTTAGCAACATCCATCTCTTCCTCAACCATTTTAACAACTTCTCTACTTTCTTCTTGAAACTGTGTTGCAATTTCAACAGCTGCAACACGATCTTCAAAACTCATAGGAAGATCTGCACTGCAGAAGAATGGTGTCGCTAAAGAATAAAAATGCAATACTTCAAATGCAGAAAATATTGGACAACATTAAAGGATTGCAAGATTTCAGATGCAGACACCATTGAACAATGGCAGTGAAGAACAAAAACAGGCAAAATATACTGAAGCCATAAGCATGAGGATGAGGATCGCGAATTGACGATTTGGGTTCCATTATTTATATTAACAAGTGCGATGAAAATTTTGGAAAATCACACAATAAAAAATAAGTGATAAATTTAAACTGATGGTCCTGGTGAATAACTAGACTAGGAGTGTTTGACAAAGCTTATTTAAAAGATCTTATAAGCTTTTTAAATGTTATAAAATGTTTACAAAGCTTATAAGATGTGAGATATGATCTTCAAAATAAGTTGTTGAAGTGTTGGATACTTGGCTAAAAAAATATGATGGAGGTTTTAAGATGTTAGTAATGGCAATTTTGCAATTAAAATAGTCATAAACTCAAGGAAATTGTTAAAATAAGATTTTATTTTGGAAAAATTGAGATCTCGTTACCTTTTAATAACAGCTTATAAACCCTCAAACAACTTTTTGTAGGATCTTATAAGCTCTTTAAGAGAGAGGGGTAAAGAAAAAGACAAAAATAAAAAAACAAACAAACACTTTTTTAGAGCAGCTTATAAGATGTTTTACAGAGCTTAATAAGCTCAGCCAAACACCACATAAATAAACTGTATAGAATGGTTTCAACAAGATGAAGTCTGTTGGAATCATTCTCTCACAATCATCATAAAGAAGAATTATTACCAGACAGAAAGATTCAGGACGTAAAACAACAATGTATTCCAGAAAAGATTCAGAAAAAATACAATACCAAAGATTCTGAAAGGAAGTCGGTCTAGATTAACATTATGTAGTTGAAGCCACAGTTGAGATCAGGCTTACTTGGCTTTGTCATTTAGTTTATAATAATTACCTCCATCGTCAGAAGATCAATGTCATGTGGCGATATATATGGAAAGGTTCTATTTTTTATAGTACACCTAAAGAAAGATAATGAGAACAATACATGTTTCTTTCTTCAAAAGTCGATCACCACTCTTACCTCAAATTTATTGCTATCCGATCCAAAAGATGTTCTCGGACAGCACCCTCTTCAGGATTATAAGTAGCAATAAGAAGTGGTTTGCACGGGTGTCGAAAGCTGATACCTTCTCTTTCTACAATATTGACTCCTTCTGTCAAGACATTAAGAAGCAGATTACTAATACCTTCATCCAAAAGATTAATTTCGTCGACATACAAAACTCCTCTATGAGCCTCAGCAAGAAGGCCAGGCTGGAAAACTGTCGTTCCGGATTTTACAGACTCCTCAACATCAACGGACCCGATTAGTCTATCCTCTGTGACACCAAGCGGTATCTGCAAAGTAGGTGCTATAAGACATAGAAAATCGGACTCTTATTAAAAAATATTTTCTTCCTCAGAAACTACCTGAACAAAAGGTGACCTGACTATTTGGGTTTTTATACTCCCAGCAGAGTCATACTCTACTCTATCAGAAAGACCATCTTCCCACCTTCAAAAGTTGTAAAAATCAATTTATTTGATATTAGTAAACAAAGGATTCAACGATTGTCAAACAGATAATCAAGAACTCTAATAACCCATCCAAACAATGAGAAAAACGAATCAAAATAAGAAATTAAAGAAACAAGTTTACGGGTTTGCCAGCTGAGCACTTCATTTTGTGACACGGTTTTCCAAACTCACCAACCAATAAGGTGTCCTGTTCAAGCTAAGGTACTTCTCATGAAAATACAATTTAAATTACCAGGATAGCAGAATCTGTTAAGCATGTCGTGTTGAACTAAAAGAACCTCATGAGTTTGTACAATTAAACACCAACAAAATGGAAAAAGGAAAGTGAAAAATAGCAATACCCTCTATATAAAAATTAAATATGCCAAATTCACATTTAATAAGCATGAACTTATTTTCTACATATATAACTTCTGGATATATGCATAGCATCTATTAGAATTTCTAAATTCAGTAAACCTTACTCTTCAGGTTTTGCTGGATCAGCATTTGCAATTGACCCAACAACCACTTCAATAGGTGGAAGAATAGCATGCAAGCCACGCGCCATCACTGTTTTGGCTGTTCCTCGCTTTCCGGAGATTGCTATTCCTCCTATCTCACGGTCTATTGCCCCAAGTAAAAGAGCAGTTTTTATAGCATCCTGTATAGAAAATTCACATTCATATTCGTAAAAAGAATTTAATGTTATTCCCTCTGAAAATATTGAGAAGGTGATGATAAACATGTAATTACCAGAATGTGGGAATGAAAAGTAGCTCGCGTTCAAGGTTGACAGCAAATAAGTGACAATACCATTACAGAACTTTTCAAATTTGACAGCATATAAGGAGCCGAAAACCTTTTCACCTTTCTTTTTGCATAACTACTGAGCAATGTCATAATCTTTTTGTCAATTGAAAACCTAGGTATGCCCGTCTTTCATTGTGCTGAGAAGGTTAACCTTTTAAAAGTAAAAGTCACATCTTAATCCACATCCACTACACAGATTTTCTACCTTAAACCACATAGCAAGAAGCAAGGAAAATCAAACTTCTAAATACAATCTAATATTCTGGAAGTTTACACCATTTATCTCTGAAACAAATCTCATGCTAAGAATATGGTCTTTACACACTAAGAACCAAGGGCTACGCCTTAAAAGATCATGTTCAAACAGGTATTCTTTTTGAATATCCAACAGACACTATTTAAATCCACACAATACCCAAAAAGCCAAGATCACTTGCCTCTGTGATAAAAAAGCAGAAAAAAGAAAAGATATCACTTCAATACTTTTTCTTCTCTATCAAGATTGTAACGTAAAGAAAAAGAACGGAATAGTTTGCAATCCTTCTTATTAGTACCAATTTATAAAGGTCATATTTATTATAAATCATTAAATTCTTGGCCATTTGTTCATTCTCACTAGAAGTATCCTTTGTGTGTCTTAACCTCCATTTGTATTAATCAAGTTCTTGCATTCAAGATTTATATAGAATTCTTCTTCCAAATTTATCTTACAAAAATGTATGTTAATTATTCTAACACGTTTAACATTTATAATATCATGATTCTTGGCAGTTAAGTGCAACTCTTTCAAGAAAGTAAAAGACCCTTCTAAATGGCTCAATGTCAGCACCAAAATTGGTACATTATCACCATAACAAGGCAAAATTCAGTCCGTAGGAGGTCCATAATTGTCCTTTAACATCATCATTACAATCCTAAACCCAAACAAAATTATCTTATTATCTATACTAAACCAGCCACCATAAATAAACTAACACCCCATTTCTCATTCAATACCCAAAAACCCACCAAATTTACCATCACACACACACACACACACACACAGAGAGAGAGAGTAATGGAGGAGGAGGTTAAAACCTGGCCAACAACAGCAGCCAAAGGGAAGAATTGTCTTCCATAGGGAGTGGAAGAAGTGCTTTCCTCCTCCTTCTTTGATGGTGCCACGCCGACAGCCCCATTGCCGGAATCAAGAGTCGCAGTTGCTTCCACTCTCAGCCTACTACTTTTCTGGTGTAAAGAGTAATGTGTTCTTGGCCTCAAAGAATGGGAAAAGACAAGAAGTGGGTTCAACAATGGCTTTAAAGATGCGAAGCTTGGGAAGGGTCTTGATTGTGAAGATGATGGGAGAATTTGATTAGATAGCGCCATGGCAGAATAATCATCAAACTTGTGAAAGACCAGAGAAAAATGGCGTTTGCCTGTTTCTTATCGTTTGCTACTATTATCCATCTTATCTTTTCGGTTTATAACTGATGTCGTGTTATAAACAGCGATATATGCTGAATAGTACGGGTGTGCAAGAAATTTTTAATAAGTAGCCGTTTCACATGCGACTTTAGTAAGCGGTGATTTTTTTTTTTTTTTAGCTTTTGGGGGATACATATTTATTTTTTTGACTTATACATAATTAGTAATGAATTACATATATAAATAGGGATAATTACAAAAACTACCCAAGGTTTAGCCTAATTACAAAAACACCCAGCTATTTTTTCTAAATTATAAATACCCCTACAGTTTTTTCTATTTCACAATTTTCACCCCAGGAGGGGAATATTTGCTACGTAACCTCAAACTTACATGAATGTTTGCCAACAACAAAAGATCAATAAACCATTTAGCAAAAACACAATATGTAGAATACAAAAACTGACTGCTTCTCACATCGAAAACAAAAATGCAATTTAGCAAATACATAAAAAATCATCAGTCGAAATTCTTCACGGAAGAAAAAAAAAGGCCGCAAATCAAATTTTTATTTGCTCCAATTAGAGCCAAATAATCTCAATGAACATTTTCAATTCCAGCTGAAATTTCAGCTTTCACAAATGAATTTTGAATTCTATGGTACTAACACTATCTTGTTAGTGTTCCCAAAAAAAAAAAAAAAAAAACTATCTTGCTAATGTTTCTAAAAGAAAAAAATCTATCTTGCTAACTGCTAAGGGAGAAGTATAAATTACAAATCTAGTCTACATTTTCCTCTCCCATGATACAACATATCACCTAACACCTACCAAAATTGTTTGAGATGAACTCAGATTAAACACCTCTATTTGCTACAGATTCCAGAAACCGCTATACTATCTGTCTAAATATTCACAATTTTATGCAACAACAATGAAATTTGAGTTTCTTTACCTTCCATGTCAGGCTCAAAAAAACTGACATTGTTTTTCGATATATTTACACACCTCTCCTTCGCTTCGACCCCTCTCCTTTGCTTTTTCCCAGTTTAAGGGAATCATTCCCCGCTAAGATTCTCTCATTAGATGCCATACCTTTGCGTTTTCAGTCGGACGTTGGTATTGATCTATCGTCTGGATGAGGTAAACCAGCAGACTCTTCCATATTGTTTCTTCCGGTCGGACAATGATGAGGGCAGATAGGAGTCCTCTTATTGAGACAATGGTGGCACTTAAAACCAATGATGTTTCTGATTTTATCAGCTCCGAGACCCAAAGCATCTGCATGAAACCAAACTGCAATGGCACGAGAAAATATAGTCAGCTAGGAAGAAAAGGCCTTAGCCGAAAAAGGGGGGAATTAAGGAATTTAGACACAGTCGTACTTCATTACTAACACACTTCATTCTATTGCTTCTTTGCCATACGCAAGTTGTATAAACATAACTTCTTTCAGATACATCATTTATTACAGGGTACCGTGAACAAATCAAAGTCATTTAGGGAGTGTTACAAAAACTTCTGCTTTGAGAAGTGGTTTATAATCACAGAAGCTAAAAATAGTTGAGAATAACAAGTTGGTAGTGTTTGCAAAATAGAAGCTAAAAATTGAAGTAATTAATTGAGAGTGTGTGGTAAAAAAGTTGTAAAAATGCAAATTTATTTGTAAAAGTGAAAAACAACAACAAACTAAGCCTTAATCCCACTATGTAGGGTCGGCTATACGGATCATATCGCACCATCGTTTATGGTCATAAGCCATATTTTCATTTATTTCTATATATGACATGTCTTGTTTAATAGTTTCATTTCAAGTCTTTTTAAGTCTTCCTCTGCCTCTTTTGATTTGTGTGAGTTCCCTACCTTCTAAACGTCGTCGGGTGCATCTATTTGTAAAAGTGAAACCAGAAGCAAAATCAGATCTCCTTCTTCTTTTAGATTCTGATTGAATTAAGTGGAATCAGAAGCACAAGTTGTCATTTGAAAACACTAAAATCTACTTTTGTTTTCAGTCAAAGCTGAGAATCACTTTTTCTTGCCAACACTCCCTTACTGAAGTGACAGTCACAAGTCAGAGCTCACAGTTATTTAAAATGAGTAAAATCAGGGAGGGAGTATTCGTCTTCCAAGTCATGTCAGTTTGCCATATAATGAGGGGAGGGAGATTACGAAGTGCGCGCAATTCAGGTCAAAGATAATTACCTCGGCAAATTTCACAAGCCACATAATCCCGGTTAGATGTATATTCCTCTTCGCCACAGAGACTGCATGTCGGTTTGATGGCAGTCTCCTCTCCAGAAATAACGAGAAGCATTTTACTCCTAAATTGCCTCGATCTTTCATCATCTGTCCTTCTCGACAACTGTAGACCACTCAACCAGTAACTGCTATTAAGAGGCGCCCTCTTCTTCCGCCTAATTACATTTGACTTCTTCAACTCGCCCGTTTCTGGTTTAGCTGGTCTGTTCCTCTTCCTTTTATTCGCCTTTAAGCTCTGCAACAGCAATGTAAACCGCTCAGAACTCCTAGCAGAACGCCGCAGCGGTACAACCAAAGGAACTTCTGTTTTCTCTTTAGACTGCTCTGGTTGCTCTTCGTTTTTCATCTTCTTCTTCCCTTTCCGAGAGCGTGATGTCTTCAGTTCCTTTGTTGTCTTCTTGCGTTTCGACGACTCAGGTTTCCCTTTCCCGGAATCAACTTGCATATTCTTCTTCGCGTCCTGGCATTTATGGCAAGTATATGTAGACTCCACAGTGGTGGATCCACCAGATTCCTGAGCATGTCTTTCATGGAAAAATCCTGAAATTGGTTCGAATATGAATTGAGTTGCCATGAGGAGAAAATCAGGAGACATGTTACAGAAGCATTATTTTCCATTTTACACGCCCGATGGAGTAATAGTTCAAATTCAGGGAAATCTTCCATTTTAAGAATGCAAAATCTTCCATTAGGAATGAGATACTACTTGTAACATCCACTGATCCATAAAGAGAAATATAAGCACTTAACTATTGACAGGGAATACAAAACCACCAAAAGAACCTTAGTGAACTAAGAGCATTTTACCTTTGCAATCCTGGCACGTCACCGCTTCCCTGCAAATCAACAGAAGTAAGATGATCAATGACAATGCATATTCATATCCCAAAACAAGATTCACAATCAAAAATAAATTACTAGGGAATCATGTTTTCTAAAACCATTCAATGAAAATAAAACGCCGACAACGAATATTTTAGTATCCAGCCAAAAACAGTAACAATTTGCACATCAAGGAGAAAAATAAGAATGCAGAATCAATCTCCTTATAGTTAGTTAAATCTCATCAAACCACTATTACACATTATATTCATTTATATATCTATATATTCATGAAAAGAGGGGAAGAAAAAGGTTGACATCTAATGCTATGGGATCTCCATTCTTTAAAAGTATGATTTGCCTGTTCTCATCGGTCAAAAATATAAGTATACTAACAAAATAAAATCCTATAATACCTGATTGGAACATCTTCATTACAGTGCCCACATTGATAATTCTCTGATCTCTCCGCTTTTGAGAAAAGGTAATCGAACCCCTTTTTCTGGAGGGGCTTCTTCATGCTCTCACCAAGTTCTTCGGGAATGGCCTTATTGGACTTACGAGCAATTCTCTTCTCTTCAAAAGCTTTCAGAAGATGCAACGGAACATGTGCCTCTTCCAGCCAATACTTCTTCCTCTTACTTGAAGAATCTTCAAGCGCGGATCCATGTTTCACAACAACATCAGGTATCGATCTTCTTTTCCCAAAATCAAGAAGATACCTGACCACTTTTCCCTTACAGCATTTCCTGCGAATTATAACCTTCTTAAATGATTTGGTTCTTTTTTTGGACTCCTTGTCCATCTTTTCGAGAAAGCGTGAGTTCCCAATATCGTCCCATTTGATATTTGCATCAAGCTCCCTAACCTGCACTTATGAGAATACTCATGAAATTGCTTTCATATGTACAATGCAAATTACTTTGGCTTCATCTTTTAATTGCTGTTTTGAACCTTCAACCGACTTTCATAGACGTAAAATTGGATTCCAATGGGATTTGAAATTGAAAAGGTTTCACTTAGGCCAAATCTCAATACAAAGTAACTTAGACAAATGGATAGCATAAATGCAATATTGTTGTCCACAATTTCAGCAAATCCTTTTTTTGTAGAAATCTACATATTATTGCCCATGGCGATCGACAAACTACGATAATATAAATAAGAGAAGGAGAGAGACATGCCTGGAGAGCAAGCTGTTCCACGCTTCTTGATTGTTCCACAGCAGCTCTCCATGCAGTGTATTTCATCCTCTTTGCATTTCCACTATCAGGGTAATGTACACCTGATATCTTCTCATACCCACCTGCACCAGCTCAAACTTGAAACGTAAGATAACTGCTCCGCAAACAAGGATCACGAGTTCAAACCGAGCAAAAAAAACAGAAACTTCAGACCTTGTCGGGCAGCTTTGGCAGCCACTGACCGTGGTAAAACCTTCCAATTAAAGAGATTACGTGAAGCATTTCCACCCCTCCACCAGAATAAATCCAGCCCAGTTGCAGATTTTGAAGATCGGGTGATCTCCTCCTTCGAGCATTTGCGTTTACTCATCTTGGTTCCATGTTTTGAAGCCACTCGTTTAATACTCCTCACGGTATGAGAAGCAGAACCCATAGTGGCAGCAGTATCCACATGCTTATTCCAGTCGGCAGAAAGTGATCGATGATGCAGATTCGACCCTAGCTGTTAACAGATAGATAACACAAAGTTAGAAGATTCAAAAACAAAGAGAGAATGTAGATAAAACAGAAGACAAGCAAAATAAGATAAAATACAAATACAGTAGAAACCAATTAAATACCGATGGAAAAATCCGTCGTTAAAACAGAATACCGACGGATTAGGTACGGAAAATCCATGTCATAGAATTGCTACTCGGTAATTTTTTTACGACCGACAGTTCCGTCGCAAAACCTACCGAAGGGATATCCGTCGCTAAGTTTAGGCTGTCGTCACCAAAGTTGTTTTTCCGTCGCTAAGTTTAGACTGTCGTCGCCAAAGTTGTTTTGGTCGCGACGTTTTTGGGACATATATCGGCGGATGCTCGACAATAGTTTCCTCGGGATTTTAAAGAGAAAAGGTAGAAAAAGGCAGTTAACTACTCGATGGGAACTACATGATATCAGATTCCAGTCATATTTTCTTCTGATACCGTCTTAGGAATGGAAAATTCAAGTTCATGGTAGTCAAGAAACCTCATCCATTTAACAATTCAAATCTATTAGTTAATTTTCAATAAGGGAGCACAATTCAATGTTACCATCAAAATTACTTAGTGCAAGACACGGTTTTCAATTTGTTTGCCACAGCTAATTTAAAGAACATTGGTTTCTCTGTTGCACAAGCTGGTTCACTATGCCAACTTTGGTAAGGATCATACTCACTCAAATCAATTTTTTAAGTTCATGCAAGGATCACAGAATTTTTCAACTTTGGAACATTAGCTTTGAAAAGTTTTCTTAAGGCTGCCTTGAAATATTAACAAGATAAATCATAAAGGGCATACAGAATAATGTTTTTGTGAATGTTTAAAGTTTAGCTAATTTGTCGATCAAATCAAACAATGTTTTTTTTTTTTTTTTTTTGTGGCACCCAAGCAAAGCAAGGGGTCTGCATCTATGGTGTCAAATGTTCAAATAAGAAATTTCCAAATCTGATTTACCCGTCGAAAAAAAGAATGTGGCCAGCATAAGATGGATAAATAATGTGTTACTTGGTAAGACACCAGTGCGATGAGCCATCTCACATAACTAAAATTCCGAAATAAAATTGTATTTCTAAAGATAATTCCTTACATAAAGCATCAATCCAACATATGTGAAAGTAAATAACCAAAACATTTCATACAGATTCAGCATGTATATATATATATATATGCATATAGGTTTCTCACAAAAAAACTACCCCTAATATTTAGCTAATTACAAAAATAAACCAATTATCGTTTAAATTACAAATACCCTCCTGACAATTGTTTCTATTTTACAAATTGCTTCCTCGAGAGGGGAGTATTTGTTAGGTAAATACAAACCTCACGGGGATGTGGGGTATTTTGTAATTTTGAAAGATAGCTGGAGCTTTTTATAATTATGCTAAACCTCAAGGATAGTTTTTGTAATTATCCCTATATAACTAAGTAACAAACATCCCAGACAGGAAATATGCAAACCTCTAGCAGCAAATCTTTCACTGAGCCAAGGTCAGCTGCTTCGATCACACTTTTACGCCAAATCTGGGAATGATGTGGATTTAGCCAGGGGCCCAACAGAAGGCCCTTCAGATGATCCTCAATGCATATAATATGGCATATGACATCCATGAGGTGGTTTTTTCGATTCTTTCTCGTCCGAATCTCTAAAGCTTCAATCGAAAAACCTTCTACTGCCGAACGCTATCTTTCATGATGAACAAGCAGTTCCTGTCCTCTTCAGGTTCTTTGCAGTAGACACACCACCCGCATTTTTCTTTCTTTAAGTTCCCATTGGAACTTTCTATGTTTGACCACGAGAAGAACTCAGCAGATCGATTCGAGAAAATCTTCAGCTGTCCTGCAGTGATCTCTTCCGCTGATCTCGTGGCATCTTTGGAGGACGTATCGGATAATTTGGATGTCAACTCTTCAGAAACTGATGATGCTGTCTGAGCAAGCTGATAGAGATTGACATAATGTGTCCCATCCGATGTGATTCCTCCAGAGATTATGGTGGATGATTCATAGCCATATTTAGTAGAGTTCGGACGTTCGTCTGAGTATCATCTGAAATTGAAGCACGTCTTTTCGAACTCTCCAGTCCACCTTCCTTTAAGGTGTCTGTCTTTGTAAATGCTTGGGAGACTTCGGCTGATCCTTCGATCTCATCACCCGATCTTTATTAGTCTCCGGCATTACATTGATTTGACTTTCCTCGCGGAAGGCAGACTGTGTTGAATAGGACCGAGAATCTAAAATTCTTCTCGTCCCTTCAGTCCGATGAGTTACATCCCACTGCTTACAGATAGAGCTAATTATTTCGTTATAGAGCAGTGGCGATGACTCTAGTGCTTCAATGACGACTGGCAAGTCATTTCTCTTGTAGAACCAAAATGAGTATTCATCGTCGCAACACTCTGTCCTGTATAGAAGCAAAGTAACGGTAAATTAAAATACATTCAAATATATGTCTGCAACATCAATTGAAACAAAAACTCCAACAATAATAGTGACTAAAGGAGAATCATAAATTCTGAAATGCACGATAAAATCGGAAAAGGTAAGTGATTTATTTAAAGATAGTCATCCCAATTCAGAAAATAAGATAATAACAAGAATAAATTAGTACTTCTTGGACAAAATCTTAGAGTGCATAAAATGTTAGCATATAAGAAAACCAAAAAAATGAACAACTCAAAAAGTATTTAACAAATGACATCAGAATTTAGCTACAGCTATAAATTTAATTTAGGAATAATTACATAAAAACCCCTGAGGTTCTAGACTTCTAGCTGATCACAAAAAGAACCCAGAGTTTTTTTATAAATTGCAAAAATCCCTTAAAGTTTGCATTCTAATTATATCTTCCCCCTTCATAAGCAAAAATATTTCAAAAACCCCCCAAGATATTTGTAGAAATATTACGGTTACCCCCTTGAATTCAAGATAAAATCAAACTTGAGGGAGCTTTTTGTAATTTTGAAACATCTCTGGGGTTTTTTGTAATTAGCCCAAACCTTGGGGTGTTTTTGTAATTATCCCTTTAATTCATACAAACTTAATTAATGATTCTTATGTGGATTCATAACTACTACATACACACAATAAAATAGAAAATTACACTAAGTTTAGGGTTAATTACAAAAAGTAAGATTTGAATAAAAAAAAAAACAGCTAACTTTCAAAATTACAAAAATATCTCCATGGTTTTATTTTGTCTAACATTTAACTCTTTTATAATCAAAATATATTTTGAAATCCCCTTTCATATTTATAAAATTATCACTGAATCAAATAATAGGGGTACTTTTTGTAACTTTGGTTTTTTTGTAATTAGGTCAAACCTCAGTGGTACTTTTTGTAATTATCCCCTAAGTTTATAAGGAAGAACTTACACCAATAGGTAGCCGCAGCTACTATAGTACATACGGCCATGAGGATCGGCGCCCAACAATTCTGCTCCTCGGATGGATCTCCCCACTTTGTTCCGAGGCTCATTTCTATCGAACGCACATTCCGGGCAGTACCAATCCCCATCTGACAACTGGCTGCTCACAACCCCTACACATCTCGAATGACACGCCGCCGGGCAACCATCGCAGCATATCAATTCGCCGTCCATCTTGCAGAGATAGCATTCCTCGCCGTTCAGATCTCCGGTTTCGCCGTCAACATCCATCGCAGCCTTCATTTTTTCAGAACTGTCAAAAAATTTGTTCTGATCGGGCTGCTCTGGTGTCGACGTCCTCCTGTTTATCTCCGACCTGAAGGCGTCTGCTTCGACCACGTCATCACAAAGATGCCGTAGTATCTCTACTTTTGCGGATACCGGCATTTTGTAGTAGTCGCTCTGGAACGGCTCAAAATCGCCGAGATTTAAACCGGGGATGTGTCTCGGGCTGTGGGTTAACAGATACTCAACCAGAAAAACGGGCCACGTGATCAAGTCCAGAAACTCCCAATTCAGAGACCTGAAAATGAAATGAAAATTTAATTAGGAAAATATTAAAACAAAAACATAAAATGAACCAACGTATGGATGTATTTTCAAGTCTAATTTTCAGTTTTTAGTGTTGTAAAATTAATTTTCAAACTTTAAAATTTCGAAAATATGTTTTTTTTATTGGTTTTATGTTTTTAAAATGAAAATATTTTTAATTGAGAATGTGTTATAATTGAAAATTGAAAATATGTATTATAGTTTTTAAAGTTTTTGATAATTTGTTTTGTAATATTTTGGTTAAAATAGTTTTTTCAAAGTTGAAAAAAAATTTGTTTACTCATGTTTCCAAAAGAATCTTTCCAAAAAAAATTGAAAATTACTTCATTTCATTAAAAATTTCCCTAAATAAATATAAATTCATTTTTGGGAATAATTGAAAAATGAAAATGGAAAATTGGGTTTGAAAACATAATCATACATGGCCTAAACTTTTTCAGTAAGAATAGGCTAGGATTAGATCTCCTGTTCCACTCCTATTTAATCATTGGATGAATAACACGTGTACAATTGTGACATCATTTGGTACAGGTGTCATTCATCCGAGATAATGGAATAGGAGTGGAAAACGGAAAATTGAATAAGAAATCTCAATCGGAATAGATTTGGTACCTGAGACAATCACGGGCCGATGCACTATTTGGAAGAGCTTTCTTCGGAAGGGATTTCAAGTGTATCCGCAATGCTCTCAGGAGGGCAACATGAATATTATCGAACAATGGCGTCGAGTCATCACATTTAAGAGATGTCACGAAATCGCCAAGTTCGAATGGACTCAAAAATAACAGAGTACTAAAAGACCTCAAGAAAGCATAAACAGATACAACATCAAAAATGGAAACTCCATTGATATCCAATCCGGACGAAGAAGATGGAAGAACAACAAGTTCCTCGGACTTTCCAGAACCCGATTCTATAATCAATTGGCTTTCTTCTTCGTTTACAGGTTCATCCTCTGTTAACTCCACATTCAAGTCAAACCAATTCACTCTTCTTTTACCACCCACATTCTCAGAATTTTCATTAACACCCACATTCAAATCAATTATTTCATTATTTACCCCCGAACTCTCCTCAATTATCGGTATATTCAAATCCAATAACTCCAAATTCACCCCCTCATTCAAATCAAACCCACGCAAATTACCCGAATCACCCTCACCATCACCATCAATGCGCCGCCGCTTCTCCGGCATGTGCTCCGGCGGCGGCAACAAGAGCGGGGAAACTTCCGACAAGTTCAATTGCTCGGAACTTCCACAATCATACGTGATCGTGAAAATCCCGGTGGCGGGTGAGTACGATTGAACCGTACCGAAAAATGTGGGCCGCCCTGAAATCTCCTTCTTTATTCTTCTTCCTATGTACTCCATTTTTACTGTTTATAAACAAAAACAGGGGAGAAAAAAAAATTGAAGAAGATTAGATTAATTTTGAAGTAAAAAATTATCAGCCAGAGCTCTCTGAGTTATAGAGAGAGAATTTGGGCTGAAATGGAAAAAAATGTTGGGTTGTGCTGATGGTGTGACTGTGGGGACTGGGGGACTGCCATATATATACACAGTACAGCACACACTAAACGTGAAACTGCGCTTTTTACGTGTTCAAATCTACTGGTTTTCTGAGGTACAACAGTCGAGGCGGTAGGTACAACTCTGCTGGGGATTATCAGACAGTTGTGGAAAGGGACGGATTTAGAATTAAACCTTATTTTTTATTTTTTTTTTAATTATTGGGACGTTTAGGTACAACTCGTGGAGAAGGAAGTACAACGATAACAGCGTGTTTGGGGGGTGTTTGGAAACAGGGAAAAGGAAAAAGGGCATTTTTAGGTGCTTTTCCACTTTTGGGAGATTTTTTTGATTTTGACTATCCGATGTGGATTATAGAAATCTTATTACAAATTTACAATAATTGCTTTTTAAATATTTTGTGTTGCTGACTTGGATTACAGAAATCTCATTACAATAATTTATGTTGCTGAGATGGATTTAGTGATTTACAGAAATATTATTACATTAATTTTTTTGAATATTTGGTGAGTAGCATTTATGGGCACCAGAAAAAAGGTCATGGCATTTAAATTTTTTGAATTTGCATTGGATTTTCTTTTTTTTTTTTTTTCCTTTTTTGAATTGATTTTTCAGTGCTTGGTTGTAATTTTGGTTTTTTTCACCTAATGGTTTGTCATTTTTCGATATATTTTCAAACGGTGTTCACACTAAAAAATGTATGTGTCTCGAAAATTGGAGTGTATTCATATATTTTATTTGAAAAAAGTCGAGTCACTGGATGAGGATGCAGTTAATATGTAATATGTGTGTCTATCTGTAACCACGGTTTTTTCATTTAATGATATGAGTTGTTTTTAAAATCTCACGAATCTGTATTGTGCGTCATGCATGACGTCATAAACTTTCAGAAATGGCCAAGAATTGAATCGAAAAAGCCAAATCGAAAGGTGAATTTTTTAGGTGGAAAGCGCCAAAATTCAACAAACTCACCAACCTTCAGACTCACATAGAAAAAATAAATAAATAAATAAATAAAATTACCATTATTTGATTCCAATTCTCATGACGTTTGAAGCTTTCACATATACCTCCCTTAAAAATTTGAGTCCATAACAAAAAAATTCATTCTAATATTATTAAGTCAATAATCTAAAGAAAATAACTATATATATTGAAAAACCAAAAAAGAAAAAGAAAAATCTAGCCAAATTTGAATGAAAATAAACAATTAATTGTAAAAAAATATTCCATATCTATTTTTATAATATAAATATAAGAAAATAAGAATTTTACACAAAATATATGTGTTGATTTAAACGAGAGATCAAAGTTTTAATTTAAGACTTTTGAAACTTTATAAATAGTATTAATTAATATATTCGATATTTAATCTTTAAAATTGAAGTTTCCCAATAAATGTTACAAAGTATCAAATTAAATTCAATCATCTTCCATTATATATTGAAATGAATAATAATGTTACAATAAAAGATATTCTGGATTACAACAATCTATTTACAATTGTTTTCTAAAATAATTTGATGAGCAACATTTATGAGGAAAGGGAAAAAAGAATGGCATTGAATCTTTTTCTTTTTCCTATCTCTAATTGAGTTTTTAATGCTTTTTCTTTTTTGCTTTTTCCACCTAATAATATCCCTTGATTTTTTTCTTCTTTTTTTTTTTCAATGCCTTTTTTTATATCTTGAAATTGTTCAATTATATAAAAAAATTGCCCGAGAAAGTATAGACTCGAGATAAGCTTATATTTAATATATAGTCTCTTGTTTAATGGTCTTTTAATTTCAAAATCCAATTGTCTCCAGATATACAAATCTAAATAGAGACTCTTGTAATTTTAAGAATTTTAAAAATTAATTTGGTGAGCAACATTCATGAGTACTATAAAGGAAAAATGGTAATTTGCATTTAAATTTCTTGAATTTGAATAGGATTTTTTTTTCCTTTGGGAAATGCTTGGTTGTATTTTGGATTTTTTCCATATTAAATTTTGGTTTGTCTTATAGATACTTTTTTTTTTAATATTTTGAAAGTGTTCGTTATATGGTATTCGTTTGTTGATGCTTTTGGTATATTCAAATATTTATTTGAAGAGTTGAGTCACTTGATAAGCATCCAATTAATACACATTCATTTATATAGTTGTCATATGATGATTTAATTTTCCCTTTTATCCAAATTAAATATAGATAAACACATGTACATATATAGCAAATTCGTGCATTCTTTCAAAAAAACTTTCATTGATAGACAATAGTGTAATTGTACGAGATAAATAAATAAAAAAAAAAGGTAACTTTTTAGGTGAAAAGGGCTAATTAAAATCCTCACTTTACCCCATATACTTTCTTTGAGTATTATTTTACTCTCTTGTTTTCTCAATTGTATCACTTTGCCCACTTATACTTTCAATTAGTCTCACTTTACCCCCTTTATGCTTTTAGAATATCATTTTATACTCATATACTCAAAACAATAGTCATTATATCCATCTATTAATTTTAGTAAAATACCAAAAAATATTTTAGAAGTATTTAATATTAATAAACTTATGCTTAGTTTTTAAATTAACTTTCACAACTTGATTAATTAACACTTAATATTAAATCTATTATATTTTATATTTAGTTTCTAATTATTTATGCTTATTATAGTCCCTATTAAATTAATATATAAAATGATATTATAAGCTATACATTTAAACTTTTATTTTATTATTCATCGCAGACTTAAAATTAAATAAAATATATAATACATTTTATTAAATATTATTAGTAATTTTCAATTGTTGACTGAATAGTCATAATCTAATATAAACTACGTTAAATTTAAAAAAAAAAAGTAGTCATTTTAGTGGTTATTTACAATATGTAAAAAAACTATTAGATTTATTACTGAAATAAATATGTATGAGTATTAAATCTTTAATATAGTTATTCAATATAAACTATTTTAAATTTAGTAAATAACTAAGATTTTTAAATATATATATATATATTTAATGTCATTAAGTTAAATTAAAAATATTAGTAGAGACAATTAGGTCATTTAATAAATGAAAACATAATATTTTAATAATCCCTCCATTTTAAAAAGTCATTCGAGACTATATTCAGGATATGAAAGTAGTGAGATTATGTTAAAATTGAAGAATCAAAATAAAATTTTTGACATTTTATCTCCAATGATATTTTGGGTTTTTCAATAATATCAAGTCAAATATTCAACAAAAATTGATTTTTAAAATATTAATTTATGAAAATAATCCCTCCATTTTAAAAAGAGTCATTCGAGACTAACTCGAGGGCTATGTTAATTGAAGAATCAAAATAAAATTTACAGTTTAGACTTTCTTCAATCATACACAAGAATGATAAAATATTATAAACTAAGCCATCTTCAATGTGAAAAAAACAAATTGTATAATACATTTTGAAAATAGTCTTTTTTATTAACATTATAGACTAAAAGCAAGCCAGATTAGAGATGAAAATCTTATTTAAGGCCATTTCCAACGACACAAATAGTATTAATTATTTTCGATGACATTTATTTTTTAATAAATTATAGTTTGTAAGTGAATAATAGAAACCAGATGCAAGATAAAATGAGATTTAATCCTCCACAATTACTAAAATCTTTATAATTTTATCTATCAATATACACTCACAAAATTGCATCTGGTCATGGTGTATATACAAAGTCTTAAGATGAATTTTAATGAAAGGAAATGTGATTACAAATTTACAACAATTCTTATTATGTCATTATGTGTATATTTTGAGTGTTTGACTAGCAACATTTGTGAATTCGGAAAAAAGGGAATGGCATCGAGTGGTATCATATTCTATTTGGAGTTAAAGTTCAACAATAGGTTGTATATTTTGGCTTTTTTCACCTAATATATTACCTTTTTGTTTGTCTTTTCTTAAGTTATTTTTAAATTTTAAAAAGTATTCAAAATGATAATTGAATATTCGCGTAAGTT
This sequence comes from Rehmannia glutinosa, assembly GCA_016081115.2. Classification (NCBI taxonomy): domain Eukaryota; kingdom Viridiplantae; phylum Streptophyta; class Magnoliopsida; order Lamiales; family Orobanchaceae; genus Rehmannia; species Rehmannia glutinosa. The sequence continues at coordinate 2,185,254 of CM071936.1, forward strand.
AAGACAGGTGACAAACATGCAGTCGATGTGTGTAATTTGCATGTCCATCATGTGTCATGACATTTTTATTGCAAATCTGAATATACATGCACAAATCTGTATAAAAAAGTCGTGCAACCTCCAAACACCTAAATAGAGACAATAATATATCCGATAGTACGAAATATTTGAAATTGTCTGAAGTGAGGTTTGAAGCTTAGACGCCCATCTCCATCCCATGGAGTTTGATCTTTAAGGACATAATTTATGGTTATTAGCCAATATTTGAAAATATGGATAGAGTGGCTCTAGTGAGACTATTTTCAAGTGTAAGTCCACATAAACTAATCAGCCGATGGTGATTATGCATTAACAGTCAATAATAACCCTAAAAATAGAGTTTTAGTTGCCTAAATTACTAATGAAAAAGGCAAAATTATAAATGAGTACACATTCATAAGGCATGCACGTTAACTTGAATCATTTCAAAATCACAACCATCTATCCTAATGTACATCAAATAATCTCTAAATGTGTATCAAACAACTTTTAATGGGCATTAAGCTTTTCATCCAAATGTAAAATCTCTAAATTCTCTCTTCTCAATTAAAATCTCACTTCAATTAACTTTTTTATGTTTTCCAAAAAAACCCAAGCTTTTTTTTTTAAAAAAAATTACATCATATTATTCATTGCAACCTATGGAACAAAACTCATAACATTTTGCCCTACAAAATTATGCATTTAAGCATTCGAATTGAAGTTATTCCGAAAAAAAATGTAGGAATCAAAAAATTATTGCACATATAAAATTCCTTTTATGCACACTTAAAATGACAACAATGTTAAATACATGCTTTGTTTTTCCATTAATATTGATAAAATTGTCTTCTTTAAAGTTGTAATATAAACTAAAGATAAAGGCTTAAGTTTTTTTTTTTTTAAGATAAAGGCTTAAGTTTCTATAAATTAATCTACAATATTCTCTTCATATATGTATACATCAATTTCATATATTGTATGGAACTGAAATAACGCCCAATTTGCTATGTCTATTTGTTCCTGTAAATCTCAATCCATATTGGGTTAATACTCAGCCCAAGAAAAGAGGGATGTTTGTGAATGCAATTTGGGCTCCTGGTCACATTCTTAAGGAATCAAAGCATATTGGATTATTTCCAGTCGCCAAAAGCCCAAACCTCGGCCCAAGAAATGCACAATCATGTCCAGAGATGTTGGTCTTGATCTTCCGGACCATCATCGCAGTTCAATGTTCTAATGGCCAATAATAGGCTTCATCTTGAAATAAAAGCCCACATTTGAGAAAGGCAAATAGGATTGACCGAAAGAAAATGCCAAGAACCTTTTTTTTTTAAAAAAAAAAGGTAAAACCCACAGAAAAAATACTTTAATAAAAAAATTATCTTGGATGGTACCAAAATTTTTAATTAAGAAAAAAAAATCACCTTACCTAAAAGAACCAACCAAAATTAAAATTTCAACAATTGAATAGTGATGTTGCTAGAAAGTGCATATCACACAAAGTCAGAATAGTTGAATTGGTCAGTTCGAGTTCCACTCCAAAAGTAAATGAATACTTCACGTAGGAACTAGCTGCAATACTCAAACATGATTAGATGGGCATTGGGTTACTCAGCCTCCCAGGGGGCCGCCGACGCTCAAATCAGTATGTGTAGAAGAATAATTCCAGAGTAAAACAAATTAAATAATTAAACCGATTAATTTATAATACTTACAAATGAACAAGGAGAAATATTTTATACCTTGATAAATCAGGGCCCCAAATAATAAAGTGTCTCCCTACCCTTCTTTGTGAATCACTTCGTGGCCGACTATTAATAAATTGGAGAAATTTCGAATTTGTCCCTAGTAGTTTTTTTCTTCATACGCCGACAGTGAAAATTTGATTGTAGTTGTACAACAAAACGCAATGGTAGCTTCTATTTTGGGAAAACGCGTTATGCATATATGTATTTAGGAATGAAAATTGATGAAACTAATGTTTTGGGGCTGTAGATGTGTTGTTTGATAAGAATTCATCTGGTTACCATTGTCACATTACTCATTTCTTTCTAAAACCATATCATTATTAGTTTTCTTGGACTTCAATTCGGTCCAACGGGTCATCCACCCTCCCCTTTGACCCGACCCCTTCCCCTCCCACTCAATCCCGATTAATCCTTCCTCCCCGGATGTGGAAGAGATTATGTTTTATGTTCACTTATTTTTAACCAAAATTTGCGATTGTTTATGGTTAAAATTTTGCCCAAAAATATATTATTATTATCTCAGCAATACTTTTTCTCATTTTTTCTCTTACCAAACAATTTACAATCATTTTTTTCACAAAAACCTAATCATTATTACATTCTCAATGAAATTTCATTATTCAAAACTCACACATTTCCAACTACCAATCATATTCAATCATTATTTTTACTATTTTTAAATCAAATCAACTTTTGGATCATTATTTTTTCATCTTACATCCAATCATACTTCAAAATTCATTTTTTTACGTCATTTTTTTTTTTTACCACTATTTTGTTTTCTTGGATTCAAAATTTTGAAAAGCTTGACCCGACCCAATTCAAACCCTAAGTGATTCAACCAATGATCCAACGATCCAAAAATTTTGTATAAAAAATCATGCAGAAATTATGTCTAGATGTCTTCAATTTGAATGTACAGTTTTGGTATATGTATTTACAATAACATTAAATCTAAAAAATATATAATTATACTAATATAATTTAATAATATAATGTTGTTATGTGGTCCCCACTGGCGGATTTAGAGGTGGGCCAACCTGGGCCCTGACCAAGTCCTTTTTTAAAAAAAAATTAGTGAGATTTTTTAAAAATAAAAACTAGTTATAATTTGTATTATTTTTTTGAATTTTCTATCCGAACCACCCACCCATCATTTTTCTCTTACTCAATCACATTCTCCCACATTTTTTCACAAGGGCCCCAAAACTTTTTAGGGGAAGGATGCATTATTTCTGAAACAAATCTCCTAAAAGCATTTTCATTTCTCCATAATAAAAATACCACCAAAACAAAAAAGAAACCATACATTTTTTTTTTTTTTTTTTTTTTTGCGTAATTATCCTCATAGGAAAAATGTGATATAAATCGAACCCCAAACATCTTTATGGTTTAAGAGTTTTAACCACTCGACCACTATTCGATCCCGAAAAGAACCATAACAATTGATCACCTAATCCAAACAGAAAAAGAACATGCACAAGTCCCTCAACAAGTGGTTGAGAATGGCTTGGACACATGATAAAGCCCAATCCATAGACAAGAGAAAATCCAAGTAGTAGATAAAATATTTTTCAAAAATTTGAGGGATAAAGCAAATATAAATGAAATAAAATCCATTTTACTCTAAATAGTTAGTAGCTCTTGTGAATCACTTGGAAAAAGGTGACATAGTTATGTACCAATTGGGGCATGTGATTGCACATGTTGATGGGCTCACCCATCGCATTCATGTTTCTTTTTGCACATGGTAACATTTTGAGAGTCCAAAAGGCCAGGGCCCAAATAACTGTCCCACATTTATTGCTAATAGTACCATTTTATCCTCTCCTCTCTCAATTTGATGAACAAAAAGTGTCTTTGTTCATTTTATGCCTTGTGGGTAAAATTGCAATTCCCATAAGGGGTGTGAAAATTTTTGGTCTTGGAGCTTGGTTAAAATTTAAATTTTTTATGTATATAATAATTTGAAAAAAAGTCCTTGACATTGTAATTGAAATAATATTATTTTATCTCCCATTGAGAACAAATTTTAAAATTTAATTTTTGATAAAAATTTCTCACGTTTGAATAAAGGGGAAATAACCCTTTTTCTCTAAATAGTTAGTAGCTCTTTGAATCAGTAAACCAGGTTTGTTAACATGTAAAATTGGGGCAAAACACATGGGCAATATTTTAAAGACATTTCACATTTATTGCTAATAGTAATTTTAAATCTCTCTCTCAATTTGAAAAAAATATACAGTGTCTTGTTCATTTTATGAAATTCTGACAAATTGCAATTTCCATAAAGGGTACCAATTTTGGTCTAGCTAAAATTTAAGAACAAATTTCGTCGAAATTTAATTTTTGGCATGAATTTCTCACGTGTGGGGCACGTAACCCTGAACTTATGAAGTCTTGTTTTTGTAGTAGACCAGTTTGTTAACATCCGCACTGGACAATATTTTGAAGACATTTCATAACGAAGGCCAGAAAATCTTGTCCTGCACGTAAGAAACTCCGCAAATATTTCATTGGAAAAAAAGTCCAAATGGAAATTAAAGATGTTTTTGCAAATGATATTTCTAAAAGGAATAAGGTAACATTATGATTTGTACAAGAAGAAGAAATAAAATTAAGATTCAAAGTTTTCAAAAAGGAATAATCTAAAATTATGATGTGGGGGCAATATTGTCATTTCCCCTGGAGCAAATGTCACTTTGTGTCTCATGCTGATACTGTTTGTATATAGTGTCAAGCTATTGAAGTTGCATATTTGAGTGATACACTGATCAGCTTCTCTCTATAAATACCACTCTCTTTTTTCATAACTTACACACAAATATTTTACATTCCCTTTTTTTTCTTGTCACTTGGCTCAACTATTATTACACACACAAGAAATGGCTATGAAACTAACCTTCCTCTTTTATCTACTCTTTATTGTCACCATTCTGGCTCAAAAACAGGTAATCCACAATTTTTTGGCAATGCAAAAAGCTGATCACAAAAAAAAAAAAAAAAAAAAAGTGATTATCAGCTTCTAGGTGGAATTTTTTTTTTTTTTTTTTTTTTGAGTTTGCAAACACTCCTTATATCAATTTGTAGCAAATTTTTATTGCATTCTAAGATTATGGTTTAAATGGTTTTTGTAGGCCTTCAGTGCAAAAGTAACAGCTTTTCAGGTGCATCCAAATGGGAACTTCCAGGTAAAATCAAGAATTGGAAGAACTCTTTTTTTTATGTATTTTTTGAAAAGATTCCTTTTTTTTTTCAAGACTAATATTTACTGGATTCTTTAATTTCACTGTAGTATGGCATGTCTGAGGGGAGCCTTCGGCCTCAAGGTGGGTACTAAGCCATCCTATTTAAATCCTAATTCTTGATATGAAAAAAGGGATAATTACAAGAACACCCCTGATGTTTGGGCTAATTACAAAATAACCGAGAGATGTTTCAAAATTACAAAAACCCCATTATGTTTGATTATGTGTTAAATTTAAGGGGCTAACTATATATTTTTATAAATATCAGGGGTTTTGATATATTTTTTTGCTTATGAATGGGTAAATGTAAGACGGAATCAAATCTCAAGTTTTTTTTTTTTTTGTAATTTTAAAAATCTCTGGTTTTTTTTTAATTAGCCAAAACCTCAGGGGTGTTTTTGTAATTATCCCTAAGAAAATTGCAGAAAATTCAAGCCCACAAAGTTTTGTGTTAATTACAAAAAAACCCTTAAGGTTCAGTATGATTACAAAGAAAACTCAGCTATCTTTCAAAATTACAAATACCTCTTGACATTTGTTTCCATTATACAAATTGCACCCTCAAGAGGAGGTATTTGTAATTCCGAAAGATAACTGGAGTTTTTTGTAATTAGGCTAAACATCAAGGGTAGTTTTTGTAATTTACTTAAAAATTTATGTCCCTGGTTCAACTCTTCAAGTTCAAACCCCATAATCTTTGTGATTACTCAAAACATTTGTGCAGAATGTGCACCAAGATGCACTAATAGATGCTCAAAGACCTCATTCAAGAAGCCATGCATGTTCTTTTGTCAAAAATGTTGTGCAAAGTGTTTGTGTGTGCCACCTGGCACATATGGCAACAAACAAAGTTGTCCTTGCTACAACAACTGGAAAACCAAGAGGGGTGGCCCAAAATGCCCTTGAGACAAGAACAAAACCTATGATCCATCTGTTTATTGCTCCATTGATTAAGTTTTTCTGTTCTTAGATGGCCATCTAACTTTATGTTTACTGCTTATTTGGTTGAGATATATGTGTATTTACCTTTTGCCCCATGTTTAGCATTAATGGCTTGGGGAGTTTTAATTGTTAACTAAGAGAATATGTTTTGTATTCTACAAGCTGAAATAGCTTGATAGTTTTGGCTATGAAGTTGATCAATGGAAGTTTCTCTATTTATTTGAAATTCATTTCCCCATTCTATTTTACTGTGTAAAATCAAGAAAATGAAGTAAACCAGAATAATGTAAATGGAAGAAGAGAAAATCACATATTCTAGATTCAAGAATGCTCTCATTTAGAGCCTGCCTGGGATGGGTTGCATTTTTAGAGGCCTGGTGACCCGGTGATATTTTGGGCCGGACCACCAAAAGAAACTACCTTAAAATTTTGGCCTAATTATAAAAAAGTCAAGTTATCTTTCAAAATTACAAGTACCCATTTATATTTGTTTAAATTGTACCCTCAAGAGGGGGTATTTGACTATTTGTTGGATAAATACAAACTTCAATGGGTGTTTGTAACACCTTAAGCGGATATTTATAATATTGAAAGATAATTAGAGTTCTTCGCAATTCAGCTAAACCTCAGAGGTAGTATTTGTAATTATCCCACAAGGCAAATAAAACACTGTCCAGATTGTTTTTCATTAGAATAAGGGATTGAAAAATGAATCTACTTACAGTTCTATGAATTTAAGGGTTTAATTACAAAAATTACCTATAAGGTTTAGCCTAACTCTTTAAAAGAAAAAGCCACTTATCTTTCAAAATCACAAATACCCACCCATAACATGAGTTTCTCCTTTACAAATTGCACCCTCAAGATGAGGTATTTGTCAAGTAAATGCAAATCTTAGTGGGTGTTTCATGTTTGTAACACTTTAAGGGGGAATTTGTAATTTTAAAAGATAATTGAATTTTTTTTTTTTTGTAATTAGACTAAACCTCAGGGTAGTTTTTGTAATTATACCTAATTTTAACATAATCTTGATACTCATTCCCTGGATTCTCTATTCCACTCCAGTAATCAGTATAACTGTTAACACAAACATGCTAGTTCTTGGAAAACTGATAATTTGGTCCTTATCAGAATAAACAACCAACTGATATTGAAGCAATGCTTTTCAATTCATCACCCAAATAATAACAACACTAAAAGGAGTTGAAAGGTATAAAAAAAAAAAAAACACAAACTGCTGAATACAGCTACATCTACAAACATTTAAGTCAAACAGTGACAACAATCTCTACATCTTACAGGATCAAGTTTTTCCTCCACAACTAACAAATGAAAGAGAGGAAGAAAATACAAGCCAAGATTTTTCACCTCCTAAATCTCCAAGCCGACACCGAAAAAATGGGTCGATCTTGCCAGCAAATCACCACACTGCCATTCTCCTCTTTAATCTTATAACCATCACAGTTATAGCTCTGCAGCAATCTCTTCGCTTGCAACATACCGTAGTAACTCAACGGAACGTTAGCAAAACCAGCCGATTCGAGCCTTTGGTTCCACTTTTCGAGCTTTTCATGTCTTTCTTTCCTCTCCGCCCCTTCACAAGCTATAATATTCTTGATCTCTTCACCTAACATCTTCTCCATCTTCAATCTCTGTAAAGATGCTCTCGGAAATGTGGACTCCAAACAATCGAACAACGCGCGTAAAAATACAAAGACTCCGAAAGCCTCTCCATTAAGTTCTTGCCGTTATGGTCCGAGTCTTGCTCTGTCACCACAATAACCTTAGGAGACAAACCCCACAAAGCGCTAAGAAAACTATCGATATTCGGCGAGTGAATTGAAGATAACGGTGACGAAGAGGCCGAATCGTTACTCGGACTATAACCGTTAACAATATCCTTATCGAGCAACTCCCTTAACGTACTTTGATTCATTTGTGCAACCCTTTGCAAATGAAGACTAACACCATTCATCGGCGTTGATGGAGATTTTTTACTAAGTTCGTTATCAGAAGCTAGTAGTGTATGCAACTGCATAATCGAACTAATCGCTAGAGCCTCGCCCGTTTTAACACGCAATTTTTCAAAATCAAGATTTTCTAACTTGCTCACAACAGGGTTGAACTGAAATGGTAAATCCAATTTTTCGGCTTCTTCGGTTAATACATGAGCCATTTGCTCTAATACCTCCTTCTGTTGATGAATACCCGTAATTCTCAAATGAGGCGGGCCTTCGGGCCGAGCACTCAAGTCGCGAATGAGCGCGCACCACTGTGCGGGCTCATTCGCGTTTAAGTCGATAACATGAACCATTTTCTCTCCCTCCATCGATTCGACTATCGCTTGGTTACTAACCACATAAGCCACCTTCATAAATAGCAAATACTCACTAAACATTTTCCTAACAAGGATTTCTTCGGCTACAACGGGGATTCGAGTCGAATGAAAGGCTTTATACACACCAGGCCAGTTTCTAAGGATCCTATCAGCAAGAGCCTCGGAGAAATACGAGGCTATTCGCTGCATAGTATCGCCCTCGGGCGAGGCAAGATAGGAAATTTGATCAAGGGCTATGTTTGCATTTTCAAGACTGCCTGATGAAACATGATTTGCACAAGTGACCAAAAGATGGATCAGGTATAATCCCCTCTCCTCAGGTTTTAGCTCCTTGAGCCATGGATATGGTGACATCATCATACCAGGTGATAGTGACATCATGGGACACATTTGGAGGGGTGAAGAAGTTACAGAGGATGATCCATCTTCTTGAAACATTTGTGCAAACAAAAATTCCCAAATAGCAAAAAAAGTAAAGAACCCTTTTTTTTTTGTGCCCAGATTCAAATCAACTACAAATTAACAAAAACTATCCCCAAATCAGTCACTTAATCAAGAATCACTGCCTAATAATGCAAGAATCAGCTAAAGCACAAAGCAGAGGAAACAGAGCAACAAAAATAGCATGAAAATAAAAACAAACACTTGCAAAATTTTCAAGAACTCACCAAACCAGGGCTCTTCAAAAACCCACAAAATTTCCCAAGCAAAAATTTATGTTTATTTTCTCAAAGAGATAGAGAAAGAGGGCCAAGATTAGTAGATTGTTTGAGGACTTGTTAAAGGGGTTTTTTATGGGAGGAGGAGTTTGTCGCTACTGGTTTTTGGTGTCCTTTTTGCCTGTAGAAGGAATATGGAATTTGTGTGAACAAGTGCCACTTTTGTAATTTACTTTTTGCTCTCTACAAAAGTTAAAGACCCCCTTGTCTTTAAATTTGTTCTCATTCTTGCTCCTAGGATATCACTTGTCATTATCTCCTCAGATGGGGAAGAAAATAGGAGTCTTGAGTGACAATGACAGGCTTGTTTTTCTAGGTAGAATTACTTGGGGGTTGGAAATTCATGTAGGTTTTAGTTTAACAGTGAACATAAAATCCATTAATCTTAGGAGGAATTTAGGGTTGATTGGATATTCTTTAATTTTGTTTTTGTTTTTTACTAGCGAATAATGATTAAAAAAATTGAGAAAAAAATAAATTTTGAGTATGTGATTGAAATGATGTCGTTTTTTTTCAAAGCTGGTGAAAAATGACTTTTTCCCAAATTAACCTTAAATGCTTATTTTTCAACTAACACTAATGTCAAAACAATTTTGTTCCAAAGCATCAATTTAAAATTAGTTAAGGCTATATTAAGTATTTTAACACGGTCCTTAACATGTGTGTTTCAGTTTTTTCCCAAAACGTCACTTATTTTGAATAGGATGGAGTATATAGTAGAACAAAACTGAGAAAAAAAAATCTCATAGACTCTAGTTTTAGGGTTTGAGGTGGTAATAAAAATGTTGATTTATGGCATTCTTTCATTTTCTCTGTTCTTTAACACTTGGTTTAAAGGTGTTTATGAGAAGTGAGAACCCATTTCTAAGTACAATTTTTGACATGGAATGGAAGTCCTTTTTCCCCCTATTTTTGGGTAAGAAGTGAAAATATGTCATATATTTTCTACATAGTTCATAACATATGAAATACTTGATGAAATATGATTTTTTTATAAAAAAAAAATTGGTGTCAAAAAATTATTTTTATATGGACGTTGAATTCTAGACTATAATTTGTTTCACCCCCAATTCTTGCAATAACTCTCATCCAAGAACATGTTCAAAAAAAAAAAAAATTGTAGTTATCCCCAAAGAAAAATAAAATCAAATAATTTTGTTCTCTACTTGCCCTTGGTCTCTCTGTACAATTTGGAATGACTTTTTGTTGCGTGTTTGTCATGACATTAGGTGTATAGGGAATCAAGGGCTGCCTAAAGTTTTTAATATTCTTCAAATTTCACTATGGTCCAAATATGCACCAACAAAGCCAAACAATGTGCCATCAGTTTTTGTTCCCTAGTGAGTCCAATTGTGGGACTTACAAGAAATTCTTCTGCATAAATCCAAACTTGTTTTTGTTCTCTTCTGCAGACCCAAAGACCTTCAAATTAGTATTATCTACACACCTTTGAAGAAGGAAAAAAAAAGGAAGTGGTGGTTAAAGAACAATACAAAAGCAAACATCACAAATTCACAATTCCAAGATTTGGTAGCCATATGAAAATCTTGATGGCTTTAGCTCCTTTTCACCTACTTTGAAAAAGGTGGGGGAAAGTAAGACCATAAACACATTTTACTTAGAGCACTAATTTTCTTGGAAATTTCATACCACCGACTATAATGGTATAGGTGTGATTTGGGATATGTCAAAATTACCATTTTACCCTGCTCGTCCATAACCAAATTACCACGTGGAACCACCACATAAAAGAAAGTCCATTCCACCTTGGATGCAAACTATATATACACCTCTTTTTTAAAAATCAATAATACATAATTATCTTATAAACACGCGTCCATCATCTACATCTAATGTAGTAGAACATGCAGTGGATCACAAAAGTAGAACAGAAAATTTGTTGTCTCCCCATGAGATTCGCATCCTTTTTATTTGTTTCCCAAGTAGACTAATTCTCACCAAATCCAAGTCCAAGCGACTGGATGTATACATAATAACGTCCAGAGCCATTCAAGCTCAATGATGGGGCTCAAGAACGTGCAGAACGAAATTTCTTTTCCCCCAAAATTTTCAAATTATTTTTTAAAAGATAGAACTAAAACTATAAGTACACCTCATTTTTATTTGCACATGTAGTTCTTATTCACATGCTTTGACTTTGGAAAAAAATTTCACATAGTTTTGATAAACAATCTCATAATGCCACTTGATTAACATCATTATGTATAATACAAGTAGGGTAGGCATGACAATTTTGACTAGTTTGTGATTTGGGTTGGTTTTAGGTCATTTCAAACTAAAGTACCTAGGTTCCCCAATCTCATGTACATTGATTCTCAACCAAATCAAAACGGGTCCTGAGCTGTCGGATGTGCACATGATGACATCATTATGCATAATACAATTGATTACAATTTTAATTCTAATTAGATAGTACGCAAGTGGATTTGAGGGGAACAAAAGTGAATTAAGGTTAGGGATTGATGAACTAATGTTGGTAAAAACATTAGTTCATTATAGTTTATTAATGTACAGATAACAACCCTGGTGTGTATTTCTCAAAAGAAAAAAAAAAAAAAAAAACCTGGTGTGTCCAATCCAACCCCAAGAAAACCTAAAAAAAGAAACGTCAAGGTTTGTTTATTTAATTTTGAAACATGTCCCTTATTTCTTAATGTTTGGGTTTTGTAATTAAACTAAACTCACATTGTTTTATTGTCTTGTGATTTTCCAAGAACTGTAAATTCATGAATATTTAAATGCCTTTTTCTTCTGTAATCCTTTGAATAATAGAACTCAGTAAATGTGAACACGAGGATGAAAAGTTGCACCAGTCATCAACTTATGAGAGAACAAAAACACTAAAATCTATTATCTGGATATCTATACTTTTAAAAGGTAAATGGGTCATTTTGTAATTAGACCAAACCACAAGGGTAGTTTTGTAATTATCTCTAATATATAAGCTTGTTTTGATGAAATGCCCACAATGTAATATGCCATATACCAACGCATAGTTCTGAAAGAGAACACAGAAAGTGTCAAATAAATGACATAGGAAGATCGCCTTTTCCCTGTACGTTCATCATGCCTGAAACTTACAAACAATTTCCATCAACACCTTCAACGATTCATTCCATAAGATGCCAAGTGTTTCATGCTCTAATTGATCATACAAAATCTGTGGCATAACTATTGTCAGCTAGAAGTAAGCATATGCTAAAATGCTTCGATAAGTTATACATGAGCTACATGGGTCTATTACAGTTTTCTCACTGAAAAAGTGGAACACAATGAGATATGCACAAGGAAGAAGGGAGAATTTCAAATACAAGGAAAAGAAAGAAAAAAAGGTTTCTATCTTAAACTGTTACCAATGAATTCTCCTCTTGTATCCCATGGTCGACTTTCGAATGATTTTCCAACCATACTGCGTTTTTTATTTACAGTCCCATCATCGCACTTGTACTCTGGGAAGTAGTCGGTAAATGTTTTGCTTCCCAGCTCATCAACTCCATTGAAGAGAAAACTTTGAATTATTTCCTATAGAGCAATTAATTAAACAGTAAACTAACACGCCAATTTTTATAGTAAAAGAAAGGGAAGGGAAAAGTATGACCAGTAAATTCTCAATCTAACAGACAAATTAATGCTTAGCCATCAGATATTGTACCTTTGCAAGAGTCTCCCCAACTAACCTTCTCAGAACTTGATGGCCTGGATCCTGATTTTCAGAATTTTGATTAGAAAATTCCGAAGATAAAATGTGGGGTTTGCCAAGTTCACGGTTCTCCACAAATATGCATCACAACTTCACAAGTCTTGCAATAGACAAATAGATAAAAAATTATACTAACATATACCATACGAGCGTATTTTCTTCAAACTAAGGGTTCATATAAGAGGACCATATTCCCAATGATACAAAGATTAGTTGAGTTTATACACAGCTATTCAACAAGCACTAGCTTTAACTCATTATAATAGCTTAAAAAGTTGTTTTTCCTAGACTACAGAGAGGATGTCTTACATTTAAAAAAAAATCTCCTTTCAATAGGAAAATTATCATGGCCAATAAATTAAGTCTGTCAATTTTGAAGTGCAGCTGCTCATATATACAAATAAACCACAGAGTAGCTTGTTCTCTCCCAGACACCACTGATTTAAAAAAAAAAAAAAATCTAGATATCAGTTTAATATGGGTATTATTAATCTACATGAAACCTTAATGACCATAACAAAATAACAACTCTATGAAGGTGTAACAATTAATTTTCACCCATATCGTAGTCTTCCTCACTAACTCAAAAGATGAACTAAAAAGTGCACCATCAAAGACACTGTCAACCGTGTCGAGCCCCACAATAATGGGTAGAGAGATTTAAATGTCACAGAAGAAAAAACTGCTGTACCTACCTTTTCTGCTCTCCATGTGAGATACCTATGCTGTGATTCAAGATTTAACATAATCTGAGAAACATCAGTTTCACCTGATGCCTGGTCCATCAGCTCAAGCCATGACTGTGAGAGCAACAACAAAGGATGTAACAAGTCAACGCAGGTCAAAGGTTGTCTAAATATACTTCAAATGGGATAAGATTCTCGTTTAAGAGTCATAGATAAAAACCAAATGCATGTGAAAACATCTATCAGGTGCATTCTGCATACCATGCTAGCACATTGATGCAGCTATGTTGTCAGCAGAGCACTATCTAGATCTATATGTACCTTGAGATAATCTTTGAAAGCAGAATATAAATCATGGTGCTTCTGCTGGCTTGGAGGAAACTTGGTCCATATTACAATTGGTGAGAAAAATTTCATAGACTCGCTGGTAATCTTTCCTCCCCATGGCAAAAGCTGCATGAAATCTGTGTTAAATCACCATATCGCATTTTAGATGATTGCAAGACAAATTATACATGAATATGTGAAACATAATCCCAGCGTGTAAAGAACTAAAACTTCATCACCTCAGCATACTTAAGTCCAAGTGGAATTAAGTGTTTATAGTACTTTTCCTTGTAATCTTGTTGACTGATGACATCATGCAATGGGTTGAGGTCCCTGAAAATGTTAAAACCGTACTGGTGAGCACAGAACCCTGAGCTAATCTGGTAGTACCACGGATGATATTGAAGATTTAAGCATGGGGAGAATTAATAAATCATCGATTTATTTCTTGTCCAGTTGTTCAGTAGGCTGTATTTACAGAAATAAATGCAATTTCCATATTATATGTGAGCCAGATATTAATGCATTCTAGTCCTAATTGTTGTGCTATTGCTGAATCCTATAATGAAATATAGTTTATTTGATAAATACCATATTTTACTGGATATTCATTTTGGTAGCAGTTCTATTTTTCTAACATTAGTCTGGGGTACATGATTCATAAATTTTAATTAATCGACTAAATACTAAAATCTTAGAAAAAAAAACAAAAACAAAAAGGAATTTGAATTTCATGTTGTACAAAGAATGCCTAAATGTTGTCTCAGGAGCAATGTAAAGCAGAGGTCAGAACCTATCTGTGCTAGCACTTAATGTTACTGTTTCATGAGTTTTTGGGTGGACTCCATTTGGGCATAGTAGGAGTCCGGAATTACTTTATAAATATTTATTTCATTTCAGAACCATGAATAAGGCATTATCTTTTTCAGTATACACCAATAAAAAGAAAAAGGAGTTATAATGAAATTGTGTTCATTAAATAGAAGGAAAATAAGGTAGCTTACAATACAACTATATTCATGACTGGAGTGGTGAAAAAGTTGGCACAAAAAATTGGAAGATTAAACTCTGCTCTGGGGAAGATGGCAAAATCCAAGACCTGCATGTGATGTGTATGGACAAGAGTTATTATGTAAAACAAGAATGCACATAAAAATAGGACTCATACTATATTTCTAAATTTCAAATAAGAGACAAACAGACCTCTAGCAGAGCATTGCTGTTCAATAACATGATGGGAATATAAATGAACCATTTGTTTACTCTCTCCTTCCCCCACCCCTATTCCTCTCCTAAGACCTCCTTTCCAGCTCTTTGCTTTAGTTATATTTGTAAGGAGCAAAAATGCTAAGTAATCAATTAAGAAACCAAAGACTTAGATGAAGCTAACTGGCAGATAAAAACAGCAAAAAGAAAACAAAAAGGGAAATTATGAGTTAAAACCTGGTTCATATGACATTACCCAAATAAATCTATCAAATAAAGTTACAATAGCAGGACAAATAGTGATTTAAAAAGTGCAACTACCTAAGTGATAACGAAACATTCTATAGTTTTTATAATAAGGTGATAAAGTGAGCCGTAAACTCTTCGAAACCAATAACACGATGAGGAGATTTTAAAGCTTAATTTTCATTGTATATGAAGTATGAACCTACTAAAAAAATAAGCAACCAGTTTCCAATATTTCAACAATGCCAATTGTAAAACATGCTTCCTATTATCCTGCGGATAAGCAAAAAGCCAGCAGTAACATCAGCTTTGAAGTCAACGAGAAAGTTTATGTTTATAGGCACATGAATAACCTGCATCCCATCACTCCCTTCAATGGATAAACTCCGCATTAGTCTAATCTTAGGTGATTCAAAAGAGTGCATTTGAAGCTCTGTTTTCCCATCCATGGCAGTCAAGCAACCGAAGTTCTCCTGCATAAATTAGTGCACCATGCTTATGCCACAATACAGTTATTCATATTAATACACATAAAAATAACAACGAACTCAACTTCCCACATATATGATTATCCAAAATTGATTAAAGATTGTCATGGTCTACTACAAATAGAATTTTAAATCTTAGCCATGAGTGTTGGGCGCAGAGAGAGGTGTGTTGTGGTCCGTGATTTGATTTATCCAAAATATCCAACAAATCACACCAACAAGATAATGGCGAAAAAACAAATGATACCAACAAAAAATAAAATGGCACACAGATTTTATGTGGTTTAGCAAAATTTGCCTACGTCCACAAGAGTTTACGTTCTTTACTAATAAAGAATTTTGCGGTACAAGAAAATACACCCCTTGAGTTTTATGGACCAGATCCAAGAAAATAAGACTCTCGTACAACCACTTTATTAGTTATCAAAGAACACTCTCCCAACCCCTTTGTATTGCCCCAAGAGAAAAATACCTTGAGTGTTTCCCGTACTTATTACAAACTGATCGATCCAAATGCCTACAATCTATTATTTCTCTTTATTCTCTCCGGTTGGTGTATTTTCCTCCGCACTTTTCATCTCTATATATAGAGAGAAATTGGCAGAGTGTTGCAAAAAAGGCTTCAAAAAAATCAGGCGCACCTAATTTCCTTTTCCCACAATTTTTGTCAACAAAGATAGGTTGCACATTTTTTTTCCCTCATTAACAACATTTTTCTTCATTAGCCACCTTTGTTGACCTTTCCAGATTTATGGTGATTGTCCAACAATCTCCACTTTCACCATAAAGTAATATCATCCGCAAACCAGAATATTAAACACTATTGGCATTCAGTTCTCTGCACATGTTGAATTAGTGAGGTCCTAACTCCATCTGACTCAAGTCGGCCAATATACACGTGTAGACCAATCAACACTACTAGTTGACTGCCGAGATTTTCCACACACTCGTATGTTCCCTGGAAGCCTTCTGCTGTGCTCCACTTCGAATAATCCTTTGAGGTCACCAGACGATACAAATTACGATACTTCTCTCCCACCATTAGGACATTTCCACCTCGTGTGACTTTGAAGACTCGACCTCCATTTGAATACTCACAACCCTTAGAATCCAGTTGGCTCAAGAAATTTAGGGATGGCAATGGAGCAGGTTTGGGTGGGTTTAGCTAAATCCAGGACCATCCCGCCAAGAAAAATCAAGACCCGGAACCCGCCCCACCCGCAGTAGACCCGTGACCCGGCGGGTTGGACACGTGGATGCGCAAGAATACAAAGTTTTGTCCGAAACTATCTTCCTCTTAACCCAAAACTGAGTTATATTGTCTTTGTTAGACTCTCAAATAGATGCAAAGCAATGTGGAGTTGCATAAAAGAAGTTAACTAGCTGAGATTGCATGTATAAAGTTGATCAAAAGGTCCTAATACATTAAATAAAACAAAACAAGATCGCGGAAAATGGAATTTGTGAACCATCTATTGCATATTCTAAGCTCCAGGATAATATCATGTATTATTTCAGTTTCACTTGAGAAAAATATAGTATAGTGATGATATATTTTATAATACTATTAAAAATTATAATATATATTATTTTAAATTTATTTGGTCGAGTCCTAGTTGGACCTAGCTGGACCCACAACCCTTCCCTAAGACCCGCATCTTTGGACGGTCTGAAAATTTGGAACCGAGACCCGTTTATGTTTAGGCCATTTCCATTTCTCGGTTTTAAACCCGCCTCATTGTCATCCCTAAGAAAAATAGATTCTTCCGCATCTTTGAGATATATGGTCATACCACCCAAAGTACGGTCCACTCCATCACCCATTTTGATTTTCACCACTTTAAATCCCATGACTCTAGAACCATCACTGAATGTAGGGAAAATAGTCCATTTCAATTTCCTGGAGGTTTGAGAATAGAAATTATAGGGACAAAGTTCCTGCCATTCGCAATTGAAGTGAATCAAAATAATCCATACTTGTGGAGACTATGTAAACATCTCCATCTTTCGCTATCAACGTGTCACCACCGTCACCTTCACTTTCACCGTCATCATCAATCTTTCTCCAAGGACAATTTCTTTTCATGTTGCTATCTTCATGACAACGATAGCACACAAATGCCAATAGTGTTTAATATTTTGGTTTGCGGATGATATTACTTTATAGTGAAAGTGAAGATTGTTGGAATTATCATAATTTAATGAGGAAAGGTCAACAAAGGTGGGTAATGAGGAAAAAGTATGTTAATAAGGGAAGAAAAGTGTGCAACCTATCTTTGTTGACAAAAATTGTGGAAAAAAGAAATTAGGTGCACCTGATTTCCTTGAAGCCTTTTTTGCAACACTTTGCTAGTTCTCTCTAGAAATAGAGATGGGAAATGCGGAGGAAAATACATCAAGCGGAGAAAATCAAGAGATATAATAGAATGTAGGCATTTGGAGTGATCAATCTGTGTGAGTCAAATTGTGATAAGTTCGGAGAAACACTCGGGGTATTTTCTCTTGGGGCAATACAAAGGGGTTGGAAAGAGTATTCTTTGATAACTAATAAGTGGTTGTACAAAAGTCTTATTTTCTTGGGAAAAACTCAGAGGGTGTATTTTCTTATACGGGGCAATACAAAAACTTTGGGGTTTTAAACCACATAAAATTTATGTCATGTCATTTATTTTTTTGTCATCATCTTGTTGTTGTAATTTGTGGGATATTCTAGATAAAACAAATTTCCCACTGCGCCCAACAAGTAATATCAATGAGTAACAACAAATGTAGTCTGCACAAATGCACAATGGCCTAGACTAATGAAATTTAATAAATAACCTCCAATGAATTGGCACAAAAAGAAAAGTGGCCAAAGTCTATGAAATTTTCAAGATCTTCAAAGAACATTAAAAATCATGGTTTGAATGTCGACCTCATATCTGAAAATCACTGCCCCACTTCAAATTACAAAACTGAGAAACCCTACAGCTCCTTAGTTCATATATTCAGACAAAAAAAAAAAAAGTCTGATATTTCATAGCTCAAGCGCCTAAATGCTCCAGTTTTTGAATATAAAATAGCATATTCTCATTACAAACAACTACATGACTGCCTTCGTAAAATCACATGCATCATAATTAACAGAACTGTTTTCGAGTTTCTTGTAATGTTTAAAAAAAAGGGCTTGTACCTGTAACGGAGAAGGGGTTAACTGGGTGTGTTTTCCAGTTTCTTCCAAAGCAAACTGAACAAATTTTTTGTAAGAAAAAGCAGAGGTTGCTTCAGCCATTGAAGTCCTCATCATGCTGGTAATACTACAGCATCTTGTACTAGCTATTACACTGAAATTATAAGTATTCGTATATCTAGGTTGTACGGGAGATTTCTTCAGAGTTGAGGTAATTCTTAGTGAGGAAAAATGGTACGAACAAGATTCCATTGATGAAGTGTAAAGGGATGAATTTCAGCTTAGCAAAATCTGAAGAAGTTCAGCGTATGTAATTTGTGCGGTGTATACGAAAACAGAGACCAGAAAGAAAATTAATCGGTGATGGCGGAAGCAACTTCTGGCAACAGAAACGCGATTTTGATGAGGAAGAATGCGACTCTAGGGAATGAGAACTTTTTTTTTTTTTTTTTTTTTTCTATAATGTGATGTGAAGAAAATAGTTTATTGAAATTTCAGTTAGGTGGGGTTTGGAAAACGGGCTAATTCCATTTCGTCACTTTAATTATCATCAATTCAAAGGAGGCCCCCTAAATATGTGTTTTACATCATTTTGCCCTTTCTTCTTTCTTTTTTTTTTTTTAACTTAATGTCCTTGTTTTCTAATATGCTTCTATAATTAATTATGCTCATTCTTTTCCGACAAAAAACTTGGGTTAGACAGTCTAACGGCTCTTTTCCGTTAGATGAATCCAACTATTTTATAGAAATTTTTGTAAAATCTTAATGCAATATTAAATGGTATTTTGTAAATATTATAGGGTGGTGTCAAAATAAAAATAAAATCTTCCTGAATAATTGCCATTTTTGTAATAACAATTTGGTGAATAAAAGTATTAGTTTTCCCCTGAAAAGTATTAATAATATTAATAATTAAAAAAATAAAAAAAAAAAAAAATATTAATAATATATCTGAAAAGTATTAATAATCCACTTGAACAATATTTTTTGTAGCCCTCATGAAAAGTACTATTTTTTTTTGCCTCAAAAGTACTAGTAATCCACCTATAATGTATTAATTATCCCATTGAAAAGTATTAGGCAGTGACGTAATATTAGACAATACTTAAAATTATTAGTTTTTCCCTTGAAAAGTATTAGCAATCCCTTGGAAAAATATTGGCAATTCCCTATAAAAGTATTAATAACCCCTGAGCAGTTTTTTCAGTAATCTTCATGAAAAAAATGATTTTTCTCGGCAAAATTTAAATATCCCCCCTAAATATATTAATAATCTTATTGAGAAGTATTAGGTTTTTCAATTAAAAGAATTTTAATATTTCTCTTGAAAAATATTAGTTGTCCTCCGAAAAAATATTAGTATTCATCCTAAAAAGTATTAGCAGCGGTCAGTGGATGTTATTGTTGTGGTGTTATTAGTTGTATGGGTCAATAGGCGGATTAACCGCGGACCTAGTATTCGGATCCGCCGAACGAATTATATCCGTTAGATGGTCTAATAGGAGACTAACCCTTCATTTTCTACACTTCTTTTTAGTCCACTTATAAGATTTGATCTAATGTGGGGTTGATCATAACTTTTCAAAATCCGCCTAAATCGCACCACACCACACCATTTTATAGCGATTTTTAATTAAAATCATAATTACCACCCTTATAACTTTTTGGGTAAAAATTACATTTCCTCTTTAGTTGAATAATTAGATAATTAAAACATTAAAACTAATTTGGTGAATAAAAAATTTAAATTTGTATTTTAGATTCCAAATAAAATGTATTTTAATTTTTTTCTTTAATGTCACAAATATACATTTTGTTTTGCATTCAAAATAACACATCATTAAATTGCGTTATGTTTAGAATATAATTGTATTGAATGATAATGAAAAGTGCATTTTATTTGCAAAACCAACTTGTTTGAAAACAAATTAAATCTTAAACGTTTTACATTTGTTGATTATTTTTCTAATATTTTAAAATAAATACTATTTTGTCAATCTTATAATATAGTTTATCAATATTGTCAAACCGCACTTTCAAATTTACTTAATAAATTGATATATAATCAAGTAAGAAACATAAATAGACGCCCCTTTAATCAAATAATCATTATTTATGGTTTGCAAGCTATTCCATCAAGTAAGTGCAAATAATACATTAAGGGGAAATCAAGTAACAAGCCTATCGTTATAGAAGGGTAGTGGTGACATACTCCCCATATGAAAAAACGAAAAAAAAAAAAAAAATAAAAAATAACACTTTACACACACATATATATTATATACATTTCTACGACTATTTTATGCACATTAAAAATAATATATCCATAATTTCCATACATATATACATCTTATAATCATTACACTATTTTAAACATACACCTAATAATTATGATATTAATCTAAAATCGACATATCAATATATAATGGTTATTTAGCACTGCTAAATGATAATCAAAATAACATCAAATATGTAGGGCAAAAGTGTATATATAAATAAAATGAAACACAATTTTGTTCATAAATACACAAAACTAACCAACATTTGAAATAAAATCATAGTATAAATTCTCAAAACGTTTTCCCGAAATATTTCACAATGAGTCATTCTAAATACCGAGCTAACGAATTCTCTTGATTTGCACTCAAATCAAAACTAAACACAGTGAGCATATTTCCTAAAAGAAAAAACAAGTTCACTTGACCTAAGTAAACTATTTGCAAAATAAAATCAAATTTTGAGGGAAAATATTGGTTATACATTAGAACCTCGATAATTTATTAATACTGAATTAATTAATAACTTCACTTAAATAATATTTTTGTCATTACCGACTCAGGGATACTATATTAAATTAATAATTCACTAAATTTATAAGATAATAAACATACGGAAATTCATATAGGCCCAATTCAATATATAAATTAATAATTCTTTAATATATAATACATTTATTATTAATCTATGAAGACTTCATATAAAATGACCCACTTCCTAAAAAAAAATGACTCACTTGTTATTTGTTTTTGTTAAAATTACTGTCATTTTGAATCTTATATTTGACTTTTTGTCAATGCAGTAACTTGTAAGAACTTTTAATGTTATCGTTGAGCTTCATTTTGAGAAGAATATCTATAAGATATTTATTATCTTCAACTTCACAATTCACATTTCACTCACTCGCCCTCGATTATCTACTTGCTAGTCAACAATTATGCAGTTTCGACATCGTTGCAGTTGTATAATACTCACATTACAAAAATAATTGTTTTGATGTTTTGTTTGATGGCAATTTAGTATTTTGCAACACTTCAATAGTTTTAAGATGAGTTAACAATTATCCTCAAGCAAAAATATTTTCTACAAGCTATATTTCATAATTTAATGGATTATTGATTTATTGATTATTTAATATCTCAGACAAATTAATAGATTTTGGCATATAAGGATTACTAATTTATAGAGTTTAATTGTGTATTAGGTTTGTGGAAATTATTTCATGTAATATAAATTATAAACACAAAAGCAGATATAAACACAAGTTCATTCCAACCTAAATAAGTTTATTCAGATTTTCAGATGCCCTCAAAGACGCACCTTCCAGATGAAAAATCGTTTGTGTATTTGCACTAAAAGGTGATATAGTCATTGCTCGTTTGTGTATTTTCACTAAAAGCGTGCTAGTCATTACTCAAACGAGTTACGACGAATAGAAATGACCGTCTCCTTAATCCAAGTAGTACCTCGTGACTCAAATATAGTACGTTTATCTGGAAATACCAAAATTATCCTGGCATTATCTAAATTTCCCAAATTTTAACCACCCCATCTGTATCTATATATCACTGTCTCCTAAGGAAAAAAGTAACCTCTCACAAATCCAAATTTCCTCTCTGATTATTATCTCTCTCTCGAAAATACACACGCATATACCCACACCCTATCTCTCTCTAGATTTTCTCTCTCTAAAAGAGTATTTTTCTTTCATCTTCTGGGCATCATCGGACAACAACACTGGTAGAAATAAATCCCAATCGAGACCTTCGATTCGTCGATTTTGCTATCCTCATCAACCTTTGCCTCTGGACATCTATTTTAGCGTTTTCCTACCCGACCCAATTTTTTGTTCACAAACCTGCCAAACGCTATCGGTTTTGAAACCTATATTTCCCGCCGCCGCCGGATTTACTGTGGCCGCCCGTTAACCAATCCCCGGTCTCTTGGGAGTTTAAACCTCCCCTTTTAACCGGATTTACGAAAATACCCTTGACCGAATTTAGCGATTTCTTCCCTGGCTTTTAGTTTTTTTTTTTGTGTGCGCCAAGGTTAGTTTCTTGAAAAGAATTATACAATCAGCTTATATGTTCAAACGCTTGTGCCATCTTCAGTCCGATTAGGGTTTTCTCCAATGTCGAGTTAGGGTTTTTTGATATTATTTACACTCTCGACAAGCTAATGGCCTTCCTTAGTCGATTCTGAGTCTTAAGCAACCGATCCATATGTTTTGCGTAAAATTTGTTAAATTCTCGATATTAATGTGACGGGTCGTGTGATAATATTTTAATTCATTTTTTAAAACTGTGTACATTATGTGTCGTTAGATTTTAGTTGGTTTTCTCATTTTTGGCTGCCCAACTTACTGAATGGTGTAGGATTTGACGTTTGTAGCAGAGGCTTTTGGAGGGAGCTATTCTGGAAGGTAACGCACTTCTGTTGCTTCAATTGGTTGGTTGCTTTGCAGTTCTGGGACTTTTGTAGACAATTTAATGTGAAGAATAGTGCATGGCGTCTTATAGTAATTCTTCAGATGGAGCTGTAGAACAGATAGCATTGCATGAGAGAAGTCATTCACAGCAGCTGGCCATGAATAACAGCCGACTTAAGGAAAATGTTATGACCAATAATGAGGAAATGGCAGCGCCTACACCTAGTCATAATATTGGAGACGATAGTAGAAGTAGTATCAGGATAGGAGAGACACAACCTCCTTTGAGGGGCACCTCTATGGGGGGGAAGTGGGGTTCTACTTTTTGGACAGATAGCCAGCCCGCGATGATGTCTCGTGGAGCATCAGAGTCGGGGGAGGAGTCTAAGAGTGGGTCAGAATATAAAGGGTCTGAAGTGGAGGAGGACTCAGATGGAGCAGAGGATAGGATGGAATCTGAAAATGACGAAATGACGAATAAAGAAGTGGTTGGGAAGGGACATCAAAATGTTCCTGCTGATGATATGTTGTCTGATGAATATTACGAGCAGGATGGTGATGATCAGGGTGAATCTCTGAATCATAGTAGAGCAATGAACCACTCAAGTGGGTATAATTCGAAGCAGCCATCTCGGCCTGCTGCTCCCAGCAGTATCTCTAGGAAATCGAAGGGGTTGAAAACCAACAAATACGGTGATGAAGATGCTGATTATGAAGAAGATGACGATGATGAAGATGGTAACTATTCCTTCAATATTGCTTATCATTGCATATCCCGCCCTCTTGTATACCATAAATTATGGCAGATATGCCGTCAGGTTTACGATATGGTCTTGTGTTAAAAGTAGCATGTTCTTGTGCTTGCAGAGGATGACCCTGATGATGCTGACTTTGATCCTGATTATGGGGCGGCAAGCGGGCACAGGGGAATCAAGGTTTTTATGATCCACTTCTATAGTTGATGAATAGTTGCATTGCTGCATTAAAATGTCACGTGGTGTTCACTCAGTTTTGAGTGAGTTTATTTGGTGCATGTGTATTGCCGTTATTAGAATTTGGGATTTTACGTGGTGGCATCCTCTTTGGTCGTTTGCTAGGGCAATAATATCTTCTCTGACTTTCTGCTTTCGGTATTTTCGAAAATGTAGATGTTTAGGCACTGATAAGCTGCTTTTGATGGGCCATTATTTACCAAAGTTGTTTTTGCATAAACCACATAGGGGTATTGTATTGTTGGTTGTTACATTGATCCATATTTGATTTTTGATGACTTATGGAGCTTATAAGACGAACATGAACCTGATGTTCAGCTTTGTTCTTTCTTTTGTTCTTTGCATTATCCCCTGTGAATGATCATAATATCTGTTTAGTTAATAAATATGTTTCTGGTGATGGAATATTCTTTATTAATGGAAAACAAATATATGTAGACGAGAGGAAAAGAGGCACATACCCGTATTCATGCAAAAAGAGAACCAAAGATAGAGTCATAGAGCTAAGATTGGCTTGAGAAATTGTCTTTACTCGAGTATAATAACCATTGTGTATTTGTGTTTGAAATTGCTTTATTGATGTTCCCAATTTATTAATGTACAATGGGTAATTTAAGTTATGTTGCCCGATCCAGAAATTTTTATATGTTTTCCAACTAATAGTGTGTGCTGCTTCAAGCTTTCATGCTTTCTAGAGTGGGACTGTTTCCATTCTAAAAAACTACAGATTTTAGCACACTCAATGGGTGCATTTCCTATTTTCAGAAGCTATAAAATTTAAACTGTGTCTCAAATATTTTTTTTTTTTGTGAAATTTAATTTGTTTTAATTATTTCAGTATTTATTTTTGAAATATAATTAAATATATTTTAGAATTCAGATGAAAAATATGGTTGACGAGATTGTTTCATGCTTTCTAGAGTGGAATTTTTTAATGCTAAAAATTTACAGATGCTAGCACACTCAATGGGTGCATTTCTATTTTCAGAAGCTATAAAATAAAAAATGTTTGTCAATTTTTTGTGTGAAATGATTTTTTTTAATTATTTCAGTATTTATTTGAAATATAAGTAAGTATATTTTAGGGCTCAGATGAAAAATATGGTCAACGACAAAGAAGTAATTGGGAAAGAAAGAGCCAGAATATGTTAAGAGAGAGGAGAGAGTAAGTAAGTGTTCAAAAATCACCTTGTGGTTATAAGGAGAAACTACTACTGAAACTTGTTAGTTTCTTGCATTGGTTAAGGTGACGTGCTAAAGAAAGCAATGCATAAATTTAGCACCGTTCAACTCTGAAGCGTATGAATATGGAACTACTTTATGCTTTTAAGCAATTTTGTCATCAGACTGTTTTTGGGTAAAATCTATTTGGGAATTGGCCGTCTGCCTTTAGAGAGAGAGTAATTTAAACTGACTTTGTGCATGTTTATTTACTGATAGCCGAACCATGTAAAGTTCCTAAGTTCGAGGCCTAATTTATCGCTTAGACCTGCACCCTCGTCATATACTGATAGATAGATGGTCCCCTTTCCCTCTCCCTCACTCTGTGTGTGTGTGTGCGTGCGTGTGTGTCTGAGTTTGTACAAGTACTTCCATCACATGGCTTGCCCTTCTTCATTGTGTTACGGGATAATACTCGCGTTATTGTTTGTTATTTATTACTAGTACAGTACACACACAAAGTATTCTCACCCTGCACTCAAATAGACACCCTTCGTAATTGTGCTTGCTTCTTAACTGTTACGTTTGACTGGTTGTTCATCTATTTCTTTCTTCATCTTTTGGTTTGGTTACTTAAGACGAGCCTGGCTTTTTTCTGTGATTTTTTTAAACAACTCGCATGTGCTCAGCTTGGGAATTTAGTGGAAGTTTTTTGTTTATGTTGAATGTGAACTTAAGAGTCAAGGGGACTCATTTTTCCATCATTTTGCAGGATAAAGATGATGATTGGGATGCTGAAGAATCTGATGAGGAGGACAATGTTGAAGATGAATTGGAAATATCAGATGACGAGGATGTTTACTTTAAGAAGAATAGGGCCAAGCAATCAGGTAAGGGTGGTCGTAATGTGAGGTCTACCAGGGAACTCAAATCAGTTGCGTCATCCACTCGGCGAAGGAAAGGGAGAACTTTTTTTGAGGAAGATGAAGAAGAGTCTTCTGCTGAGGACTCAGAGAATGGTAGTGATGAGGATTTTAGAAGTAGACGGAGAGGTGGACCAGTCCACAAGAAGAATGGTGGTCGATCTGCTTCTGTTAATGTTTCTGGTAGGAACAATGAACTGCGAACCTCAGGTCGTTCAGTGCGGAAAGTATCATATGTTGAGAGTGATGAAAGTGAAGATTTTGAAGAAGGCAAAAAAAAGAACCAAAAGGTGTGTTTCTGTTATTTGATTCAAATTTTGCTCTGGCTTGCAGGTGTGAATGTAATTTTCTATAAGTGACTTTTTCCCCCTTTTAGAGAAATATTTACTGGTTTAGATTTTTAGAATTGAATGAGCTTATCATGCCCTATTTCCTTATGTTTTGTATCGTATTATCTTTGTGGTGGGCCTTTAGTTCATTGATTCTCTTTGTTTCATGAATTATGGTGAATGGTTCTATTATTCTGGTTTCTTTAGTAACACACGTTAGTTTGAAGGAATCTATAGGCTATTGGCAAAATGGTTGCGTATACCAGAATCCTTAGCCGACATTATGTTCTCTTTCAGATTCTTAGGGAGTGTTTGCTTACGGAACTTATTTTGCAAAATTTCCCTTAGAGAAAATTTTGCTTATGTGTGTTTGTGAAATTTGTTAAAAGATACACTCACTTTTAATTTTCCAATATCAATCACATTCAATCACCTTTTATTTAAAAACATAAAATCGATTGCCATCTCGCACTTTCTTATTGTAAATACGCTATTCATCCACTCTTACTTTTCAATAATCAATCATATTCAATCACCGTCTTACTAAAAAATATATCACATCAACTGTCATCATTACACTTTCATTTTACATGCAATCACACCTTCAGAATTTGTTCTGTTTTTTCAAAACAAAAATTTGTTACTATTTTTTGGCGAAAAAGAATTTTTGAAACGAAAAGGCCAAGCAATCACTCTCTTACCATTCAGCCTTTGTCTTTGTTTTCTGTGTTTAAAAAATTTCTGCTTATTTTATTTTTAATTTTAGCCCCTTTACAATTAAGCTCTTCCTGGTGTTGAGTTGTTTGGTAATACTTTTTTCAAGAAGGAAGAGATTGAAGAAGAAGACGGAGATGCGATTGAGAAGGTATTATGGCATCAACCGAAGGGCACGGCTGAAGAAGCTTTGAGGAATAATAAATCAACTGACCCAGTGCTGTTGAGCTATTTGTTTGATTCAGAACTTGATTGGAACGAGATGGAATTCTTAATAAAATGGAAAGGCCAGTCACATTTACACTGTCAATGGAAACCATTTTCTGAGTTGCAAAATGTAAGTTCTTGAACTCCTGCAGTAAATATCAGATAGCTTATCTCTGGCAGATATAGTTAATGACATCTATGTTTACAGCAATATTATGGATTGAAAATGTATATTTATTATAAATTGAAAATGTATATTTTTCATTTTTCCACCTGTGACAGGAGGAAACTGACATTCTCTCTGATTTTTCAGCTCAGTGGTTTTAAGAAGGTTTTGAATTACACAAAAAAAGTGATGGAAGATGTAAAGTATCGGAAGATGGTGTCTCGGGAAGAGGTAAAATAATGTTTTTTGTTTTTAGTTTGAGAGTATTTAAGCATGTGGGCATGCTCTCTGCATGCATACCTACTAAGACACTTAGACATATATACGAGGCACAATACTAATGCCAGCTTTATGGATGGGATCTACATTAAAATATAGTTAATGTCTATAGGGACATAGAAGGGTATCGCTTGCTCTTAAAAATTGTAAGAACAGTTGGCTTGTGTGTAGCGGTTTTGAAGTTGCTAGTCTTTGATGCAAGGACAATGTTCTATGTGGTTAGTGAGTGGAGACTGTTTAATGCAAGGTTATGTATTTAGTGTGGGGTTTCATATCCTCTTATCTTTATATGATAATCATGGCCTGTTATGTGATTTTTGCAGCATGCATTTGCGCTGTAAGAGACTTGCTTAATCAATCTGTTGTTTTGAGGTTTTTGAGACAGCTATAATTTGTATATTTGATGAACAAAACTGTATTGGAATTTTTTACTTGCTTATGTCACAGAGAGTATGCTTATCCTTCTCTTGAATGAGAAAATATAATATCTACTTGATGAATCATTTTAACCAGAGTCGGTGGAATGTGGACTTTATGAACTGAAACTAATATATATTTTCACCCCATTATAACTATGCTCGCTAGAGCTTTGAACCTGCATATTTTTGTTCACGACGTGCCTGTTTTGTCAAATTTCCAATCCTGGCAATGAAGACATGAGAGATTTCGTCTTTCTATTCCTTTGTGATGCTTAATTGTCTTGGCACATTTGTAATCTTTGACTTTGTCATATGTGGACTAGATTGAGGTAAATGATGTCAGCAAGGAAATGGACCTGGATATTATCAAACAAAACAGTCAGGTTTGTTTTCTGGTACCACCATCCTTTTGGTATATCCACCTTTTAATTCCACTAGTGTTGAAACCCCTTTTGATGTGTCTGGGTACTGCATACTCAGGTGGAGAGAGTGATAGCAGAGAGACTAATCAAAGATAGTTTGGGTGATGTTGTGCCGGAATATTTGGTCAAGTGGCAAGGACTGTCTTATGCTGAAGTGACTTGGTAATTTGTATATGCTTTAGTTTGATTCCCTTCTCCTGGTATGGTTGACTAGGTTAACCTATATAAATATTTGACATATTATACCTTTCCTTGTTGTCTGTCCATAGGTTGGAATTGGAAATTATTTTCTTGACAATTTCATGTCAGATATATCAATTAAAGTTTAAGGTCTGTTACTTTTTATGTCTTGCAGGGAGAAGGACATTGATATTTCATTTGCCCAAGATGCTATTGACGAGTACAAGGTATCACTTTTATGACTTCTGTTTTTGGTCAATGCATGTTCCGTGACCTTCATGGAATCGACCGGGTTGTTTTTACCATGCAGATCACCATGAATCAATATGTTTTAAGTTGTTTTTACAATACTGAATGGAAAACCTCTTCAAGTTTTAGTTTTCTTAAAATTGTGCCAATCCAGTTGGAGACTTATTGTATTTGTTAAATGTTGGTACGTTGGAAGTGCTGTTCTTAATTTTCTATTATTAAGTCGTGTGAGCATTTCTTTTTTAATATTATGTAATAAGACATTGTTCCATGGTATAGTCTGATTGGCTTATGGAAGCAAGAAAATGGGAAGGTTTCACGGCCTTAATATTTTTGTAGATGTACATACATACTTTCTTCGAGAACAGATTTGTTTTGTCAGAACTTCGATTTGTGTAGTTATTGAAGTCTAGGTTGAAGTAGTATAATTTAGTTTTCTTGAGCTGTTGAAGCATAATATACTTCAAATACTAGTAGGTATGATACTTGTATATTATTTCCTTTCCTTTTTAGTGGCTAAGCATGACTTGGGTTTTTGAAAAACCATAGTGGTACATGTTAAGTACCACAGAATCTTTTGTCCTGTTTTTTCTAACTAACTATTCTTGAGAATAAGGGAGTGCATGATTGGGTTTTTCTGGGAGAAATAAGTTGTACTTAAGCTAATAGTGCACATTGTCTGTATTTTTCTTTTCTTTTATCCTATACTACCCATCTCTATTGCACTCAGTAGTGTTTCTAACTTTATCTTTAATATGTAATACAGTATATTGTTATCAACTTAATAAGAGTAATTAAAGTGAGGCTGGTTGCAAATTTGTGGATTTCTTTCCAATAATAAATTAAAATTAACAATTGCTTTGTTGTTGTTGTTGTTTTTTTTTTTTTTTTTATCCTGATTCTATTGCACTCAGTAGTGTTTCTAACTTTATCTTTAATATGTAATACAGTATATTGTTATCAACTTAATAAGAGTAAGTGAGGCTGGTTGCAAATTTGTGGATTTCTTTCCAATAATAAATTCGAGAACAGTGCATTATATTCTTAAATTAACAATTGCTTAGTGATTTGGGTTGGGGTGGTCGTTTGGGGCGGTTAGCTTTGTTTGTTTTGCACTTTCTGAGAGCGTTGGTGAGTAGTAGGAAACTACTTTGTCAACCTTGGGGGTGTGATGATTATGAAAACATGAGATTAAAGATGTGTTTCTTTCTTTCTTCATAGGGTGGGATGTTATAACATGTAATATTGACTCATAAAAAGGAATCTTCTAGCGAACCAATGCTTTATTTTGTTCGGAAAGTGAAGACATTCTAAATGAGCTTGTTGAGAAGGATGTGTCAATATTAAAATGGAGAATTTAAATGTTAACTTTTTACCTTCATCAAGTTTTATATTGTATCTTTGACTGTGTTCATGATTTGGTTTATTTGGATCAGTTGGCTTGATAGCTTTATTGCCCCTTAAATATTGTGTCTTTCAATTATGTTCATGGTAGATTTCTTTAGGTTATTGTTTTAAGTATGCATTAGCTTATCAACATCATGACCCTCTTATGGGAGCAGGCTCGAGAGGCTGCGGCAATGGTTCAAGGAAAGACTGTTGATTTCCAGCGCAAGAGAAGCAAAGGTTTGTAATTTATCCATATGTGCCCTTATTCCTGCTCTTTTAGATGAATTCAAAATTTTCCATTTGTGGTTTTCTGCATTTATTGTAGTAAAATCTCTCTAGGTTTCACGGCAATAGTTAGACAAACAGTTCAAATATTTTTGAAAACAAAATGTCTCCTTGTTCTTTTCTTTTCTTTATACTTTGGTTTGCGTAGTCATCATTCTTACGATTGTATTGAAGATTCTAGACCGTGTTTCCATTTGATAATGATTGCTTCATTCTCTCAGGAAGTCTCAGGAAGCTCGATGAGCAGCCCGAGTGGTTGAAAGGGGGTAAACTTCGAGATTATCAGCTTGAAGGTCTGAACTTCTTAGTTAACAGGTGCGGACTCAGTTCTAAGTGGATCTATTTTTGAACAAGGTTTCGTCATAGGTTTTAATCAATCAACTGCTTGAGTCTGCTACATGCAAAGAAATGCAGTTCTGATCAGTGACTCTTTTGCAGTGCAGCTGGAGAAACGATACCAATGTAATTTTAGCTGATGAAATGGGTCTCGGTAAAACTGTTCAGTCAGTTTCGGTGCTTGGTTTCTTGCAGGTAATTATGTTATTAATCATCTTTGAAAGTTCTTCCACTCTTTTGATAGCTACTCATTCATAATCATTTCCACAGAATGCTCAGCAAATTCAAGGACCATTTCTTGTTGTTGTCCCTCTATCTACCTTGTCGAATTGGGCAAAAGAATTTAGAAAGTGGTTGCCTGACATGAATGTCATCATGTATGTCGGAACTCGTGCTAGCCGTGAGGTGGGTGCAATTTTCGTCTTCTTTGAGACATATTTTCTCATATGAGATTTAATGCACTGCTTGACTTTTTTTCCTTTAAAGTATCCATATCTTGTGTTAATAAATTATTGTTCATTTGATGGAATCATGAGTAAGGACATAGTTTGCATATTGACTGAGAGAAAGTAATGCTCGCCTGGAATTCCTTTTGCTTTAATCAGAAAGTTGATAATCAGGAGCCATCGATTGTTAAACTTTTATTTTCTTGCTCCTTGTTCTGGGTTTATGCATTTTAAATTCTTTATTGATATACTATCATAAACTTCACAATCCATCCTCTATGGGAGTGTGCTTAGATGTAAGTTGGGAATTGAACCATTGATGCAATGCACAAACTTATTTGGGGTCAGTTTTGAACCAGTAGTTTTGTGTTTATAAATCTGACATTTTCATTTTCAACTTAACGGCAAGGTCCATGCCCATCAAGATTTTCGGCCACATACATCTGACAGATTCTTTGTTCTTTGGTGTTTGCATTGGAAGACAATGTGCATGTCATCACTCTATATTTCGTGTGATGGGTTTTCCTTAAGAAAAGATGAAATTGAATTGTTGTGTGTTCATCCGCATTATGCTGGTAATCTTTGTTTTTAATGAATTATTTGGGAAGTTTTTTTTTTTTTTTTTTTTTTTAATTTTTTATCTTTTAATTTTTTTGGTTTCTCTCGTGAAGATTATTCTTGTCTCCATTTCTTTTCATTCTCTTTTTTAATAACAGTCTCCGTCTAATTGCAGGTCTGCCAGCAGTACGAGTTTTACAATGATAAGAAAGCAGGCAGGAGTACAAAATTTGATGCTCTTTTAACTACATATGAGGTATTATTGAAGGATAAGGCTGTCCTCTCGAAAATTAAGTGGAACTATCTTATGGTTGATGAAGCACACAGGTTAAAGAACAGTGAGGCCTCTTTGTATACATCATTATTGGTATGATGATGTGTCAGTTCAATTTTCTGCTTTTGTTCAGTGTACTTTTTATATTGCTTGGATTTTGAGTTGTGACTTTATGTTTCAGGAATTTAGCACGAAGAACAAGTTGCTAATTACTGGCACTCCCCTGCAAAACAGTGTTGAAGAGCTATGGTGATATGTTTATGCTGTTATGAAATAATATACTTTGAGCAAAATGTGCCCCTGATTATAAAAATTGATTAGATCTAGAGCTCAATATCTACATACTATTTAATGGGTTTTAGTATTTTAGGATAAGTAACTTCTATCATATTTAGGAAAATGTTTTTTAGCTGTCCAAATGGGTGTTGAGAACTTGGTGTTGCTTGTAACACATATCTGATTGATTGATCGATTGATGTCTTGATTGATTTTATTGTATAATTAACTATCTCTAGGCAAATTTGCCTTTAAGTCCTTTTACATTGTTTGCTTCAGGTCTCTTACGGAGTGTTTCAAACACTTGTACTTTTATTTGTTGTAGTAGAAACTCAAAAAGTAGTTGAGAATCAGTAATTGGTAGTGTTTGCAAATAGAAGCTAAAAACTGAAATCAAAGTTGAAGTGTTTGGGGGAAAAACAAACAGTTTCAAAAGGAGCCTAGACAGAAAAACAAAAACATCCTTCTTATTATTACTGGGCTAATATTATATTTTTCAAATTTGAGGATGAATATGTCAAAAGCAAACTTCTTTTTATTTACAAAAATATCAAAAGTAATTTTCCAAAATCAGAAGCACCCCACCACCCCAACTTTTAGATTTTGACTAAATGAAGCAGAGACAAGCAAAATATGACATTTGAAAACACTAATATATGATTTTTTTTATCAGCTAAACGCTTAGAATCACATTTTTTTAGTGTTTGCAAACACTCCCTTATTTTGGTTTCGTCCGAGCTCTAAGAATAAAGTTTGATTCCTTTTATTTATTTACTTTTTGGGGTTAGGGTGTTGATATTACTTGGGGGTTACAGTTCGGCAGGAATTTTTAGGAGCAAGTGTATTTTTCTGTTTATTTTCTTGATATCTGGTTTCTTGTGTTTATTTAATGCTAAATTTCTGCATATGCTCTAATTTAACTTCCTGCGTGATACACTGGTGGATGTGTGTATTTATCTACTATACAAATTGCAGGGCTTTGCTTCATTTCCTTGATCCTGACAAGTTTAGGAATAAGGATGAATTTGTTCAGAAGTACAAGAACCTTAGTTCGTTCAATGAAATGCAGGTACTAGTTTGTTCCCTTTTTTTTCCTCGGTCTCCACCTCGTCCTTTTGATCTATTTTGTTGTAAAGATTGGTTTTTGTAGTTTAGTATTGAATTTGTGTCTTACATTTTCATGTAGCTTACTAATCTTCACATGGAATTGAGACCTCACATTCTCAGAAGAGTCATAAAAGATGTAGAGAAGTCTTTACCTCCTAAGATTGAGCGCATCCTTAGGGTTGAGATGTCACCCCTCCAGAAACAGTGAGTGCTTTTTCTACTCCGAAATAATTTGTCTGCTCGAGTGATTATCAGTTTCACATCCCTTAAGTTGTTTTCCCGTTGAACTTGTTTCAGGTATTATAAGTGGATTTTGGAACGTAACTTTCATGATTTGAATAAAGGAGTCCGTGGCAATCAGGTTTGGTGTCTTCCACTCTTCAAGTCTTGTAGGTAGATTGTTTGCAGTTAAGCTATCTGCTGAATTTGGAAGGAACCACTTCTTTGTTATTCTGTTCTATGTTTAATTTGGTGCTTCATTACCACAATCCCCATTATCTGCCATCAATTTCCATTGCATTGACTGCTTTATGATCAGGATGTGAAATTAGTTCTGTCTCGGCAGTAACAAAATACCATAAATAAAAATTTACTTGCCACCTAATGGATCTTGTTAATGTGGGCTCTTTTTTTATTTGTGAATGATTCCTTTATATGAGGAAAACAAGTGATGAATTTCTTCTCATTGTCACCCCAAAATATTATGCAGGTTTCACTTTTAAATATCGTGGTGGAGTTGAAGAAATGTTGCAATCATCCATTTTTGTTTGAAAGTGCAGACCATGGTTATGGTGGGGATACAAATTCCCTCGGTAGCTCGAAACTGGAGCGAATTATTTTAAGTAGCGGGAAGCTGGTCATTCTAGATAAGCTGCTTAACAGATTGCATGAGACGAAACACCGTGTGTTGATATTTTCTCAGGTTTGCATTTTCTTCACCGTGGTATTTTGACGGTATCTTACTGCAATTTTGGGTTGCTGTTTTCTTTTGTGTCATGTATCTTGTATTACCAACAGTTGGTAAGGAACTTAAGGTGAAATTGTTGGATCTCATAGAAGTTCAGGATGAGTATGAGAATTTTTTTTTTTCCAACTTTTGCACAGTTATTATATATAAGCTATGAGGGTATTGAGGGTGAAGTATATATTTTGACATGCCTTGCCCTGAGGGGAAATTGGATTGTGCTTGGAGCTTGCCAGCAAATATGGTCTTGCATCATTTTTCGAAAATCATGTTGGTTATTTGAAGGCTCTTGAGCCTGTAAATTCTGTTTTTCATGTTGCCCACAAGATATTGAGCGTATTCAATCCTCAATTTTATCCCTGATATCTTTATCCAGCCAGTTAATATAGGATAATGGTAGGTGATGTGGACTCTTATCCTGCCTGGCACTACTTATCCTCCTGTTCCATTTATCATACCTGGCCCCTTGATCCTCTTAATGTGAAGTCTTGGAACTCTCATATGTGCACTCGGAAATTGGATTTGAGAGTAACTGTTCAGAAAGTGAATTGAGCTGCGATTGAACGCTGAGGACCACATTTATAAGCCGGTCATTTGTCTATAGACTTTTTGTGCTATTTTAAATTCAAGGATTGCTCCTTTGCAATGGTAACATAAAGTTTGATTGTAACATTACTTAGTAGTCCTGCCAATAATGTTCTGGTAATAGAGAAACCATTGAACTGTTACTTGAATCTTGCCTTAGAATCCTCACAACTTATTTGAGTACGGTAATATTAATCACTCTTATTTTACCACAGATGGTTAGGATGTTGGATTTACTGGCAGATTATCTCTCTCTCAAAGGATTCCAATTTCAGAGACTTGATGGTAGTACAAAAGCTGAGTTACGTATGCAGGCTATGGATCATTTTAATGCTCCTGGTAGTGAGGATTTCTGTTTTCTTCTATCCACTCGTGCTGGCGGCTTGGGTATTAATCTTGCAACTGCAGACACAGTTATCATATTTGATTCAGATTGGAATCCACAAAACGATTTACAGGTTTGCGGCATATGATTCTTATCGCACACTTTCTTTTAGCTCATTAAATTCTTTATTGCGTTATGTTAGTGTTAATAATTGCCTTTTAATATTATTTTGCTCAACAGGCAATGAGCCGTGCTCATAGAATTGGGCAGCAAGAAGTAGTTAACATTTACCGGTTTGTTACTAGCAAGAGTGTTGAGGAAGATATATTGGAGCGGGCTAAGAAGAAAATGGTATGCTATACTGCAAAGATTTTTCACCGTACATGGTTTTATACTCCTTTTCATGTGTATATTGTCCTATAATTTTTTTTTTCCTTTCTGCAAATTTAGTTGTTTTACATGTTATAGTGTTCTAGTAAATTAAAAGTTGTTGCTTGTATGCACTTGTTATTTGGATTTATGGAGTGGTGTTCATCTGAAGGTGGTGGATAGTTCTTATTTAAGTTTTCACTTTATGATGTTTCCTTTTTAGGTTCTGGACCATTTAGTTATTCAAAAATTAAATGCTGAGGGAAGACTGGAGAAAAAGGAAGCAAAGAAAGGAAGTTCTTTCGATAAAGTGAGTTTATGTAAAGAACCACTTCTGACAATTCTACTGTTTTATTCCGTGTGCCTCCAATGCTCTAATTTTTCCATACCGGACCATATGTCTTATGATTTTCTTTTTAGTTATCTCTGCGCATGTTTTCCTATTTTTTGTAGAATGAGCTTTCAGCAATTCTGAGGTTTGGGGCAGAAGAACTTTTTAAGGAAGACAAAATTGATGAGGAAAGCAAGAAAAGGCTTCTTAGTATGGATATTGATGAGATTCTTGAAAGAGCAGAGAAGGTTGAAGACAAAGTAACTGAAGGAGAGGAAGGGCATGAGTTATTGAGTGCCTTTAAGGTGAGATAGCATGACTCTTCTGTTGAATAGTAGATTAGACATTTTCTTTTCCAGTTTTTCATTATATCCACATTCTTTACAATGCTGAATTGTTAGTGTGAGGTCCCTCATCACCCTTTATATGTCTGCTTCTTTTTTCCTATAATTAAGTTTGGTGGTTTATTCTTGACTTATTTCATATCTGATTCTTGCAATATTTTTTCTCTAATTGCTGCCCTTGTGATCTGAATCATTCTTTTTTCATCATTGCAGGTGGCCAATTTCTGTAGTGCTGAAGATGATGGAACTTTCTGGAGCCGGATGATAAAGCCGGAAGCTGTTGTGCAAGCGGAAGTATGCAATTTTCTCTGATGAATTCGAGTTCTCTTATAAGTACTTCAATGTGATAAGTTCTTCTTTTTGTTTCTTTTTTCTTCTAGGATGCTTTAGTTCCCCGAGCAGCACGAAATATTAAAAGTTATGCGGAGTCTATACCACCCGAAAGGATTAATAAAAGGAAGAAGAAAGAAGTTGAATCTCAGAAAGACTGTCAAAGCGACGGAGAGCGGATACTACTCACTCTCTTCCTGTGCTTGAGGGTGCTACTGCTCAAGTGAGAGGATGGTCTTACGGGAACTTACCAAAAAGAGATGCGACACGGTTTTTCCGCGCGGTAAAGTTATTTCACTCATCTACTTACCAAAAAGAGATGTGTTTTGATGACCATAAGAAAGCTTGTTACTTTTGTAGGAAAAAAGATATATTTTAATAGTGGAGGAAAAGAGCATGGAGAATAAATACCCCCCGAGAAAAACTGTCCCCCACTCATAAGCGTGTGGCGAAATCCAATGAGTATCCATCATTAATAATGATCAGTTCTACTGGATCGAAGGATTTGACACCTTCAAGAAAATAACTAGGATAAAAAATAATGATTAAATTTTTTTTTCTCCTGATTCCTAAGGACTTAAATAAGATAAAATTAGTTGATATCTCAACACGACTCATGAACTTCAATTCTAGCTCTAGGCTTCTAGCCTTTAATAATTTACTCCAATTACTATTGTGGTGAGATGTTGAAATGTTAAGTTGAAAGTGGACTCTGTTCCGGAGTATATGGATTGACTTCTCTGAGCTGATTAGTATCTCATAGATTTGCTGTTCAACTTTTTTTCCTTTTGTTCATTCTTTTGCTGTCTGCATCTTTGTTGGTATCTTTATCTTACTGATGCTGACCTAAATTAGGTTAAGAAGTTTGGAAATGATAGCCAGATAAGCTTGATAGCTGAAGAAGTTGGTGGAACGGTTGAAGCTGCTCCAACTGAAGCTCAAATTGAGCTTTATGATGCTTTAATTGATGGTTGTAGAGAAGCAGTTAAAGGAGAGACTATGGACCCAAAGGTTTGTCCCTTTGTTATATATATGCTGGTCTATAGAGTTGGAAATTTTGCGGGTATTGCTGCTGAAACTTGTTATAATATTCCATTAGGGTCCGCTGTTGGATTTTTTTGGTGTACCTGTAAAGGCTGATGAAGTGTTGAGTCGTGTTGAAGAACTTCAGCTCCTTGCTAAGCGGATCAGCCGATATCAAGATCCCATCTCTCAATTCAGAGCACTTGCATATCTCAAACCGTCGACATGGTCTAAAGGGTGTGGCTGGAATCAAAGTAAGTAAACATTTTTTACCTTCTAGATGCATTAATTTTTCCTCGTTGCCTGTTGTATTTCTAATAAGCTTGTTAACGTAGTTTTTGAACTTTTTTCGTTTTCCTTGTGTGGGGATTGGCTTGGAATGTGTAATGTTGTGGGGAAAAATGTATGTGCTTATCACTATGGTTGGTTGCATAACCTTTTCCTCTTCGATATCATCAGAGGATGATGCAAGGCTGCTGCTTGGAATTCACTATCATGGATTTGGCAATTGGGAAAAGATAAGGTTAGACGAAAAACTTGGTCTTACTAAGAAGATTGCTC
Source organism: Rehmannia glutinosa (assembly GCA_016081115.2). NCBI lineage: Eukaryota > Viridiplantae > Streptophyta > Magnoliopsida > Lamiales > Orobanchaceae > Rehmannia > Rehmannia glutinosa. The sequence goes on from CM071936.1 coordinate 2,224,362, forward strand.
CGGTGGAACTTCAACATCATGAAACGTTCTTACCTCGAGCCCCCCAACTGAAAGAACGAGCTTCACAGCTTTTGGAAATGGTAGGCTGAATGTGTCATTAATAAACCATCCCCACCCCATCAAGTTGACAGTGGAACTCCTATTGTTCTGTATTATATTTGAGTTTGGCTTTGATTGGATTGAGAGTTCATTACAACAGAGCTTTCTCTGATTAACCCAAATCTTTTATCATGAACCTCTAACTACATTCTTTAAATCAGTTGCTTTGGCTTTTCTGAAACGCATGATTTAAAGGATGAGCATTCTCTTCTTTCTGTGGAAGCGAGTAGCACGGTATCTAATTTGGTATTGGGATAATTGAAGTAAATGTTTAGATGTTTTTTATGATGCTGGGGGCATAAAGTAACAATTTTCCCTGGCGTGAATGCAGATATCTGGTCATGTTATGTTCAAGCTCTCTCTAATGATTATTAGGTCCCAAATATTTAGGATTATAAGTGTCTTTATGCGATTTAACTAGTTCCATTGATTGTCCAGTTGTTATTCTTCAGCTTTGGAAATAGACCTCCCATCTTAACTTTTTGTCAGTGGATTTCACCTGCATTTTCACACCTCTAAATGCATATTAAAGGATTGTAATTGTGCCTATAGAATAGCCTAGTTTGGAGTCCACTGGCTGAAGCATTATCCTCAACATTGTTGAACCGATAGCATCTCCGTGGGTTTTTATTTACATATTTTATATATCCTTCTTCTGCTGCTGCTGCTTCTGCTTCTTATTCTTCCCTTTTCTTTTCCAGTCCTTTTCTTCTTTTTCTGAGGGTTGGAATTTATCTATGACTTTCCAAATTTGTTGGCTATCTTTAACTTATAGCCTGTATAATCTGTTGACTGTTCTCAGGAAGTTGTAGCGGTTGGTGGGAAGAATTCTGTTGTGAAAGTTGGCCGTAAGAATGTCAAAAAACAGAAAGAATCTTTGATATCATCACGTGGAAAAGGGAGACAAGGGAAACCTGAATTTCCTAGTGTGAATTTTCAATTAAACAAAAAAAGAGCTCCAAAATCGCAGAAGATTGAGCCTTTAGTTAAAGAGGAAGGTGAAATGTCTGATAATGAAGAAGTTTACGAGCAGTTCAAGGAAGTGAAGTGGATGGAGTGGTGTGAGGATGTCATGATGGATGAAGAAAAGACTCTAAAGCGTCTTCAAAAACTGCAGTCTACTAGTGCAGATCTGCCGAAGGAAAAGGTATGTTTGAGTATCAGCTGGCACATTTCCACCATTGCTTGGTTATCTTGTTATTGTTGAACTTTGCTCCTAATTAGCTACGATGTCAGGTGCTTTCCAAAATTCGGAATTACTTGCAGCTTATTGGTCGAAGGATTGACCAAATTGTTTCAGAGTATGAACAGGAGTCTTATAGGCAAGAAAGTACGTGTTATCTTATATCATTTCCTTTTAATGCTGTTTTCCCCTTGCACTTTCTCTCTCTAGATATCTACATGCCTGCTAGATTAGGGGGAAGGGTGGGAGTGTGAATTCGGAGGAAATTGTTTTCTCAGGGAAAAAACAACATTGGCAGATGACTTGAACGAAGAATGAACAGACATCAGTGCTGTTTTAGAGACCTTTTCTTTCGCAGAATGGTTTAATATAGATTTTGTCTTTTTACAGGGATGACCACAAGATTATGGAATTATGTATCTACCTTTTCCAATTTGTCTGGTGAGAGACTTCAACAGATTTATTCTAAACTTAAACAGGAGCAACCTATATCTGGTGTGGGACCATCCCACATCAATGGCTCTGCTCCTGGGCATCAAACAGTCCCATTTATGCATAGGGATCTTGATGTGGGGAAATTTGAAGCTTGGAAACGGAGAAAAAGAGCTGAAGCTGATGCCTCTCATGTTCAGCATCCACATCAAAGACCTTCAAGTAATAATGGGTCATGGTTACCTGATCCGAACTCTACTGGAATTCTCGGACCGCCACCATCTGATGGCAGACAATTCATTAATGGGAGGCCTTACAGGATGCAACAGGCTGGCTTTCCTCCAAGACCAGGTTTCTCATCTGGTATCAAGTAGATTTTGGGACATCTGGGAATGGCCAAAGGCTAGCCCGTTGTTTGTGTGAAGTCCATGATTTCTTTCTCACTAGCTTCACTGCTCCGGGGATCTTTTTTGTCTGGAGATTTTCGAGCCATCGGAATACCAATTTTGCTGTATCCCTTTCAGGGCTGTAGTTGATTTGAAGCTTACTGCATCTGTCGAAACAGGTGAATGCAGAAAATTCTGAAGATCACCTGATGTTTGGAGGCTGACATGAAGAGAGAGACACTTGGAAAAATCCGCTTATAACAATTCTTTTTGCTTTTTTTTTCATAATATTAATTTAGTTTCAAATTTCTTTGCGTAAATAGAGGGTAGTTGGAAGAATGCGATGGTCATTTGTGAAGCACCACGCGGAAAAGACAATTTTCGTATGTATAATGGCCTTATAAAAGTGTAAATGACAATTTTGCTCGATAGACCAAATTTTCTAAATGCAATTGGCAGTTTTGCGTTTATTTAATTTTAGCTTGGTTGTTAAGTGGTTTCTTGTGAGTGATCCTCTTATTAAATAAATCAGGTTTTGCTGCTGCAATAATTCTCAAGCTGGCTTTCATACATTTTGGTAGTGTGGATGCTCTATATAGGACAGTGCTCCTTGAGGCATGCCTTTCCATCGGGTTGTTCCTTTAAAGACTAAAGAGGCTTCCCCGATAGGAAGAGCTTGGTTAGACATTACAGAAATGTCCCATGAGAAAGGATGGTAACCTTAGAATCAACCAGTTCTTGTTCGACTATTTAACATATGAAGCGGTAAGCTTGCTGGCTGAAAGAAAGATCATCAGAAGTAAAACCACCAAGATAGGCATCTCATTGGAGCTCTCTTCTCTTTCACATGCATATGTATGTGTATAAATAAATGACGTATGTCGGTCTGCTTATGTATATGTGTAATTTGAGAATCTGCTGTGCTGATCTCTGATTGTAAATGAAAGAGTGGTTTGGGTGTTTTGAACTGATATGACACTTTTTGAGTATGTCTTGCAGGAAGATTGCGCAACGCAGTAAAACGTTGCAGGTAAATGAGAAATTTGAATTTGTATTTTTGTTAGTATTATTCTAATCTTGATGAATGATGGTTCTTAAGTTCCTTTTAATTTCACAGCCGGAAGACTATGGATTGAGGATTGCGCTGAGAAGCTCCAGTATAGCTAGCTACACTCCTTTGTAACATGTGATGATGTGTTCTACCTTTGTAATGTGCGCGACTAGTGTTTTTCCTTGTCAAGCAGTTTGATGATTATGAGGTGTTACAATATATTATTATATGCTGAATCTCGTATGCATTTGAAGAAGCACAGTTATGTTAGAATTTGATCAGACCTAGCAAGCAAAAGTATTCTGTTTTGGTTCGACCTGTTGTCACATGTGCAATACAGATGGTAATTGTTGCAGGAAACGGATGATGTGCAAATTCGAGTTGTCAACCATTTCGAAATTCAAATATTCAGTTAGTTTGGATTTGTTTAGAATTGAAGTACTGAAATGGGAATGAGACTTAACAAAAAGTGGGGTTAAAAAAGATGAGAAAAAAAAAAAATCTCTAACATGGGCAGATGGTCTGGTTTGACATTTCCTTATAATCGACTTGATGAAATTCATGCCAACGGTATACTCCTGCTTGTGTTTCATGGCTAATGTTCTTTCCAACATTCTAGTGAAGTTTACTGTTTATTTGTTGCTAGTTTTGCAATTATAATTGATCCTAAGTGATTTTAACAAATGTTCACTTTTGTGCTGAAATAGGATATCATTCGGGCCATGTGTACATCGGCTTTAAGAATTTCAAGAAAAATGAAAACAAATAATCATTTACCAGAAACAAGCTAGGCTAGTTTTCTTGCACCCTTAGTATGGGAAGTGCAAGAGATGAGACATACATAATTACACACTATCTGGCAAATGGAACACACAATTTTATTTGTCTTAATGGCCTCACACAAAAGATAAAACAAGTAAGAGTATTGAGAAGAAAGCAAAGATAAAAACAAAATGGAAACTTTTGTTTGTGTGGCTTGTGTTACCATAGAAGATATTGTGGTTGAAAGCCCTTTATCACGTTATCCTTCACATATTGTTTTCCACCTCAAGCTTTTTGAGAATTTTCTATGGTGTGCATTAGGTGTGTAATTTCTAGTAGTTTTTGATATCTTGCTTTTGTACTTGTGCTCCTTGTATTTTGCTATATTTACATATTAAGCTAAATCTTGGTTCTAACTATTATCATTAGGGTTGTGGAATAGTTTAGTTTGTCTCATGTGTGTCCTTGTGACCAGCATGAAGACTATATATCTAGATATATTGTGCATCTCCAAGTTGTGCAAGAAATTTTCTTCACTAAATGTAATTGCAAAAACACCTCTTTAGTATACATTTATCATAGTATTTAAAGACTTAATCAATTTAATCTAAAAAAAATTAGTCATTCAGTTTCTTTGGTCCTTCACCGCCACACGACCCACACCTCTCAACTTATTTAAAAAAATAATTTAATCTAAGGGACAATTTTGTTTAGTTTACTAATGACATATGTTATGAATGTAGAGATGGAGCCAAGGAGGGCTAGCAGCAACGACTGCCTCTTTCAACCTTATTTTTTTCCTAATTAATATAAGTATTTGTATATAAAATAATTAAATTTTATGATTTTCCCTCCTAAAAAATAAAAAATACATATTTATCTATTAATTTCAATAAAAGAATAAATCTAGCACCCTTAATCTTTATTTTCTGGCTCCGCCATTATGTGTGAATTTGATCATGTATTGGACTTAAAAGCACAACTTTCTTACTTACACGTCAATAATTTTACCAGATGTAGTATTGTTTTCAATCGTCATTTAAAAAGGGACTAAATTAATGTACATTAACAAAAAAGGCTAAGCATAACTAAAATTTTGTCAGGCTATTATTACTATATAATGACCCATCGATAATCCTAAAGAGGGTTCAAAGGCCTGGAAACTAAAGTCCAGTGGGCCGAATGGAAATATAATTGAAAAGCAAGGGCATGACTGCAAAACCACAAAATTATTTTATTACAAATAGACAATTTCACCTAAATTATATTATTTTTATATTTTTGGTGACGTCATTCATTCTTAGCCGCAAGATTGACATTGGTGGAACCTCTTATCTGCCACGTGTGGAGTCCCATGTGGGACCCACACAGAACCGTGATTGGTCTCCCGCGCTTCTTATAAAATTTTGTACACTCACTCTTTGGCATTTTCATCCTTTCCCCATTTCTCTTTTTAGTTTCTCTCTGCAAATTCCATAAGGGAAAGTCCACTGTTTCCACAGAGGTATTGCTACTACCACTCTTTTCTGAACTCTTATCTCTGTTTTAATTTCTTGAATTTAATCTGCTCTTTAATGGGTACATGTACATACCATGCATGCATATGGGATATATATATTACAAATTTACAATCTTGAAAGTATTGTATGTTTTTAATGAAAATAAGATTGAAAGATGAATTTTTTTAAAAAAAAAATTCTGGTTTGAAATTCTTGTATGGATGGTGTGTTATCACTGATCATTTTGACCATCGGATGGTCTTTTGTTTATCTTTATTTCATTGAAATACTCTTTAGAAGCAAGATTAATTTTTTTTTAATTAGAAAATTTCAAGAAATTGATTATTTTGTACCACTTTTCAAAATTATTTTGTGTTCAAATTTTTTTGAGATGAGAAATTGAGAATCTTGTGTGGAACTGAAAAAATAATGCTTTTACTTTACACTTTCTTGAGATTTCTATAGACAAAAGGCAGTACACCTTGTTGGATAATTGGTTTTAATTAGAAAGTTTGATTCTGTTTAAATACTAATAGATGGTTGTAAAAGAAGATAAAAGATGATTTTAACAGATTTTAGAAAGGGTGTGATACCACTGTAAAACTCTAGGAAATAATTAGTTTTAATTAAAAAGTTGATTCTTTTAAATACTAAAAATTGGTTGTAAAAGGAAGATCTGATGAACAGATTTGCTGTTTCTGTAATAGGAAATATAGTTGAACATAGTCGGTCAAATTGAAAATTGGAATAGAGGACCTTCAACTTATTAATTCCATAAGAATCACTTGTTTAAATAAATGAATCGAGCTTCAAAAAACATAGTAATGTTCAAGCTTCAAAAATTGTGTTTGATTATTAATCGATTGTTAATCGATCGAGTTCTAAAATTTTTTAGTCGTGTCGAAGCTCTCTCGAGTAGTTTGATATTTTTAAACATACTTTACTCCCTTTTTACTAATTGATTCGAGCTCAAGCCGAGCTTTATATTTTATCGAACGAAAAACTGTGTTGAAGCCTGGTTCGTTATGTTCACGAACCAAGCTCAAACAAGCTTTTAATAATCAATTTCGAGTCGAGTATCGAGTAGCTTGGTTCGTTTTTCAGCCCTTCCTATTTATATATATATTTTTTGAATCAAATTATCAATTTCTTGCAAATCTTCGAGGAATTTCCTAAATAAGGATTTGATACATAACTGAGTTTTGTGCTATCTTTTGAAGTTTCGAGTGGACAAGATGGACTACGTTAATGGACCTGGAAGGAACCACCTCTTTGTTCCGGGGCCCGTCAATATCCCGGATCAGGTCATTCGTGCAATGAGCAGAAACAATGAGGATTACCGCTCTCCAGCTATTCCAGCACTTACCAAAGTCCTGTTGGAGGATGTGAAGAAGATTTTTAAGACCACTTCTGGAACCCCATTTCTCATTCCAACAACAGGTACTAATTTGAACAAGCTTTTTTAGTGTATAATTATGTCCATGTGCTTTACACTTATTATCATTTGTTTGTGAGTACATGTGTTTTTGCGTGTTATCAGTAGGAGTAGGGGCGTAAACGAATCAAATAGTGTCGAATATGTTATTTTTTCAAACTTGCTTGAATTTTTGTCGAGCTTTAAATATTATGTTTGAATTTAGTTTGATTATTAATCAAATCAAGTTTGAACGAGCTTTAGATGAACCGAACACGAATCGAGTTTGGGTAGCTTTACATATATTTTATTGTTATTATTAGGGATAATTATAAAAAAAAACCTGAGGTTTGGGCTAATTACAAAAAAATCCAAAGATTTTTTAAAATTACAAAAACTCCATTGAGGTTTGATTTCATCTACACTTTTCCCTCTTACTAAGAAAAAAATTTCAAAACCCCCTTGACATCTATAAATATTACAGTTTATCATTTATTTAACAAAATCAAACTTGAGGGACCTTTTTGTAATTTTGAAACATCTATAGTTTTTTTTATAATTAACCTAAACCTCAGGGGTCTTTTTAATTATCCCTATATTTCATTATATTTTCACTAATCGAGTTGAGCTTGAGCTAAGTTTCATATCTTATCTAACAATAAAATGTGTTCAAACAAGCTCAAATGAGCTTTTAACGATTGAAATAGCTTAGTTTGTTTTTCAGCCTATTACAGTGTTAATAATAATTATGTGTGTTCTCTAATGCATTAGAAACATATTATGTGTGTAAGTGGAGATATTCTGCTTTGACTAGTTATAAATTCTTGTAGTTGATTGCAAAAATTTTAGCACCAGTTTTTAATTTAAATTAGAGTGTTTGCTAAACTCTACCAAAAAGCCTTTTGTAATATGTGATTCTCAACTATTTTTTCAGCCCATTAGTTTGAAATAACTTTTTTATTAGAATTTATAAATTCTTGCAAAAATTTTAGCTACCTTAATCTTCAATCTGTTAGAAAGTACTGACAGCTGCACCAAGTTGTGCTTCTTTTGAGCTATAACAGATAAATTCCCATGTCATCTCATTTTAGGCCATTCTTTCTTTGTATACCATCAGGTAATTAATCTTAATTTGCTAATTGAAGTTGTTGTCTTGGGACAGGGACTGGCGCGTGGGAAAGTGCACTCACAAACACATTGTCTCCTGGTGATCGGATTGTCTCCTTCCTGATCGGCCAATTCAGTTTGCTGTGGATCGATCAGCAACAACGCCTCAAGTTCAATGTTGATGTTGTTGAGAGTGACTGGGGTCAAGGTGCTAATCTTGACGTTTTGGCCTCAAAAATCGCGGAAGACACAGCACATACCATTAAGGCCATCTGCATTGTGCATAATGAGACGGCAACTGGAGTTACCAACAACTTGGCTACTGTAAGAAAAATCCTCGGTAAGCATTCTTCTTGTATACGTTCTTATCAAATTTGTCAATGGACTATTCATGAAAATTGTTTTTTTGGTTAAATTATTCTTTGATTTACAATAAGTAGTTCTCAAGGAAACCTGATTTTCTAACAAAATGATTCATGACCAGTTTGAATGAAGATTTTTTTTTTTACCTAGCATATAGTTTATGGATATAAACACTCTCAATTAAAAAAAAACCATAGAGCAAAAAAATGGTTTTGCTAATGGTACAAAAATAGTTTTACCAAAATGATGATCAAAATGAAAAAAAACCATGTCAACTGTGATTACTTTAAATTTGAAAGGAACTATTGAATGTTTTAAAAAAAAAATGATTGTCGAGGGTTTTTGAAAAAAGTAATTTTTAGTGTTTTGAAATGTCAAATTAAGCTTTTGATTCTAAAATCAAGGGGGGTATTTAAAATCTGCTTCTGGTTTTTTTTTGAGATATGTAATAAACCTTACAACTTATTTTGTAAACACTCTTTTAACTTAATCAACTTTCAGTTTCTATTTGCAAACACTACCAACTTCTGATTCTTAACTGTTTTTCATTTCTGTTACCATAAATCGCTTCTTTTTAAAGCAAAAGCTTTTGCAAACCGTACCTAGTTTCATGCTAAAACTCTATGTTATCTTGCTGCTTATTGTTCTCACATAAACTGTATCATAACATGTCCAGAGATTTTTTTTAAATACTACAGCGCGACATGTTTATAAAAACCGTAAGATTTTAATCAAATATCTATCTGTCAGATCATTATCAGCACCCAGCACTGTTTCTTGTTGATGGAGTGTCCTCCATCTGTGCACTTGATTTCCGCATGGACGAATGGGGAGTAGATGTGGCTCTTACTGGTTCACAAAAAGCTCTTTCTCTTCCCACTGGAATGGGAATTGTGTGTGCTAGCCCAAAGGCTCTTGAAGCCACTAAGACTGCAAAATCAGTCCGAGTTTTCTTCGACTGGAATGATTACTTGAAGTTTTATAAATTGGGAACATATTGGCCTTACACCCCTTCCATTCAGCTTCTCTATGGGCTAAGAGCAGCTTTGGATCTCCTTTTTGAGGAAGGACTTGACAATGTTATCGCAAGGCATGGTCGACTTGCTAAGGCAACACGGTACACCATTTTCTTGACACTCCTGCTTTTTATTCAGGCTTGCTCATATGAAAGTTGTGACTTATTCCTGTTAAAATCGGGGTTACTTACAAAAAGTACCCTTAAAGTTCAGGATAATTACAAAGAAGTCCAATTATCTTTTAACCAAATAACATTGCTTCTTATATTACGATTTGCAGTCTCAAGACTCAAGAGTGTGTTAATTTGTAAGGGATAATTACAAAAACACCCCTGAGGTTTGGGTTAATTACAAAAAAGCCCAGAGATGTTTCAAAATTGAAAAAAAAAACTTTAGGTTTCATTTTGCCTTAAATTTAAAGGGGGTAACTGTAATATTTTTGTAAATGTGAGGGGGTTTTTTGAAATGTTTTTGAAAATCGCCGGGATAAATGTTAGACGGAATCAAACCTCAAGGGTTTTTTTGTGTAATTTTCAAAGAACTCTGGGTTTTTTGTAATTAGCCCAAACCTCAAGGGTGTTTTTGTAATTATCCCTAATTTGTATATGAAAGATAACTGGATTTTTTTTTGTAATTAAGCTGAACCTCGGGTAGTTTTTGTAATTTATCCAAAATATCGCTTATTGTAATTTTTTGTATCTGTAGGTTCGTTATTTTATATTTGTCGACTTCTTTTTATCTGAACCGTTTTGGTTTTCTACTCTTGCCATGAAAATGCAGACTTGCAGTGGAGGCATGGGGCTTGAAGAACTGCACTCAGAAGGAGGAATGGTTCAGTGACACAGTCACTGCTGTGATTGTTCCGTCATACATCGACAGCTCGGAAATCGTTAGAAGGGCATGGAAGCGTTACAACTTAAGCTTAGGCCTGGGGCTTAACAAGGTTGCTGGGAAGGTTTTCAGAATAGGACATCTTGGGAATCTGAATGAGGTTTGTTCTCTGACTTTCCATCATATGATGCTGGTAATTAGATCTATTCGACTTAGGGAGACTTTTGCAAAACTTTTCGCTTTTAGAGAAAATGATTTACCGTAGCAGAAGCTAGATGTAGTTGAGAATTAAAAGTTGATAGTGTTTGCAAACTAGAAGCAAAATCAGAAATCTAAAGCACTCCTCCCCTGTCAGATTCTGATTATATCATGCCGAATCAGAAGCTGAAGTTGGTATTAAAACAAGGGATAATTACACAAATCTCCCTCATGTTTGGGCTTATTACAAAAAAACCCAGAGGTTTTTTAAAATTACAAAACAGCCCTTGAGGTTAACAAAATACATTTCAAAAAACCCCATCATAGTTACAGAAATATTACAATTACCCCCTTAAATTTAAGATAAAAGCAAACTTGAGGGGCCTTTTTGTAATTTGGAAATATCTTTGGGTTTTTTTGTAATTAGCCCAAACCTCAGGGGGTTTATTGTAATTATCCCTTAAAACAATAAAAAACTACTTTTTTTCAAGTCAAAAAGCTGATAATCACTTTTTTTAAGTGTTTGCAAACGCTCCCTTAATTTTTAGTGAATCAAGTTTATCTTTAACACAAGTTACTGCATTTGGTTACGTTCTTGATCAATCCGTTTATCCATCATAATTACGTGACTTTGTTTAACCAACGTCGTTGGTTCGTGCAATTGATGCAGTTGCAACTACTGGGATGTCTTGCTGGAGTGGAGATGGTGCTGAAAGACGTCGGTTATCCAGTGAAGCTGGGCAGTGGGGTTGCAGCTGCTTCTGCATTCTTACAGAACTCCACTCCTTTGATTCCTTCCAGGATTTGATTTGTTACAACTATTTTCCCTTCTGTCATATGGTTATACTGTAAAAATGCTCAGTTTCCATCTCTTCTGGCTTTGTATTTGGTTAAGTGTTTCTTTATGGATGGACCTTTTTGTATCTAAAACTTCATATCCAAAAGCTGTTCTTCTTTATGTCCTGCTACACACACACACCATACTATCATAGGTAAAATTTTACTATGTCACAGGGGCTTGATAAAAAGCCAAGTTTTGCTTCATGGACTTTAGAGTAAATTACAAAAAGGGATAATTATAAAAAAACCCCTAAGGTTTTGGATAATTATAAAAAAATCCAGTTATGTTTCGAAATTACAATAAAAAAAAAACCTCGTGTGTGATTTTGTCTTAAGTTTAAGAGGCAATTGTAATATTTTTATAATATTATGGGAATTTTTGAAATATTTTTTTCTTATGAAAGATAAAATGTAAGACGGAATCAGGAGATGAGGGTGTGTTTTAACCCCGTTACCAACCCTAATTTCATTAGTACCTAATTCATTTAAAAAAAAAGCTAGTACGTAAAAGTGAAAACTAGAAATTTCAATAAGGGTCTAGTCATGATGACCGACCCTAGCTCGACCCTAAAAATTTGAGGGATGACTCATATTTTATAGATCATTATAACATGAGGGCTTTTTAGCCCGGTTCTTTAGGCTAGGGTTCAAGATCGGAATAAGTTGTACCTTAGATTTTAGCAAACCCAATTCCCACCTTATTGACATCTCTAATGAAATCATATCAAATTGACATTTATATAAAATTTGGGTACCAAGACTTGATTCCCAAGTTTTAACCGTCCTCAATTATAAATACAAACAACTGGAGTCCAGGTAGTGTTGTCTACTTTCATCTTGTGGCCTAAGGCTCAAGTGTTGCTGAAGAGCGAGAAAAAACCAAAACTACTGTCAGATTAATAGATTTTGAGAGACAAAGAGTTGAGATAGAAGCGGAGATGGCGAGGGATAGCTGTCTGGCACGGGTGACGGCGGGCTTCGCCGTCGGCGGTGCTCTTGGCGGCGCCGTCGGTAACATATCTACTTTATCCGGCGATTTTTTTCTAAACCTCTTTCCCCTTATAAACCCTAATAAAATGATTCTCTTGATTTCGAATTTCGTTATATTTTTTAATAAGCAACCAGTGTATTGATGGCGTGCGGGTGACAAGGCCTTGCTGCATATTGTGCTCGAGTGATTGTACTTTTCTTCTGGCATTGTCAAATTTCTTGCTTAGGATCAGTATTTTCCAACAATTCAATATATTAGATAAGCATCAACCAAATAATCTAAATCAAAATATGACTTTTCTTCCTTATTCAAGTAATATCAAATTAGGAAGGCCAAATCTATGTCATATCAGCTAGTTTTGTAATGATCCTTGGTTAAATTTATTGATAATCTTCTGCATGATTAAGTTTATATTTATGCATCCTAAAATAAATGAATATGTGCTATTATGTGCAGGGGCTGTTTATGGAACTTATGAGGCTATAAGATTCAAGGTATTGTTTCTATCCACCTCCAAAATATTTAATTTCTGGTTTGGGTTGGATGGCTTTGAATCATTCTGAGTAATTCTTCTGAATGTCTTTAATGTTCTTATGTTGCTTTTCTTTACAACTAACAATTGAGTTTACATGTGCATAAACTGTACCTTGTAATATTGCAACTTCTCAGAATAAATGTGTATCCTAATTGCCTATATAATCGTTGTATACTTGTATGCATGGTTAATAGGACTTTGTGAGAGATCATGTTAATGATTTTTAGTAGTTATGGTGGATTTGTACGATATTCGCTGCCAGCATTGAATGTTAGCTTGCCACAGCTTTCGGGTTTATGTGTTGTTGAGCTATGTTGTCGACCAAATTTGTTTACCGTGATATCCTTGTTATAGCTTAGAGCCGGTGTTGGTCTTTGCAACGGTAAATTTCATGCCACCCAAGTGGGTAGCTACCCACTTGGGTGCATGGCCCTTGTATCAAACACACACCCATGTGGGTGTGGGTGTGTGATGATCCAAGGATCACGACCCCATGTGGGTGGCCATCCACTCGGGTAGCATGGAATAGACCCTTTGCAACAGCGAAGTTATCTGCGAAAAATGTGCAAAAGCGAACCATTTGGTGCATGGCCCTTGGATCAGACACACACCCATGTGGGTGTGGGTGTGTGATGATCCAAGGATCACGACCCCATGTGGGTGGCATCCACTCGGGTAGCATGGAATAGACCCTTTGCAACAGCGAAGTTATCTGCGAAAATGTGCAAAAGCGAACCATTTGTGATTGAGCTCTGGTTGGATTTTGAAGTGAAAGTGATATATTTCTGAACATGCAGGTTCCAGGTCTTCTGAAAGTAAGGTATATTGGGCAAACAACGTTAGGGAGTGCTGCTGTTTTTGGACTTTTTCTTGGAGCTGGAAGCTTAATACACTGCGGGAAATCTTATTAGGCTTCTTATTACTGGATATTAGCTCTGTGTGCATCTGTTCATCATTTTCTTGAAGTTGTAATTTTTTATTTTTACTTTTTTAATAACAGTATTATACATTGTCATTGTATCTTCCGAAGAAAGAAAGATTTTTTCTCCAAAAATAATTCTGTTAATACAAAAATTTGTTAATGACAGTGTGTGTGTGGGGGGGGGGGGTGAGCGTGTGTTTCTTTCTTCCTTCCTTTTATCTCCTTTCAATTAATTTTTAGGATAATTACAAAACACTCCTGTGGTTTGGTTAATTAAAAAACAGACATGTTTCAAAATTACAAAAATTACCCTTCAGGTTTCATTTTGTCTTAAATTTGGGGTAACTGTAATATTTTTGTAAATATCGGGGTTTTTTAAATGTTTTCAAAAATCACCTGTGTAAGATGAAATCAAACCTAAGGTCTTTTTTTTTATAATTTTCAAGGAATTCTGGTTTTTTTTTTTTTTTTTTGTAATTAGCCCAAACCTTAGGGGTGTTTTTGTAATTATCCCTAATTTTTATACAAGTTTGAACAAGTTACTAGAATAACTGACATGACACAGTTTTTGTCATGAATACAAACTTATATTCAAGCTTATCTAGTCAAGATCAATTTTATATATTTTATATCATTTTTTAATACCATAAACTGATGTTCTAAATAGATAACAAAAAGAAAAAATTAGAAGCAGAGGGAAATCAGAGTAAACCGTTAAAGCCATAGATGAACTTGCTTATGGAATTTACAATGGAAGCTGCTCACAACCAGAGCCAGCATCCTAGCAAGAATTTACATTTCTCACCCTCAATCCCCTCACACAAGGCCCATCTTAGGGGAAAAATTGATCAAAGTGTAGTTAATCCATAAGAATTATGGAGGGTTAAAAAACCAAAAAAAAAAAGGGTCCTACTCTCTTCAAATGGCAACCCAGGCTTCCAACACTTGGAACATGAATGCCAACCTACTCAATATGACATTTCCTGTGACTGAAGCAGAGTTGCAATTGGGGCTAAAAGAATACCAAAGATATCATGTACATAGGATACCGTCAATCCAGATGTCAATGTGCTAAACCTCGCTTCCTACACCAATGCTCGACTTGTCAACCATCCGTACGTTGTACTGTTCGTATACTCTTGCCCGGTTCTCTGCCCACCATTGTTCTGCTTGCTTCTCACTAAATCGCTTCCGACTGCATTGAACCATTTCCAAACATCTTTCATTTATGCACAAAATAATTGTTACAATATAATCAAGCCACAACAGTCCTTTTTCCATTATCACTCATCAGCAAAAGCATAGTGAAAATCATGTGTGCTGTTCAGCAATAAGCTTCGAGCCCTCAAATCCAGATGTTTCTATACTTTATTCAATCTTATATACATATATACACACACACATATACATAGAGAGAGAGAGTAATTGATTTATACCTAGCTCTCGGTTGATAAGAGCGTCTTAGAGCTCACTTAAAAAAAAATACTATAATTCGCAGTTGTACTCATGCCATGGCTAGTGAAATTACCACAGATAGTAACTGACACCAAGATAGTAAGTTTCAGATATTAATGCTATGAGCTGGATACTTTAATATTTTGGACAGGCAGTAGAAAGGATACTTCATACCCTCAACTAATGGGCCTGGAGATCATTGACTGAAATCAGGAAAATATACACAAATAATGTGTATCAGCTCACTCTTTGGTCTAAACCCCAGGACACAAGCCCATGCCTCAATGCATTATATGGCTTGAGAATATGCAGATAACTGCCATCCAGTCACTTTATGAACGGCAATGCTATCGTATCAAGTATATCCCAGCATATTTAAATTAACAATTGCACGACAAAAAAGGTGAGGCTAAAGCTCCATGGAACATACCTGAAACGAACTCGCTTCAGATCCTTGAGCCCTCCAGGTAGGGAGGTAAGAGTAATATAAACCCCAGGCTCGTCTTGCTCAACCCATTCGTTTTCACTACGAGAATCACTTTCTTTTGTTCTATTTCCATTTCTCATCAGTGCTTCAGTGTGACCTTGCCTGTTGTGAACCAAACTGCGATTGCTTGCTGTGCTGGCTCCATTAGAAAGCAGCTGGTTGTTTGATTCATATGGTTGCAGTTCCTGGCCACTTATTTGACCATTCAGCAGATCCACAGAAGCATTTGAAACATCATTGGACAAAGGGGACCCAAGAGGAACGAAGGGTGGAGATTTGATGTTTCTAGCAGAACCCACAGGGAGCCTTTCAGCCATTTCCTTCAGCTACAATAATAGGTTACATCATTATAAATGCAAGCTATACAAAAAGAAGTACAAAACTAGCAGTAACCCGCAGACTAGTCTCTTGTACCATTCTAATTTTCCCAATAGCAATGTGTTATTATGTGCTGTTACTAACTTAGGTAGCTAAAAATAGATAAAAGTAAGACTATATCTTCCTATCAGGACATAGAACTTGAGGCAAAGGCAGAAACCTGAAAGAAGAACGAGGAAAATTATTTTTGTCCAAAAGAAATCACTGGGTTGGAAATAAGATGTTTCTCATAGACATATACCCTCATTCTTTCTGGGTAAACCAAATCCAAATTTTACTCCCTCACATATTTTAATTTCATGATTCAAATTTACACATCACTAATACTGAAAAAAATTTAGGATTTAGTAACCTTCAAAAATTAAATGGTTGTAATAACTTTTTCACAATGTGAAGTACATCAATCGATAAAAGTACAATTGTATTAATGGTGAAGTATGATACATTGAAGTACGAGTACCTTGATAAATTATAATTGTCTGATTGGCAAAGTGAAATAAAGTAACGGCAAATTCCATACTTGATATATTTTGGCGAATGACAGTAAATTGTTTATTTCGAGAAACTGACTCATCTGACAGGAAATTGTTCACTCAAACAATGGAGACGACAAATCACAATTATAGCAGGCTCTTAATATGTTGCGTTGCTTCACACGTGCGCAAGGCAAAACATGCTTTACACACAAAAGGACGAGCATTATACCCATAGCAGCACCTTTGCATATGAAATTCTTATCATTTCATGATGTAGGACTTGGTTCCACTTAGTGCATTTAAGCTTTATCACTTGAAGTGATACGCAATAATAGAAAGGCATCAACAAATAAGCAAAGTCATTCTGTTCGATGAAGACAGAGCCAATAAAGCTGAAATGACTAATAGGGGAAAAATGGTTCGAGAAGAACTCATCTCACATTTTATAGAAGATAACCTATGCATTGTATTAACACTGTTTAAGTCGCAAAATATAATTTTTGTTCCCGAAAACAAATGCAAGCAAACCCATATCTCGCAAACCTTAAAATATATGACCAGAAGTATTTGCCTTACTTGTGCAGTAAGCGACTTAATCACTTCTTTTGCTGCTTTGCATTTGGCAGTCTCTTCCCCTGCAATTGCTATTGCCTCCTTCAGCTGTTTAGTTGTCCTTTCTAGCTCTATCTCCTGAAGTTGAGCTTTGCTCGTAAGATTTTCCACCTGCCCAAAAGTGTGGCGAGACATTAAGAATTTCAATATGATCTCATACGGTTAAAGTAATGGGACAGAATGCATTCATATCCAGTAACCACATATTAAGTTAAAGAACCCAGCTCAACTCAACTTGGAGCCTTATCCTGTACAAGTTAAAGCTATCAAGTTCCATTAGTTTAATCCGAAACATGAACTACTCAGACAAGCTTCCCCTACTAAACACAGAGGACAAAAAGCAGCACAAAATTCTGGATTGAGAAAAATATAAAACTTAAAAAGTGTATTCCAATCCATATTCTTGAAAAGCACTCCAAATCCTATCAATTATGACATTTCCTTGAGAAATGAAAATAGCTGGAGAGGCGCCATTGAAGTAAACCCATCAGTCACCGGGACCATAAAACTGAAATAACTACTACAATGCCCTCTTCAGCTTGTACAAAAGATGTAGATAAAGTGCTGTCTCATCAGTCACGATATTAAAAAAATTGTAGCAACACATTTAACCCGAAGAGCCCAGTCCTACCATTTCCAAACAAGATGAAAGGATTTCGTACTTAAATAGAAGAAAGTTACATTTTCAAAACTCAACCGAAACAGACATCAGAGATAGAGGTGATTGCAGTTGATGAGGATGGTTAGGCTGCGATTGGATATGAGCGAGATTTCATTGAGAGAATTATTTTTGACCAAACATGCGATTATTTATGAAAATTTTCAGAAAATATACTATTCTCTCACTTTCACTTTTCTCATTTTTTCTTTCACCAATCACATCTACACATTTTTCACAAAAACTAATCATTATTACACATTCTCCCACAAATTTCACTATTCACTCACTCACGCATTTCTAACTACCAATCACATCCAATCATTATTTTACTATTTTTAAATCAAATCAACTTTCATTATTACATATCCATTCACACTCTCAAAATTTTCCAAAAACTTTCATCAGAAAATTTTTTTCACTATTCTCTAGCGAAAAGAAAATTTTCAAAATGAAAGCATATCCAATCGCACCCTTAGTCCTCCATCTCCTTCATATTCTCTAAGAATACACAACACACTCCAAATTAAATTGGTATAAGTGCCTCTTCAGCATTATCACTTGTTAAAAAGAAGAAAAATGAGGCAATTCCCAATGAGGTAATTGCTGATCAGTTAAAAAGTTTTTTCACCAGTTCCAATATATCAGTACATCCCCAGCCCATATATAAAACTTTGAGATGGGCGAGTGAGGAAGCAGAAATATAATAGAAGTGCAGTGTAAGTAAATGAAAGACTAGACGAACACAATGAATTACCTGTGCTCTTAATTTTATAACTTCCTGGTTAAGACTATCATTTGTCATTTTCACATCATCCAAAACAACCTTAGGTGATGTAAGTCCTCCCAAAGTAGGAGTTGGGGTAGTAGAACGAGGAGGACTGGCCCGTCTTGATATTGGTGATGTTGCTCGAGAAACAATTCTCGATCCAGGAACCGAAGCTGAGAAAAACTTTTTGGACGATCCAAATACTGGATTGAAGGACTTAGAGATATTATTCGCTCCCCATTGGGAACTTCCATTTGGGATTGGTGATACACGACTGCTATTGAATTCTAGTTTTTTGTTCTTCTTTGAAGAGCGGGTCTCCCCTTGTTTCAAGATTTCCATGGAAGAGAACCTAGCCAGCTGGGGACGAGATCTGATATCCAACTTCTCATCTTTGTCTATTATACCATTCATCCCGGGATTCATACTTCCTCGTCTGCTCACAGATGAATGAGATGATGTGTCAGTTTCAATAGCTTTTTTCAATTTATTCAGACAATTATCACAAACACGGTATGGTTTATTGGGATTTGGTGCCATAGAAGCCCTAAGTGACTTCTTACTGCTGCAGGAATGACAAAACACAAGCCCACAGTTGTAACAATTGTGGCGTTTTCTTTTGAAATTAAATGGTAGACGGCAACCGGAACACATGGACTGATCAACCCCTGAGACCCACTTATGAAGGCAAATAGCTGCAGTGAAATTAGTACCACATGCAATACTCTTTACTTGCTTGTCCTTTAAAGCTTCTACTAAAGTTGGAGAATTTCGGTCATCTGCATCACCATGACCCAATCTACCATTTGCTCCCTTCCCCCATGTATAAACTTCAGTTCTTGAGGTCAACACAGCTACATGATAGGCACCACAAGCTATCTCCTCCACAAAACTTTTCGCGAGTTTGCCTTCAACACGAGAAGGGAGCTTCCCATCAGCTTGAGGGTTCCCCAGCTGCCCATAAACTGGACTGCCCATAGTGTATATGTGGCCAGAGGTTGTAAGAGCAACTGTCAGGCTGTGCCCACAAGCAACCTGGCAAAAGGTTGGTTCAACCAGAGCAGCAACACAGGTTGGAACAAGTTTTGATTCCTTGTCACCGTGTCCAAGTCTGCCTTTGTCACCATCTCCCCATGTAAAAAGTTTGCCAGACGAACAATTACTAGAACTTGAGCTTCCAACCATAACTTCAACAACCGCAGCAGTATGCCAAACACCGCATGCTGCTCGTACAGTGCGAAGACCCTTTAGGGACTCCACTTCTCTAGGTATTGAAACACTTTCTCTATCTCCATGACCAAGAACCCCAAAAGTTCCATCACCAAAAGTAAACAACTGCCCTGCAGATGTCACAACAGCAGTATGCCAAGGCCCACATGAAATTGAAGATACATGAATCCCCTCCAGTGGCCCATTAACTCTTTTGGGAACCCAATGACTCACTTCATTCCCATGCCCTAGAAGGCCAAAATGACCATCACCCCAAGTGTACAAATCTCCAGAAAGTGTGACAGCACAAGAATGATATTCACCACATGCAACGAACTCGATATTAGTATTGCTAAGGGCATCAATTAGCTTAGGATGCAAGACATCAGAATCTACACCATGACCAAGCCTACCACCCAACTCCTCACCCCATGAAAATATCTCTCCTTGCTTGGTCACTAGGGAAGCATGTCGTCCGCCACAAGCTATGTTCTGAACATCTAATACAACTGCAGATTCCAATGCCTTGGGAAGCAATGAATCCATTTTGACACCAAAACTACTTCCCACTCTGTTTGGTCCACCACCCATGACGCCATCACCTGTTCCTTCTCCCCAAATGAAAACATCCCCCAAGGCATCAGCATCATCATGACCAGACCCTTGGCTTGATGAGCTTACAGCACTGGAGAGGCTTACTCTGAAGGCATCCACTCCCATACCTTTCATGTGACCATGCATGCCATCTGAACCTCCAGATGAAACGGAATGGATTGAACCACTGGCAGAATCTGAAGGGAAAAAGCCCTTGGATGGCACAGCATACATTATAACATCTGAAAATGCCTTATCCACACCGCTTTTAGGAGGACTATCATAAGGACTATGGAGGCGAAGTTGACCAGCACCATCCTGCTCAGGTGAAATGAGATTTATATAAGCATTTTTTCAAGAAGAAAATATTTACTCATAAATATTTTGAGTCCACATATCTCAAAAGTGAAATACACATGGCTACGCATGCAGACAGTTGAAAACAAACGTAGTTCACCTTCTGCAAGCCATCAGCACTTCCAAATGGGGAATTCAGTGGAGAACTTCTCCTAGTGTATGTTCTGGGACTAGTCGCTCCAGATGAAATTCCATCACTCCTTGATTCCGTTCTCCACTTACGCTGATGACCGCGGGAAATCAACGCCTTAAGCCCACTAAACCATACCTCTGCTTCTTCCTTGTCCTTGCATATCTACAAAAAGAGAATCAATGTAAAGAATAACAGTGCAAGGACCAAAATAATTGTTTTTTAAGGAACTTGGATATAACAAATGGATTCTCACCAAATCAAGCGATCTGTCATTATATATAAGAGAAAAAGACTGATATTCCTTCTCAGGCCGTGGGTACCTTTGAAAAATTGGCTGGCAGAGAAAAACAGAACATAAAAGGATAACCAAAAGTTAACCAAAAATATACGTTGAGACACAAAATTTGAGAACAAAGAAGAAAATTACTTAGATAAGGGCCTTTGCACTTAGCAGACATCTCCAATGAAACTTAAAATCATACCCACCATTTCATCTTCCAAACAGTCAACCAAGATTTTTCAAGTGGGATTCAGCGGAGAGTGGTGAAATGTTTAATTAATGGAAAAGTTTGACCTCTATGTGAATACAGGAAACATAGTCATAAAGGCCTCTATTTGGCAGAATAGCAGTGTCTTCATGTATCTCTTTTGACATTTTAGGACATGCATTGACATGCTTGTAAACTTATGAGAAAGTTGATACGGATAACATCGAGGAAAAATAGCCCAGCTGTCAGCCTCCAAGCATCACCTATCAGGGTAATAGTTGGTCCCAAAACCACAACTTAGGAAGCATTGTGTATGAATACCTAAAGTCAATAATATGTTGATAAAAGCAAGATTTAAAAAAAATAAAAAAATCCAATCAGCAGACAAGCACTGACTGGTAGATCACCAGACAAGGAATGGTGGAAACTTTTGGAAAGAAATGATTTTCTTCATTAAGGGGATTAATTAACAACTAATAGTGAATGCAATAAGGTGTGAAACATGCTCACCAAATCAGGGCATTTTCCAGCAAAGTAAAGAAGACATCCATTTTAGGACGGAAAGGCTAGCTAACTATATAAAAAAAGATACAGACACTACAAATGGAATCAAGTCTAAGATAAGGGAACATCACTCATTTGACTGATCTATATAATAGAAAACTTAAAGATCCATCCATCTTTATGGGAGTATCATTACATGCATCTATTGAATGACCACCTCACTAAAAGTTTGGTTGTCGGACAGGGAAGAAATTTAATTATCAGTGTCTCTAACACGACCCTCACTTGCAAGCCGTATTCTAATCTGGGCCTAATCACGTGGAATTTTTTTATTTTTCCTTTTCAGAAAAGGGTGGTGGCAACACTTGGACCTAGGGCCTCCTTGGAATGGTTTTGTAGCGCATTGAATGACCAACCCATCTAAAAGCTTAACATGTTAGATAGGAAATATCATTAATATATTAAGGTGTGTGACAGCATCAGACTTTGATTTATCAAATAATTACTCATATTTGCAAGCAGTTAAACACTTTTCAATGGCAAAGAAGAGAACTAAACAAAGACGGAGATCTAAGACACGTTACGCTTAACGATTGAACCAAAAGAACTGTTTTAAGACTACTTAGCATCTATCTAGTTCCGACAAACCAGATAACTGAATGCAACAGAGCAAAAAGATGTTACTGAGAATTAGGAGACTTACGGTCCGCTGGCCAGATATAATCCTGGATACATGACTAAGTTTAAGGTGTTTCTCTTCTTTACCGGAGAACCATATCAAAACAGACTCATCCTGAAATAAGCGCATCCAGTCATTAGTTTCCAGTGTGTTCTCAAGCTTGTCTCAGTAAGCAACAGAAAATTTGGGATAAAAACAAACACAGATTGGTCTCAATAAGCAACAGAAAATTTGATAAGTAACTTACGAACAACCTTATCAAAAAAGAAAAAGTAACTTAATAAATGCAATTCTGCCAAGCTTCATGAACTATGTGAAATAACTGAAATGTACATATCACTCTCTCTCACAATAGTGGATTGAGTTTGTATTGGTATTGCATCATTCGAAATGTACTTATCACTCTCTCTCTCACACAGTAGTGTAGTGGAATGAGTTTGTATTGATACTTATCAATCTTCCTCAATTTTTCTTTTTTTTTTTTTTTTGGTAAAATGACAGACAAGACCTCAATGCAACTCCATCAAGCCGTATCCAACTCAAATTATCCCCATATGCTCCCTTGCTACTTAGCAAAAACCCTAATTTTGTGATCACTGGCATAACACATTATTTATCATCTTCCAGAGCCATTGTATTTGCTTGGAGTTAACTGATGAGCCCACATGGGTAGCAGGAACAGACCTTGAGATCAATTCCACAAATACAAGGCCAGGAAAATTATGGAACAGTCAATGACTCTTATTATGGCAACCGCGGTGACGCGGTCGAACTTCAGAGATCTATATGTATCATTTTTAAGTTATAGTTAAAGCAATTCTTTGAGAAACATTGCCATCATAACTTTTGTATATGCGTTTTCATGTTATCATCTGGGATAATAGATAATTCTCTACCAATAGCTGCAACATTTAGCAGCTTATCAAAGTATGTGTTCATATTCCGCACTAGCTGCTCACATTCATCAGGTGTGTAATTACTAATTACCAACTATAAAGAGCTTTATATAATTCCTTTCCACCTCAGAACAAAAAGGAAGATGACAGGAGCTGATGAAATTTCATCCCAATCACATTTTACAGCACAAAGTAGAACGACAAAGAGCCCAAAAGTACAAGATCTACAACATTCTGGGCCTTACATTTGCCAGGCGGAACGGACAAAATTTAGGCTTTCCTCTTCTTCCATACTTGAGTAAGTGAGCACCTTTCTTTAGAGCAGTAATTGCCTGTTGTAAAAGCAATCAATATCTAAATTAAGCACGCGCAGCGTGCTTTGCGAGGAAACAAGCCAAATAAAGCAATATACCAAACATATAAGCTTGAGACATGAAAAATGACAGGAAAAGGTGTAATATATAATCGATGCAAATCAATGCAGGAATATACTTAAAGATTCACTGAATTCCACTATGCTCAAATTACATCAAAAGGCAGCAGACTATGAAGCTTAATTCCATCACAACTAGCAAAGATAAAACATTTGAGGCAATATCATAAAGGTGAGAGTAAGTGAACATATTGTCCATCTGAAGCTATTAACTGATTTGAGCTTTACTGGGAGCTAAGCAAACAGAGATTGTTTATTGTAAAATAATGAAAAAAATAAATGTCTCTCACTTGTGCTTTTTCAAATCAAAACGGTTTGGAAAGCAAAATAATGCATGATTTTGGATAGCAAAAATAATGCATGATTTTGGGATAGCAGAATATTTGGGCTTAGCAATTTGGACATTTTACCCAATTTATTTTACTCAAATTTAAAATCACATTATAGTTTATGTTCTTTCTCTCTTTACTTTTCTCAATTATATTTAAAATTTAACATGTTATCCGAGTCCCAGGCTCTTTTCTAGGGTTTTGTATTTGTGCAGACTTCAAAATTGCAAGTTAACTGATTGCAGTGTTCATTGTTTAAATTGCACAATTACTTTGACATGCAACAGCCATCATTTTTAAAATTTATGGATCAAGTTTCAATAATGTGTCAACCTCAATGATTTCGATTTTTGCAACCACATGGAGGAGTGTTCTCAATGTTGCAGTTTCTATTGTTGAAGTTGGACACTCCTACAATTACTTTCAAAACTTACGGGAGTGTTGAAAATAAAAATCAAATCAAAATGGATTGGATAGCAAAATAATGCATGATTTGGAATAGCTGAAATATTTGATTTTATCTAAATTAAAATATGTGATGTCTTTTAGGTATCTGTCACGTGTCTATTCCACCTATATTTAAAATGTGTGTGTGTGTCGTGTGTCCCAAGCTCTGTTTTAGGGTTCTGATATTGCAAGTGTGTTAATAAGAGACAAAAATACAAGTCTTTCAGCCCTCTGAGCATTTTATCCATGAAACAGGCCAAATTTCAAACTAATGTTATATTTTTATGTTCTTTTTCAACTTCACTTTTTCTAGATGTTATTTAAATTTTGAAAACTACATTATTTCTCTGTTCAATATATAGTATATAAAAATTTCTCATCAAATCAAAATGGTTTGTTTGTCAAAATAATGCAGTAGCGATTTGGTATTGAAATTTTGATTTTATCTAAACCTAAAATATGTGATGTCATAGGTATCAATCGCACCTTCCATCCTACTATGTGGTGTGTGTGTGTTTGCGTTTATAGTGTCAATTAATTATCAAAATAGTTAACACCCTACTGAATTTTATCCAAAATGCAGCAAATTACCAAACTATGCAATATTTTTGTGTTGCTTCTTTCTCTCTTCATTTTCTGAAGGAGAAATGAGATGAAATTTAAATTTCAAAAGTTTTTCATCATGGAAAATATATGAGTTGAGATATAACAAGTTGCTCATCATAATCATATTCCATTTGTTTGTGATTGATATTGAAAATAAGTTCTGATTCAACTTAAGACCTAGTTGCCAGAATGATATATGGAAAAATGAAGCAGCAGACCACCCATGAGCATATGGAAATGCAAAATGGTCAAAATCATATGATAAGAAGCCTTCAAAAGACTCGGTTGCATAACAATCCTCTTAGCAAATATACATAAAAGCAAATCCAGGATTCAGAAAAAATATTTTAAATATTGAGATTCATAGAAATAGTAGCGAGGCTTTGAAAACAAATCCACAATTCAGGAAAACATTTTTGAAATTGATTCTTAAAAGCAGTAGTAAGACTTCAAAAAACTTTCTAGTAAGTTAGAAATGTGTTCATAAATTCCATATAAGCATTCATTTCCTACTCTAGAAAGTACTGTCACAAAATCGCATTTATACCACGCCCCTATGAATTCTGTAAACGTTCAACTTACTCAATACTAGTGTGTTTGCATTTATAACCCTCTACATTGCCATATAGTGGACCAATATATTTGGAGGCTGCCTGCAAATTTGATAAGGTGCTCACGGCAGAATTGGGTCGCATTTGGATGGGATGATTTGGATTTGAGGAGAGGATTTGGGAAAAAATTTCAAATGACTCTGAATAATATGGATTTGAAATCCACCACAATGACTCCAAAAACAGCACTAAATAAACCCTAAGGATTTGAAACCATGGTAGAATGATCTTACCCAAACAAACTTAAAAGATTTGTTATCATGGATTTGAAACACAATTTATAATCCATCAACCCAAATGAAGCCTAAGGTTTCACCATTTTTAATAAATCAACTAAAATGGCTCTCATTATTAAAGAAGACATGTTCTACTAAATTATATCACGGATTTCAAAGAAGCATAGCCGGAAAAAAAATCTATTGAACAAATGGGTTATGATCATTTTTCAAGCACTCAAATCAGCTCAACCGAATAGAACAAAAGACTCGCACAAAATTACTGAATAAAATACTAAATAACTGACTACAACTCAGTCCCAGGACTTCAAAATCAACAGGCATCCAGTAAAACTGAAGAATACCTGCTCGATATCTCTCTCGACTGGCCCACCAGCTCTGCTGACGTCAGGGTTACTCATCCTATCGCCGTTCCGTGACGTCATAAGACGAATTCCTACTTTCCCAAACAAACCCTAAATCCAAAACCCCCATTCAGCATCCACGCTCATCCCACACTCTTCGTCTCCAATCACTTGTATCCTACATAACAAGCCGAACCGCACGAATTGCACCCAACGCAACTTCCGGAGCTTTCCAGTTATCAAGTCAACTTGATTATTAGACAGGATTGGGGAGTCAAGCAATAAAGTGACCACAGTGAGAGTGAAATGCAACGAAGAGGGTAATATGGTAAATTTTTGCACTTAGTTGACGGCTGGTTCAGCTCGAGGTGTGTGTTTATGGGAGATCAGGAAAAAGTGAAAGAGTAGAATCAAATGGAATTTTGATCTGATGATTAACAATTCCCTACAGCAGGAGTGTGTAGCAGTACCATTCTCTGGCCTGTACAGATATGGAGAGAGAGAAAGAAAAAAGACGACGAAGAAGAAGAAGAAGAAGGGGTGGACTACTGGAACTATGGAATGATTTTCATTTTTTATTCTTTTTCTTTATTCTTTTTAACAAGATTAAAGTATTCTGAGATTAAATTGATTTGACCATAAAAAAAATACAAATCATTTAATATTTGTATGTTTTTTTGTTTATTTATTTTTCTTCTTTATATGGACATGATAATTATTTTATATGAATTCTGCGCATATAAATAAATTTGATAATATTCAGTATACTTGTACTGTTTATTTCTTTCATTTTTATAAAATTTTAGTAATACTAAATAAATTTATACTATGTTAAATATTATATATTTAATAAAATAAATTATTGACCAAATGTTATGTCTATTGTATTTTTCTACTAATACAAATATTTTTTTGGACAATAGAGACTATCACGTGTTTAGAAAGGTAAACATCTCTTCCTGAAAAAGACTTCCTTAAATCACCCTTAATCATCAAACAAACATACATTAAATAAAAGAGTCGTTGCAATAAAATTATTTTTAATAAAATAAATCAAATGTTATTTATATTGTATACTAACAATTTTACACAGAAACTGCGGAATTGAGAACTCAAACATTAAATAAAAGAGTCGGTAACAATTACTTACATAATAAATCAAGGATTAAACAATCATCCAATTGTATAACATGCATTGGGCCAAAATCAGATATAACATGATGGAATAAGATAGTTTGTTGGTAAACACCTCTTGCACTTACGACTTAATTGGTCTTAGGTTCGAATCATCTAGTAAATTAGTATTATATTAACAATAAAACTATTCAACCATGGAACAATTTACCATTATTGACCCAAGATAGTTTGTAATCTAGTAAATTACTATTACCCCAACAACAAAATCTTGAACCTTTGAACAATTTACCATTATTAGCCCAAGGTAGATTGTAGTCTAGTATATTACTATTATCCAAATAACAAAATCCTTCAACCGTTGAACAATTTACCATTAGTGACCCAATATAGTATGTGATGTGTTTTGACAGGAAAAAATAACTTTCATTTTTATCTTTTGATGGGTAAGTGTCAATATTTTTTACAATTCTCAACTAAAAAAAAAGTTTTACATCATGGAATATCAGTGGGGTAAAATTGTAAATATATTTCCTTTATTTAATTATGCATCCATGGTTATTCATTATTCATCCATAAAGCACCTAGTGTTATTGAGCAGCTCATGTGGCTAAGTTTATTATTTATAGCCCACAATGTATGCCACAGTTAGAGATGGCAGTGGGGCGGGGATTCCCCATTCCCCACGGGGAACCGCCCCGAATGGGGCGGGAAATCCCCGAAAATCCCTCCCGTGGGGACGGGGACGGGGATTTTTTTTCTCCCCGTTGGCGGGGACGGGGATCATATTCCCCGCTCCGCGGGGATCCCGGCCCTCTTCCCCTCGGGGAATCGATATTAAATATATAATATATTATATTAAATATATATATATATATATTATAAATATATCCACATTAAATATATAAATCAAAAAATATTTAATTTATTTCATATAATAAGTGCTTTATTAGTCTTTTTATATAATTTATATATTTTTAAAATATTAAAAAACCAATTTTTTTAAAAAAATTTCAGTTTTTTACAAAAAAAAAATAATAAAAAAGCGGGGGACGGGGATTGGGGAAGTTTTTTCTCCGTTTGTCTCGCGGGGACGGGACGGGATTCCCATGCGGTTGCGGGACAGGATGGGGATTGCTCCCCCGCCCTCGCCCCGCCCCGTTGACATCCCTAGCCACAGTTCAAGCGACCCACTTTATTGCACTAAGCACATGTGGCTCATCGTCCTATGTATAAAAGGTACATCCATGTTCATTCTTGAGTAAGTTCAGTTAATTACTCTGAATTGGATTTTCTTGTTTTGGATCTTTCTCTCCTACAGTCACTGATATGAGCACCGGATGAGCCTCCCTAGGACAACCATCCCTAAGCTTGTTTCGTGTGTTGCAGACTAGTTCTCATTTAAATATTTCATCAGTTCTGGAGAAAAAGTTGGATTGACTAATCAGATGCATTGACTTTGCGTGATCTACACTTTTGAGCATCATCGATCATTCTTTTTTGCGAGTATCATCAAATTTTTAGCATTCCGAAGAAAACTAATTCATAAATAAGTCATTTTTGAATCAAAATCAACAAAAAACGGAAAGAACTTTCACATTTTCACAAAAAGCCAACAACTATTATTATAACTATTATTATATTCTACTGTTATTTGGAAGTAGTTATAATACTAAAAAATGAGACTCCACATTATTGTCGAAAATGGATCAAAATGGCCAAATAATAATGATCAACCTCAAAATTAGCCACTAGTCAAAATCATAGTGCCTTTTTCTTCTAATGTGATCATGTGCTTATCACAGCCATTGCCACATGACCTAAAGTTTCAAGAGAATGGCCATTATGAGGTCCCTTAACATAAAATCTTAATTTTGTTAGATCATGCCTATATGGGACTGACGGTATTGTGGTGGTCCTAAAAAGTGTTGTTGTCCCTCTTTTTTTTTTTTCCTTTTTCTTTTTTCAAGTTATTATTGTTTAACAATCTTTTTAGAGTTAACGTGTATTTCATATGATTTATTGACTATTCCATAATTCGCATTTAAATTTAATACGAGAGATTCATTGTACGTTATATATTGTTGGGACTATGGGGTCCCAACGATCACCCTTTTTTAGAGGATTTGATGTTTACACTATTCTATCGCTAAATCGGCATTGCGTGGCGGCCCAACTTCGATTTGATCCATTATTACATTCTTGCAAAGCCCCTCATGTCTGTCCACCGCTTAGTGTGGGGCTCTGCGCTGCCATTATGAACTGTAGGGGTGCCCTACAGAAATCAACTTTGGATTGCACAGTTAAAAGTAGAGCTTAAATGATTATATGTGTAATACTCATACCAATAAGGCAACAAGGTGCATTTTCTTTTCTGGTGCTCATTACATAGAACTATGAGGTTAAGCATGCTTGGCCTGAAGTAGACATGGGATGGATGACCCTCTGGGAAACAATTTTCAGGGAGCGCGTGAGTGAGGACAAAGTGTGCGCTAGAAAAGATTCGTGTTAGTTTGTGGGGACAATCGTCAAATCCGGTAAGCACTTCGGTCCAACATATATTGATAGTGAGTAATGGAGTACAAAAACGAAAATCAGGTTTTGTATAGGCTAAGTACATCTCAATGATGTTCTTTTTAAGATTACACTCCTTATAATTTCTCTTGAGTATGAATCGTAAGTGTAGTTTTACAATAAAACAAGCTTAAAGTATGAAAGAAAAAAAAATCTCGTATATGGATTAGTTTTTCCATCTATTTTTTTTTAGAATAACTAGAAGTTGATTATAATTTTTCAAAGGTTGCACTGAACAGTTGTGTTCCTTCTTTGGAAATTATTTAATTACTCACAAAGTTGCATTGAACAATTGCAATTCTCCTCAAGATATGTTTTGCCATGAAAATTCGCCTCATTCCCATTTTCCATATTTATTTATTTCCTTCTTTTTGGCTACTTTCTTCTTTAATATATCACATATATAATATAAATAAAATGAATAACTAATTAAATACGATGTTTACAATATGAGTTCCAATAAATGCAAACCAATCTGAGATACTATAGTAAACGCAAATACTTTAAATATACAACAAGGTTGAACTTGTAATATATAAGGTATGGGCAATACACACGACTTGGATTTAGGTAATTTACTTTTACGGATATGGATGCATGTAAGGTTTATATTAGTGGTCTAAAATATTTGAAACTTAGGTACATAGTATGGTATTACATATAAGTAATAGTAATATACATTATATATAAATTATCCAATTACAAAGTAGATTAAATGCACCTCAAATATAAAAATTGTTCTCTGTTGTGTGTATATATATATGTTCCAAAAATATGCTTTTTTCTTTTATTTTCTCTTTTTTTTTTGTGTGTTGTCAGTTGGGGTGCTAAAAAGGATCTTCCTAGAAATGGACTCTGTATATTTTCACCCTTTTATTTTGACAAATAAATTGATGAAAACTCAACTTAAATAGACTTTGAAAGAATTGAAAAGAAGGCCCGGACATTTGACCTCTAAAGGCCCAAACTGAGCCCAAACAATTGGGAAAATAAAATTTAAAAACACTGAAACTCAAGTACTCAACCACCTAAAATATTTCTTAAGGCTTAATTTTATATTATTTAAATAATTACAAGGAGTTCGAGTTGACTTGTCTGTTTTTGCCTCATAACATAACTATAAATTTGGGTTGTTCGAACTATAACCTAAATTGGCTGAGCTAAGTTGATTTCGTGTTTGCAAAAATGTTTGTTTTTTAAAAAAATAATTTATTATAATAGATATAAAAGTAATTGAGAATCAGAAGTTGATAGTATTTGCAAACAGAATCAGTAGTATTTGCGAATAGAATCATAAAACAAGAAGTTGAGAGTGTTAAGAAAGTGCGAAAGTACTTATTTATTTATAAAAGTCAAATCGAAAACATAATCATAAATCTAAAAGACTCATCTTATTGCTTTTAGATTCCGATTAAATGAAGGAGAATCAGAAGCAGAAGTTGAGCATGTCACAATATTTTTGTTGATCTTGTGAACAATTGTAGTATGTAGGTCTCTCTCTATAATTGTTGGAAATATAATAGACATTTTCGGGTGAATGAGAAATAGTTGCCAAAAGGTGTGACTCTTCATTCGAAATTAGGATTGAAAAGGTTATCCGAATAGTTGTGTTGTTTCGTTTGAAACTAATGGACGTGTTTGTTCAAATAAATGAACGTGTTTGTTCGAACGGTTGTGTTGTTTCAATAATAACCTTTAGTAATCTATAAATATTCCCCTTATTCTGCAGAAAATTCATGAGCATAAGCAATTTTGCATACATTCATAAGCATATTTTTTGTCAAAATTTTTCGATAAAAAAGATAGAGTACAAAATATTCGAAGTTCGTTGTCTCTTGTTGTTTGGAGTTCTGCTACAGCAAGAAGAGACCGTTGTATCTTGTGAAATCTTTGTTATTCAACCGTGTGCACCGTAGTGGGGATTCGTCTTAAAGACATAGAGTCGAACTCTAACATCGGTCTAAATTTCTGTACTTTATGCATTTTATTTTTCTGAAATCCAAGTAAGTTTTCTGGTTTAATTCCCGAATATAATATCGCACGTGTTAAATCCCCAACAATAATAATTTAAATTTTTTCTATGAGATAATCCAATCATGCAAAAGTCCTACTTCAACTAAAATCCTAAATAAACTGAACCACAAGCATTCTTCAATTCCTAACTTCGAGTTGATAAAGGCTTCGACTTTTATTAATTATTTCAAATCCAGTCACAGGCCAAACACAAAGCAGCAAGGACTCAAACACTAAAATTTAAGCATTTTAAATATAAAATTTATCAATTTATTATACACACGTCAAATAATAGTCATCGTAGTTTCATCATTATAAAAATTTAAATATAAAAATAAATATACATAGTTTTATTATATCATTATTTTTCTTATTAAATCATGGGATTTAAAAATCTGGATTAAAGAGGAAAGCAACCCAGAATTGTCCATAAAGAAAAGCATATTTATTGTATTTGTATTTCTTGCATAAGATTGAAGGGAGAAAAAAAAAGGGTTGACCTATATTTTTCTTATAACATCTGAAGTTTAACCTTTGGAAAGACTCTAAACCTGTTTAATAATTAGCAAAATTAAGTGGGATTAAGAACTTGAAAAGCCTATTAATCTGGATATTAAAGTAATATAGTATTACCAGTTATTGCAAAGACCTGCAAACAGATGAATGTGAAAGAAATTTAAACAGGAAAGATATGCAAATCAAAGCTAAAAGATTGCAAAATTGACAACAACAACAAGGCCCAGGAAGAAGAAATTTCACAACTCTCTCTCTCTCTCTCTCTCTCTCTCTCTCTCTCTCTCTCTCTCCCTCTCTCTCCTATTCAGAGCCCACAAAAATTCGCTTTCCTTCTCTGCCTGGAATTTCTTGAATTATCCGCCAAGTTGAGTGGGAATGAAACGTTGATGGGTTAATAGAGGAGCAAACGGATAAAGGGGTAAAAAGTAGAAACCATAAATAAAAACCCTAGAAAAAGTTTCGCCAGCCGATCATGGAAGGAGGTAAGAATTAATAGTTTTGAGTTTTTGGGACCAGATCATGATTGACTTGCGACGTTGTTTACAACTTGATTACTTGGATTTTGATTTTCTGGAGATTTTGGGTTCTGGGTTGTTTGTTCCCGTAGTTTAATTTCTGAGATTTTTGGTGTTCAATGTTGTTGTAGCTCAACCGAGATTTGAATCTGATTTCTGGGTTTTCTTGTTTGCTTTGCAAAATTGCGTTTTATTTAGGGTTCAATTTGATCGCACATGAATGTATTTCTAATAATAGTAGATATGGTGTTC